>JAEMWC010000430.1:640000-709438 GCA_016490735.1 Pachyseris speciosa
GATCGTTCTCTCTTGGAGAATTGGAGACCCATTTCACTTGGCAAAGTAGACGCTAAAATAATTTCGAAAGTAATTACCAATAGAAAAAAAAATGTATTGCCCGACATAATTCATCACAACCAAACGGGCTATGTTAAGGATCGATTTATCGGTGAAACACTTCGATCAATCTTAGATGTTATGGAATTCACTAAGAAGGAGAACTTGCCTGGTCTTTTGTTTTTTATCGATTTTGAAATAGCATTTGACACTCTAGAATGGAATTTCCTTTCACAATTTGGTCCTGATTTTATGAGATGGATAAGAACTTTTTATAGACATATTCAAAAGTTGTGTGATCAATAATAGACTGTCTTCAAACTATTTCTTACACGTGGTGTGAGACAAGGTGATCCTCTATCACCATATCTGTTTCCTCTAGCAGTGGAAATATTAGCAATTGTTGTTAGGGAAAATTCCAGTATAAAAGGCATCACAATAGAGGGTGAAGAAACAAAACTTCTTCAATATGCAGACGACACAACTGCTGTTGTCTCAGACATAGATTCAGGTCATGCACTCTTTAAAGTTCTGGATGAATTTGGAATTTGGTCCGGTTTAAGAATTAACAGTTCAAAGACAGAGGGAATTTGGATTGGGTCCTTAAAAATAATGAAGAGAAACCATTTGGAATCAAATTGCCTAGTGATTCAATCAAAGCCCTTGGGGTATTTCTTTCTTATGATGATAATCAGTTATATATAAAAAATTTTAACGAGAAACGTGATAGTATCAAAAAGCAAATCAACATATTGGTCTTCCAGAGGATTATCCCTCTACGGGTAAGTGACCATAATTAAATCCCTTTTAATACCTAAGTTCGTCTATATTTCTTCTTTGCTCCCTACCCCAAACAAATTCATCAAGGATTTGAATCAGTTGATCTATAAATTTCTCTGGAATGGGAAAGACAAAATAAGGAGAGTATCCATCATCAATAATTATGAAGAAGGAGGTATTAAAATGATAGATGTTGAACGTATGATCAAATCTCTTAGACTTGCTTGGCTTAAAATGATCTTTAGCACTAGTGCAGGCACATGGAAAAATTATCTTACGTACTTATTGAAAGATTTAGGAGGCCTTCTGCTTTTTAACTGTAATTATCGTAATATTAACAGTCAGTTCTATAAGGAATTGTTACATTGGTGGTCTAATTTCCGCGACGACTTCGCAACCAAAAAAGATTGGCAAGTCGTTATTTGGAATAATCAGGAAATTAGAATAATAAACCAATCTTTTACTGGAAATATTATAGCTCTGGAATTATAACTATAGAAAATCTTAGGTTCGATCTTAATAACACTGAATCCTTTGAATTAATTGCTAAGGGTATAGAAAAGACCAATTTTCTGGAATGGACAGGCCTTCGACACTCCATACCGTCAAGGTTAAAAGCAGAAGGAAATAAGAATTACATTCTAGATAACGCACACATGAATTTATCTTTCAAAACTGTGAATGGTGTTTTCGATACAACAAAAAGATCGAAAGATTATTATGCTTTCATAATCGGTAAAAAAGCACTCTCCGTGTAATGCGCAAAAGCTGAAATGCGAATTCGATTTGTCTGATGACGGTTCGAAAAAAGCTTTTTCTCTGCCCCACTCTATCGCTTTTGAACCTTATTTTAAAGCCTTTCAGTACAAAGTTCTAAATTCTATACTTTCCACAAATTACAAATTACACAAGATAGGTTACGTTCAAGACAAACATGAACCCGAAACTCAGCATCATCTATTCTTCTACTGTGCTCATGCTCGACGTTTTTGGAATGAATTTGAATTATTTTGGCAGAACGAATCAGGCAGTGCACATAACTTTGAAAGACATCTCTATCGGAATTCTAAGTTCAGAATGCCCTTTACTAAACTATCTTTTACTTATAGGAAAATTGTACTTGTGGGAATGCCGAAGGAGCAACCAACTTCCAGATATAGCAGGATTTAAAGTTAAAGTCGATATCAAATATCAGACAGAAAAATATGTTTGCACAAAGAATAATCATTTAACCAATTTCAACTGGAAATGGAAAAGATAATTTAGAACCATCGTCACTTTGTCTGTTTGTTTGTTTGTTTGTTTGTTTTTGAAAATGCAATTAGTCACTGCCATCTAAAGCTGGCGTACTTACTGGTATGTATGTGTGTGCGTGTGTGCGCTTGTGCGCGTTTATTTATTTATTTATGTATCTATTATTATTATTATGATGATTATTACTTGTTGTGTATGTGCTTTATTGATTATTATGTACCGAAACTAAGTTGTAAGTGTTTGAATAAATAAATGAATAAATAAATAAATAAATAAATAAAAAATACAGCCAAATAATGACTAGCACACTCACAACTGCATCACGCAGTCACATTAAGGCATATCGAAGATGCAACCATCCAAGACCTCCAAAGTGAGTGAAATAACTGTTAGTCATTATTTGGCTGTGTGACCGCGTGATGCGGTTCCAGTCAAAGCCCACATTTCACCCTTGTTCACCACAGAGTATCCAGTAGCTCAGTGGTTAGAGCGTCCGTCTAGATCGCGGAGGGTCGTGGGTTCAAATCCCATCTGGAACTCAGATTATTTTCTGAGTTGCCATTTGGGGTTTCATGCATTTCTATCATGTTGTATTTCAAAAAGGTATGTTGGTGAAATCCAAACTTTCCGCCGTTTGAAAAAGCGTTTCTTGCGTGTAAAGTATAATTGTATTAAATGGGTGTTGTTGCTTTGTGCCCAGTGTGTTACATTTGATAGTAAAGTTACGAAACTTTGACAAATTATAACCGAACTCCACGGGATATCCCGCAAGACAACTAAATTAGCAGGCATTCTCCTTTGTCGGTACGGAAATTTATTATCATTAATATAGGTCTTACATAATGTTTTGTTTCCGATGTAAAATGTCCAGATAAGAGATTGCTACCCAACACAGAACAATGTGACAACGTTATTTGTCTTTTAGCACAACATCAACTTTGGAGGTTTTATAAAGCACCTCATAGGAGGAATATTCTTTTGCCTTGTGGTGGCGTATTTGGTGCTGAGGTAAGGATCATTCATTTTGCTTGTACAAATTGAAAGATGGGTTTGTGAAACGTTCCGTAGAAGTATCCTCCCGCTGACCAATTCCATGTGAACAGCGCGTTTCTTCAGTGTTTTTTCGTGATTCGCGCACTAGAATGCGACTGATGACGCAGGTGTACAACTCTCAATATTCTTCTCATGCAACAAGTATTTGAACCTCTGTTCTCTCTCTTGCAGGCTTCTATATCGGAATGTGAAAATCGTCAATGATGACCCACCAATTATCGAAGGTACAATTCTGTAACTGCTCACACTGACGCACGGTATCCTGGCAGGCTTCACTCGAAATCCGGTCGCTCCCGCTTCGCGCGCTCCAAACACCCCAGCGAGCAGGACTAACACTAGCGCCTGTTCTGCAGGCTAGAGGTGAGGTTGCTACGGAGACAGCGCGTCGGTCAGTAATCGCAGTAACCATAACCGACTACTCAGAGTTTGAAAATGGCTAAGAGATGACAATAATTCCAGACTTTATTTCGTTTGTGATCATCTACTGTCCGGTGCAGCCTGCTTGTCCAAAACCCCTTTTTCTATGAAAGCCTTGTGAAATTGAGCTGAACAGCACCATATTCTAGCACACTGCGTCAACCTGGTGATACATGGCATGCCGTAGAGTTCTGAAGGTAGTGGCCCCAGTTTCTTTCGAAATTAACAAGCCTAGGGTGGCGCAACTTTCGGGTAGCTAAAGTACGCGAGTAAGCGAAGAAGAAAATAACTGCAAGCACAACCACTGAATAAACAGAATTTTATAGCTGTTCCATCTTCATGGCGCTTGATGGAAACACGGTTTCTCATTCAATACAATACCGTCTTTTCGGCGACGGGACCGTTGCTTTCCAGGGACCGTTCCTTTTCGGCTGGGCCATTACTTTCAGGAATTACCGGAAGGGTCTGAAAAGTAACGCTACATTCGGGTGGGCGTTACGTGCAGGGACCGCGACGTTCGGAACTCCACGGTATCTCCTCACACGACAGGTTTTCAACAGTACTTGTCACCCACAGTATTTAATCAATAGATGCAGTTTAACGTACGTTTTTTCCCTTTTCTGAAGAGCTGAGAAGAGAAGCGGAGATTTGGAAGAGATCAGCCGATCGGCTGCCAGTTTTCATAGCAGAGGAGAAAACTGTCAAATTGTTGTTGATACAGAAGGCGATGCAGTTGGAGAACTCGATTAGAAACATGAAACAACGACCGTAAGGAGCTCTTTTTTGTTAAGGGCCACCCGCAACCATAATGGTTTGTGGCGAACCAATGATCGGCGCCATTTTCTGTAATATAGTAATTACCGGTCTTCGGCAAAGTCCTTTCTTATCTGCTTGCGTCGTCGTGTTTTCAATGCTATTTGAATTCAGAATCGGAAAATGGTTTCCTTAGTGTTTAGTTTTTTTTATATAATTTGAATTGTCATTTGAGAGGTGTTGTGGTGTTAAAGTGAGCCGACCATGCGATTTCCCGGATAAGAGCAGCAACAGGGCGTGCAGAGGCCATTGGTTTCGGGTGGCCTTTTAAGAGAAGTATTAATTAAATGCTTATTCAACACAGCTTCCTATCTGTCTGGCTATCATTTGCTTTCTGAAAACGGCTGCGACCAAGTGACGTGATGAATTCCAAAATGGCTGCGCGCGGGAAATCTATAAGTGAAAATAAGCGACGCAATGATACCCAATTTTTTTGTACACTTAAAATATTATTTCCACGTTTTAAACTAAATTTGGAGTCTAGTAATTATTTCCAACAAGTTAGGGTCAATTTGTTGTAGAATGGAAGTTCCCTTTAAGAGGGAGTTAACCCTGAATGCTGAATGCTACGTTTTCATGCAATCCAAAAAAGCCATCACAGTTTGGTAGTGCGTAACCCCATAAATATCTCAGAATTTTTGGGTGATTTTTAGATTGTTTATAAAGAAGGAGAAAAGGGGCGGGGGGGGGGGGGGAGTGTTTTAAGGGAAGATGAGAAAAATGCAAATTGTAAGGTGATGAAAAATTAAATTTGGAGGTTAAAAATTAATGGACAAACACCAAACAGTTTGTCCTCAACCTGAAATGCACCCGTATGGTGGCCGAGGACTGCCACTAAGTTTTGAGGTCCATTTTTGCTTTTTTTAAGCAAATAAATGTGAAACAAAATGAAAATAAAATCTAAAATCAAATACAAATGCAATGCAATATAAAAGAAAATGCAAATAAAGTCAAAGTCAAATGCAATTAAATGTAAAACAAAAAGCAAAGTACAAATCAAAATCAAACTTGATTCAAATTAAAATTGAATACATTTTTAAAAGAGGATCTAAATTCGAAGTTAAAGTAAATTAAAATTGAATACACTTGGAAAAGATAATGTAAAACAAAATTAGTGGCAGCGCTCGGCCATGCGAAAATTTACTTTCGTTTGAAAAATTATTTCACATGGCCAAGCGCTGCCACTACCATGATGCTTTGCGCGCTTCAATGCTTCGAGTACCGGAGCAACTACAGAACTCAGGGCCAAATTTTGAGTGCTTGTCGGTGGCTCGCCGGCTGGACAGTCGCTTCAGAGCTTTAAGAACGAGGTAGATATACTAAAGAGTGGCTCGATAGCTCGCCGGCTCTGCAGTGGCTTGAGTGCTGAAGAACGAGGTAAATATATTTTGGAGAGTGGCTTGGTGACTCGATGGCTCGGTGGCTCGGTAATGACTGGCAAGCCACCGAGCTGGGAGTAAAACCGTACAAAATTGGTCCTAGCCTGTATCTTGTAGTGAAGCCGAATCGATAGTAGTCTCAGCTTCGCAGCCCAGTTTCCGTTGTGTGACATCTCAAAAACTAAAGCGATTAGCCAGCCACCGAGCCGCACTGAAGCGACTAGCGAGCTGGCGAGCTTTTAGTGGTCTTTAGTATATCTGTATATCTACCTCGTTCTTAAAGCACTAAAGCGACTAGCGAATCGAACCGGCGAACCACTGAGCCACTCTTTAGTGGTCTTTAGTGTATAGAACGAGGCGAGGTAGAAATACTAGAGTGGCTCGGTGGTTCGCCGGCTCGCTAGTCGCTTTAGTTTTTGGGATGTCACACAACGGAAACCGGGCTGCGAAGGAGACTACCATGGATTTGGCTTAACTACAGGATACAGGCCAGGGCCAATTTTGTAGGGTTTTTCTCCCAGCTCGGTGGCTTGCCAGTCATTACCGAGCCATTGAGTCACAAGCCACTCTCCAAAACATATTTACCTCGTTCTTCAGCACTCAAGCCACTGCAGAGCCGGCGAGCTATCGAGCCACTCTTTAGTATATCTACCTCGTTCTTAAAGCTCTGAAGCGACTGTCCAGCCGGCGAGCCACCGACAAGCACTCAAAATTTGGCCCTGAGTTCTGTAGTTGCTCCGGTACTCGAAGCATTGAAGCGCGCAAAGCATCATGGTAGTGGCAGCGCTTGGCCATGTGAAATAATTTTTCAAACGAAAGTAAATTTTCGCATGGCCGAGCGCTGCCACTAATTTTGTTTTACATTATCTTTTCCAAGTGTATTCAATTTTAATTTACTTTAACTTCGAATTTAGATCCTCTTTTAAAAATATATTCAATTTTAATTTGAATCAAGTTTGATTTTGATTTGTACTTTGCTTTTTGTTTTACATTTACCGTATTTATTCATCTATAAGCCGATCCCAGCTATAAGCCGAGACCCTAAACTTAGCAAGTGGAGTAGTGACCAGATGTTCACCAAAAAAGACCAGAAAACTCTTGGCTATAAGCCGAGACTCGAAAATCAAATACCAAAGTTCCATGGAGAAAAAAAATGTATGGATCGTGTGCCACACTTCGGCGAGAATTATGTTGAAAATCTAAAAAATTCCATGCCATACCTTCACCATAAAGGAATTTTAACGAACCTTGTAACTTTTAGGAAATGTTTGGAACCTTTTTATGCCAAAAAAACTCAAAACACTTCCAAAACACAAAAGATCGAAGTTGTAAACGACCCGCCATCTTGTATGACCTAACTGGCAGGCTAGGTGAGAGGTTACCAAGCCAGCAACGTGCTTTGAGTCACGCTCGGATGTGCTTGATCCCAAAAGCAGAAACAGCTCAAGTTTATTGAAGCATTTCTTCCACAAATAAGATCACAAAGTAGACCCAATTAATTCACAGGAAATGTGATGACTTCTGTGGAGATAACAAGCTTATAGTAGGGTATGTGAAGCAACAAACGGGTTAAGTGTGATGTCAACGACGACTGATGAAAGCTTTGTTGAAGCAAAACTAGCAAACGGCTCCTTACGAGCCACCACATATAAAAGTCAATGATAACACAGAAAACTTGTTTTTGTCTCTCATTTTTATTGTTGTCTTTGGGTCTTTGAACTTTTTTCCCCTGAAAATTATCGGCTATAAGCCGAACCCCCTTCTCTGGTGGAAAATTTACTCTCGGTGGTTTAATTTAACGGAAAAATCGCTCGGCTTATAACCAAATAAATACGGTAATTGCATTTGACTTTGACTTAATTTGCATTTTCTTTTATATTGCATTGCATTTGTATTTGAATTTAAATTTTATTTTCATTTTGTTTCACATTTATTTGCTTAAAAAAAGCAAAAATGGACCTCAAAACTTAGTGGCAGTCCTCGGCACCATACACCCGTGTTGCAGCGGACTGTCCGAGTGTTTGTGTATGCCTTAATGTTATTTTCCCTTTTTAATTTCTTCATCAAATCACTCCTTATTTCATCAACATCCAGGTATAACGCCCCCTTAATCTACTGCACTTGTTGGGACAGAAAATCACGGTAAAAGCAGAGAACGAAAATATACTAAAGATGCATAAAAATTTCCAGCGCTCAAAGTGTCATTGTGGGGATGAAAATCTTTGTTGGTGAAAACTGTACAAATATTTGACGAAACTACCTTTAATCAAACGTGCAGTTGCTCTGTAACCTTTCTTTACCCTCGGTAGTATTTATAGCACAAAGGCTAGTGGGGCCGAGCAAATACAAGAAACAAATAAAGTCAAATAAACATGAAACATGTGTTTAGCGTTATCTTCAAATACATTCGAAAAAACAGAATTTCATGATTACGTGAGGCAGGCTGGCCGAGCGGTTAGAGCGCTGGATTTGCAATGCGATGGCACCGGGTTCAAGTCCGCTCTAGCTCGGCCACGCTTGTAAATAGCCAATTGATCTGCTTCCTGCCAGTTGGGATTCTTAACCGGTTGTTTGTTTGAATTATTTGTTTCATGTATTTGCTCGGCCCCACTAGCTTTTATGTACTATAAATACTGCCAAGGGTAAATAACGGTCATTTTTTATCATCATCATCATTGCCTAAGGCGGCGGTAGGTGCACCCTCAGAGACCAGGGCAGTTTCTTCCATTCTCCTCGGCACTGTGACCTTCTGACAGCTTCGGTGATTGTAAGCCCAGCCATTCCGTTATACTGGTCAACCATGCCTCCCTAGGTCTTCCCGTTCCTCTTCAGTTTGGAGCTCTTCCATGCATGATCATGTTTGCCATTTGTAGAGTTTCTTGGTTTCCGGTGACATGTCTTAGGGTTATTTGTGGTAGGATTTTTCGTCGCTCTTGTACCATTTCTGCGCCATCTTGAATTACGTCATGTTCAGCCTCGCTCTGTTTATTTACGCGTGGTCTAGTAAAGTTCGACGTTTGACTCAACAGGCGAACTATCTAATTGGGTCGACCTGAACTGTAAAGTACGCGTTTTTGGCACGGCCTTTTCAGACCGATAATATTCTTTTAGAGCCGATTTTCATTACGTCAAATGAACTACGGTAAGCAGCCAGACTCCGTGGCGCCAGCGCGTGACCAGTAAAGATTATAATCAAGAGCTTCCCGTAAAATCAAGTACTGTTTGTGTTGTACAACGTAGAGCAAAGTCAACCAACGTTGGCGTCATTTAGTACATAATTTTCCCTTGCTTTTGAAGGAAAAATAAGGTTCCTTAGTAGAACATATCGGTAAGTGATTTTGTGACATAACATGCTGAACACATCTTGTATCGAACTCGCTGACTGAGACTGAACATTTTAATATTTGCTACAAATAAGAAGCAAATTCTTATTTGCACTTGCGTTTCATCTTATTGGACGGTAGTATTTCCTTCACTCTTTTCAATGCCTCCCTCCCACTCCATCAAACGGTGCATATAGGCATGCAAGAATGAGGTACCTTAAAATAAGTAATGTATGTGAATTAAAGTGCACGCTGTTGTTGTCAGTTCCAGAACAGAGGCTTTCCAGAGAAGTCTACAACAACTTGAGAGAAAGGTATTTACCACCTTAGATTCTTCAATGATCATCTTGTTTGTCTTTAACCCATTGGCACCGTGCCAGCCAAAACCGGCCGTAAAAAAACTCCCATGCTTCAAAACATTGCAACTCTCTTCAATCGCACGAATATTGCCTTAACTGTTAGTTGTGAGCACGAAATGGAATGCCCTTTAAATTTGGATATCCAATAAATGCAAGAAACGTAGCGATTTTTACCAAATATGGCTTTTGAGTTTGGACAAGAACGAAACTGGCCGTTTTTAACGTCAAAGAGAAACAACAAAAATGCCCCTTTTTGCCTTCATGTTTTTTAGGGAAATCATCGTCGAAAAACCAAAATTCAACCATCATAACGAAATTCAGTCCTTTTTCTAGCTTAGAAATGCCTTTTTTTGTTCATATTCTTCTCCCGAGCGTAGATACAGCCTTTTGTTCCAGTGCATTCGGGCCTTCCCGACATTTTCAACATCTTGAGCGCATTGCATGCTGGAACTAACGAGAATTTTTGACAGCGCCCGTTCCTTCCCCCAATTCTTTCACATAGCCACTCCGACCTACCGCCAAAATTTCCTGCTCGTGGTCATCTTCAGTACACAGAAATTCCAAAATATGTGGCGGTTAGGTCGAGAAATTCATCAATAGTCGAGTCCCAAAGGTACTAAGTGTTCGACCGGCCAAATTCCCAGTTCGTCGAGTAGCAAGCCAAATTCAACAACAAAGTACATCACCTTGCTCGATTCTTTGAGAAAGTGGACTCTTAGCTACCGTCACGCTTAATGATGCTCATCAGGCAGCCGCTAAAGATGAAAAATGGCTGTAAATTTAGCAGAAATCGCAAGCAAACCGAACTTGGGCCATTGTTGTCGCTTCACGGATAAAAATAGCTACGTCAAAATGACGTTTTCAGAAACCTTGAGCCTCCAGTGCCTTAGGACAGCACCACTTTTCCCTGGTAGTTCAAATAAAGAGTCACGAATTGCTATTCATCGTTTATAGGTGGAAAATCACTCCGAAAATGTAAAACCTGCGGTAGTCAATGGGTTAACTATTACTGCTACTCTACGTGTACCACTATCACTACCACTACCACTAACCACTACCACTACCACTACCACTGCCATTGCCACTATCACTACCACCAAGTAATCAATTTTTCTTCTCTCAGTATGTCGTCAGGATAAAGGACTTTTAATGAGAGCTCGCTTGTCATCTGTTTGGTTATAGTCTTGTTCGTCATTGAGTCCGGAGTACCTAGCCTTCATCTTAATATAGGTATGTTTTTCTGCAATCTTGGTTGTTTCGCCTGTGCTTAGGCGGCCGCCGCGTTGTAACCTCTTGGTGAAGACATCTGTCTCTTGATAACCTAAGATAACTTGACCAGGGCTTGACCTTGGCGGTGGTCAACTAGCCAAACACCACTGGATTGTCAGTTTTGGCTAGTGAAATTCCCTCAGTTACTAGCCATATTGGCTACTAAAATTATGGAGGCAAATTTCTTTGTCAACTGCTAAAGATAAATTTAGTGCTGTGAAAATTGTGACACAATGGTTAACATGCAGAAAGAAAAAAAAAAAAAGACCAAGCCACATTCAGCTAAAGAGACTGGATCCGAGTGTTCCCATCACGCACTTCAATCGTAAATGAAAGTGCCCGCCATATTTTTCGCGCTTCGATGATCTTCAATGGATATCAGAGGTGTTTTTTTTTCAAAAGTAGGGTAATTACTAACTTGAACTGAATATTTTAGACCGCCGACCGGTTAGCTCAGTGGTAGAGCACCGGACTAGCGTGCGGGAGGTCGCGGGTTCAAACCCCGGCCGGACCAACACTTAGGGTCTTTAAATAATTGAGGAGAAAAGTGCTGCCTTTGTAATAGCATCTGCAAATGGTTAGACTTTCTAGTCTTCTCGGATAAGGACGATAAACCGTAGGTCCCGTCTCACAACACTTGCACCTTATAATCTGTGGGACGTTAAAGAACCCACACACTGTTCGATAAGAGTAGGGGACGTAGTTCCCGGTGTAGTGGTCTATCTCTACCTTTCGTCTGTCTTTGACATTCATGTGTGGGTTGGGTGGGTGGGTGAGATCAAATATGGACTGATAGCGGCAGCCAGAGGCGCCTTTACAGGCTGACGTCCGATCTCACCCTAGTGAAGCATTATAAACTATCCCTGAAAAGCCCCGACGGGGAGAGGATAAGTAAGTATATGTATATGTATATGTATATTTTATGGCTAGTAGTTAAAGCTCTTTGGCTAGTAAGAACTACCATTTTACTAGCCATAAGCCTACTGGTAACAAAAGTTAAGGTCGAGCCCTGGTAACCCTCTAAATCAATGTGAATATTTGAAAATCATATATTAAACTGCGAATTAAAGAATGAAAATGTGAGAGATCACCGCAGATGTGAATGCTACTTAAGCAGTAAAGAAAACAAAATGACCAGTTGTCTTGTTAGCTCAGTTGATAGAGCACCGCAACTGTACCACAGAGGCCGTGGGTTCGACTCTCGTATGAGCTTTATTTATTTATTTATTTATTTATTTTTTCAGGCTCTGAGTCTCTTTTTGCTACCGTTTAAGTTTGCGTTCATAACTGTGGTGATCGCTTACATCTTCGTTAACCCTTATAGAATCTAATTTCTCTCTACCAACTGAACATGTCATGAGAATTAAAGAAATGATAATCAAAGATGAAATGTTTTGGTTTTTTCATAAATTATCTCAATTATCACCATCGGAAAATATTGTGAATAGTCAGGAGAATTGGAGTTTAACTGATTCATTGGCTTGATAGACTTGCCAATCAAAGATGGAACTTTCATGGTTTACTTTTGTAGTGCCCTTATAATTTGCAACTGCGACTCCCACACTTAGCAGAATTTAGTTACGCAAGTAGATTGCTAGCAGTCCCTTTTTGAACAGTGGTCGAGAGCGCACGGGCCGAGACTGGTGAAACCTTAAGGTGAAACCTGGGGTGCTTTCCTTTTGTATGGAAAATCCGGTTGTTCCTGTGGTAAATCAAATGGAACAGATTTTTCCACTGAAAATGTTTCGAAAAAAAATTGAATAGCTTCTGAGGTATTCCTCTTTTCTCGGTTTTATCGGAATGACCGAAAAATCCTGTACCATCTGCGGCGTCTCACTAGTTCCATTCGCCTTGATGAATTAAACGTGCGGTTTGGTGCTGTTTTGGTTAATACCCAGTCTCTTAAAGAGTGACTTGGTGCAAAAGGAACTCGCTCGCCCCGTTCCGTCTTGATTGAGGAATATTTGTCCTGTTCCTTTTAACCGAAACTTCTCCCTGGCTTTTCCATTCAAATGGAAAGCACCCCTGAAGTGAACGGGCTCCCAGTCTCTTCTCGCTGTTTTCTCCTCGTTCCAGTCTCATCTCCGCGCCATCGGCTTTCCTGCCGACTACCATAAAGATAATAGGCAAATTGCGACAGAAACGAATAGAAACTTAAAAAGATAGGTGTGAAAAAAGTTGTATTACTTAGATCCTCGTTCGCACAAGTCCGGAGTAATTTGAAAACGGCGTCGTCTTCAGGCAAATACATCAATGGTTGTTTCGCGTATGTGCAATTTTTTTGCCATCCACTAAAACGCCCCATAGGTCTAAGAATCGTAGAATCTTCGGTAGAACATGCGCACATGACAACTGCCATGTTTGCTTCAGTTTTCTAAAAGACCATTTTTGCCGTACACCACACACTAAAACACCGATCCGCGCTTTCAACTTCACCCTCGCTGAGGAGCGGGTTTTCCTAAGGTTCCATTTTCCATGGTCGGCATCGCTGTTTTTAGTACCAAAGGAATGATAGTCAGGAGTTAAGGAGATGTTGGATTCGAAACTATCCAAATTAAAGCTAGTGTGGATTGAGGTTAAATGTTTTTCGTTAACAAGAGAAACTTTTCTTTCACACAACTATTTTTTTTTTAACTTAGCTGGTGAGAGACTTACCAGTTGGCTTTATGCATTAATGTTGCCTTGGATTTGAAAATGGGACATTCGTGGAACAAGTTACGAGTGGTCATAGAGGGGGACTTGAAATCGGGACCTCCGTTTCCCCAACCGGTCGACCACGTCGCCTCAAAAAACCATAGAATGGAAATAGGTAGCATTGTAGTCGGCAGTTTTCAGTAATAAAATTCGCCATCGTAGCATCTTAATACAAGTTTTCCTTGTGTGTTTTAAGATAATTGAATGGTTTTAGTCAGTTGGTAACATATTGACATATTATTTGTTTGATGGTGGCTCGAATTTGCTTTAAAAGACGGAGTACGTACAAGAGGCTGCATCAACCTTTGAACAAAGTTCTAACTGAATATTGCCTGCCACTACAGTAAACTTACATTTCTTTGAAATACCCTTTTAGAAAGTTCTTCACTGAACGGATTTTACTGCGTCTTTTCTTGTCAGGGTGGATAGCCATTCTCGGGCCATACTTCTCATCTTGTTGGCAGATATAACACATTTTGAAGAGCTCATGGAACAAGTCGAGTGGACCACGCTCGTGTTCTTTACCGGCTTGTTTATCTTGATGCAGGTGAGTTTGCTGGGTATACAATGGTCTATCGGAAATGCTGCGTCTCGGAAAATATTAACCGAGTCTCGGCACTTGGAACCTCGGGCTCACCAAAATCAGTTTTGAACCTCTCGAAGTCTCGAATTTCTATAATTTGGATCTCGGAGTCGCGGAAACTCAGTGCACGCGGTATTCACTCGCTGCGCTCACAAACTCACTCTAGAAATACTAGACAACGCGGTCAACTTAACATTCTGAGGTGCCGTACAACCACTGGACAGCGGTCTTTCCCCTACCGTAGTGCTAAGCTCTGGAATAATCTAAAAGACGATGTTAAATCTTCAGACTTTGTCAACGTTTTTAGGAAAAGACTTGTTAACCTACTTTTTTCTGATTAATCTATGAATTTGTAAAATAGTAAATCCAATCCATTGTATTTTTCCTTTTTTTTCTGATTGCATTTCACAAATTTTTTAATGTGTATTTATTTATTATCTCATTTTAGCATGATAGTTATGTAGTTTTGTAACTGAAAAAACCTTGTAGGGAGTTGCAATAAAGTGTGTGTGTGTGTGTGTGCGTGCGTGCGTGCGTGCGTGCGTGTGTGTGTGTGTGTATGTATGTATGTATCGAAGCTCACAATTCAACGAACAGGAAAAGTAAGTGGTCTAATTTATTTCTGCTATCAGCAGAAAGAGAGCAACTGTAAGTATGCGCGAACTGGTTGAGATCTGGAGCAGTCTCAGCTTTAGTTGGAGATTTCGGTATAGCTATCAGACAGCTGTTTTAGGACTGTCGACCCGACATTTTCCCGCATTTAGCGTCTCGTACCTCTAGAGGTTAAGTCTCGGGCTCGGATTTGATAGAAACACAAAAGTCTCGGTCTCGGATTTTTATAAATTAAAGGGTCTCGCAGTAATTTCATGTGAGTGGTCACAGTGGGATTTCGGAATTTCATTCACAGACAACTGTTCAAACCCCCTGTACACTAATATAAACAGCAGCGTGGGAAAGAACTGCTTAATATCTTGAATTGTTCAAATTTAATTCTTATTGCCTGACGGATTTCTGTGTAAAATTTGTTTTCAGTCTCTGAGAGAACTGGGACTTATGGATTTTCTTGGTGATAAGACGTCAGCTTTAATCGAGGTATACATTTTTCCATGTTTTCTTCACCCAACCTCAGTTGCTTTTCGATCATGATTGCGTATTTGCCAGTGATTGGTCGTTCCGATTAGATGATGTGCTTTATGACAGCAAAAACCACGTTATCATATTCATTACACATAGGCATGCATCATAATGTTGTTGAGCACTCTTATGGCGTTAGCAAACTCGATCTGTTCCTTACTTTGCAATCCGATTTTTTTCTTACAAGAGCAGCCTTGCTTGATAAATAAAAACATCTTCGGTAGATAATTGGACAAAGAATTGAATTTCTAAAGGATGTCAGTTGATGACGAAAACGAGTTCAACACTTTTTCATTTCATAGATTCATTGTGCGGATTTTTTTCTTCGACTTTTTGCCGCTTTTCGTCAAGCTGCTTATCCATTTTCCACTCAAGAAGCTGTAGTGGCTCTAGACTGCGCCGCAAGCAACTCTCACGCTTCTCTCGTGCTCTCCAAACTTCCCGCGTGCATCATAACATCGTATACGTACGATAGAGCATGAACCAATTGTTATTGTTAACCGCCGCAGTTTTCATGTAATTCCAATGATGCTTTTAATCTGCCCGTTTTAACTTTTCAGAACCTGGGACATGGCTGCTCACCGAAGGTAACTTATTGACATCATATTTTTGTACTTTAGCTGTCCTGAAACATGACAGCTGACTCACAGCTTGTGCTTTTGTTTCCTCATAGAGTAAACTAGGCATCGCTGTGGTTGTCATTGTGTGGGTTGCAGCGTTAACCTCGTCGTTCATAGACAATATTCCTTTCACAACAGCTATGGTAAGAAGGTGACATGTTTTTACGCTCTTATCTGCAATTATTTCATTAAATTTTTACAGAAGTCGGAATTTATTATCTGTGCTGGTCTCGAAAAAGGCTAGACGTTTTGCAATTTTAAAAGCACGATTCGAAAGTTTGATGTCAGTTCTCTGTTGGATGACGGATGCACGCGTTGTTCTTGCTGTTCATCTATATAGTTAGTTATTAATCAATTATTAGGTGATAATATTGTGATAGCATTTATCAACATATTAGTTCTTAGATTTTAATTTTAATTTAATTTTATTGCGTTCGACGAAGTAGCCTGTTCCAGACACTCAGATTTATGGGGTGAGCGAAGAGCGAAACACGCAACAACGAGCGAAGAACGAGTTAAGAAAATCGCGCGGGGACTGTGGGGAGGGGGCGAAAGGAGAGCCTGTAAGACTTTCTTTAACGGACCACTTCTGGTATACCAGCTCCTGGCTGACAGGAAACATCAACACCCGCAGTGCGGTTGTTATTCTTTTCTATCAGCATCATGGTGAGCATGGTTGGCCCGCGTGCCTTGGAGGAATCAAACATTTTCGTTTTCTCGGAGATTTTCAAGATGTGAAAGAAATTTCCTTCCTGAAACTTGGCTTGTTGGAAAGACGTGTTCGTGATCATGTCGAGCGGGTTCGGCAAAAGTTTAATTTTACACCGTTTTGCACTCAAGCGAAAATACTCGATCCCGCCGCTTTGCATCGGCAATGAAGTCTAAGAAGACAAGAATAATGTGAGACTTTGCAAACGCATAATTTGCTTCGGTACTACGGGGAGCTGCGGGCTCTCAGAATCCAGGAGAAAGGAGTTTACGATATTATAAACTTGGACTCCAGGAGATCGCGAAAGTGCTGTGTGAAGTCCTGTCCGTGACAGAATAAATACAAGCTAGCTTATGTTTATGTTTTCCGTTGTCAGCGCAAAGATTCTTCTTCTTCTTCTTTTTTCTTTTTTTGTTTTTGTTTTTGTTTTTGTTTTTTTGTTTTTTCATGAAGTTGATTTTTATTGACTTGCTATTAAATAAATACAGAATTATCTGACCCGCAGGTAGCACAGCTAATCTAGGCGGGCCAGGAAATCAGGAAAAATGAAAGACTGCTAAAAAGAATATGTTGATAAGAAAATAAAGTTGAGATTAAAACGAGAACAACGTTGAGAAAAGGAAAAAAATAGAGAGAGTAAAACATCCGAGTTCTTTGTGTTGCTTGTATTAAGACCCTGGCAAACGAGGACACATTGTTGCGGACACAAATGTTTCTCTGTTTGCCCGCGCGGGCAAGATTTGTTGCGGATACAAAATTTGTGTCCGAGACACAAAAAAATGTTTCTGATTTTTCTCAGAAACATTTTGTGTCCGCAACAAATGTTGCTCGCGCGGGCAAACAGGGAAACATTTGTGTCCGCAACAAATGTACAATGTGTCCACAACAATGTGTCCTCGTTTGCCAGGGCCTTTACCGCATGCGCGTTTGCCAGTGTGATACAGTTCGGCGAGAGCATTAACTTAAAGATATCCCAGTACATGTGAGACTTTTCTTGAAAATTCGGCTTACAGGATCCTCACTTATTTACTCGCGGCTCCATTAAATCCTATACCAATTGCAGAACATTTTAGGAGAAGCCACACACACTGTGAGCACAATTTGATTTCATTTGATTTATTTAGAGTTGATTTGATTTAGTCTTTCCAATTAGTAGAGCATCTGTGCTCAGCTAGATACATTTGAGACTTAAATAAAGTGATTATTATTATTATTATTATAGTTATTGACAATCACACGTGAACTAAATAACGAACTAAGCACACGTAAACTAAATAAGCAAGCACGCGCGCAACAAAAGGAAAACTGCGCGCGCACACTTGCCTCAAAATCAGAATGGAATAGAAGCAACATAGATCTCAAATATGGGCGTCTGGATAATATAAAGGATAAAAAAAAAAACATAGGGTACAGCGGTGTCTGTCAATCCTGGATTGCTAATCTCATCTCCCGTAGTGTAGTACCATACTTCTCAATGATAGCATCGTGGCGTTTCAGGAATTTAGTCAACGATTACGAAGCAGCGTAGATTTGAAGCCTTGGTGAAGGAGATGTGATGAAAGTCGGTGAAGTCTATGCATAAAATCCAACTTCGATGAGCAAATTCTAGCATATCTCACCAATTGAGATATGACAGCACCATAGGCCGGATTGGCGGGAATGTTGCTGTCCATACGAGGACAATCTCGGCACTCATCATCCGCAAAAAAATCTCTGACTTCCGATTCCTTTAGGCCGTGCGCACACTATAAAAATTATTTTGAATTTTTAGTTGCATGGCGCATACAAAACTTGTAGCGAAAATAACGAACTAATTTCTCCACTGAAGAAGGGCTAAGCCCGAAACGTTTGAAAACATTAGTATAAAAATATGGCACTTTTCGTTTACTTCAAGTGAACACCTATATACTATTTTACTTTTTGCAATTGACGTTAAGGGGTTCTTAAACAATTGTGCAAACTATAACCTTATAAATTGATAATGTCATTTCTTGTCGTCGTTGTTGTTGTTCTTCGTTTTCGTCTTTTTATTCATTTTGTACATATTTGTGGATTTTTTACTCTTAGATATTATATATATATTTTTATTTTAAGGTGAAACGTTAAAGGGCTAACCTCTGTTTCTCCTTTTTAAGATGTACTTTATCAGTCCCTTTTTTCTCTCCTTTCCATGTTGAATAAACATTATGTTATGTTATGTTTTCGTCTTCGTCTTCGTCTTCGTCTTCGTCTTCGTCTTCGTCTTCGTCTTCGTCTTCGTCTTCGTCTTCGTCTTCGTCTTCGTTTTCGTCTTCGTCCTCGTCTTCGTCTTCGCCAGCGTCTTATGACGTTCTACGTTGTAATAAGTCACCAGGGGGGAATTCTCCGCTGTACTGAGCTAGAAACATATTAAGCCAGTATAATGAACAGTTTAATGGAACTTCCTCATTTTATCTGCCAGATTCCTGTTGTCTCAGAACTGCACCATGAGAATGACCTTAAACTTGAGCCGCTGGTTTGGGCTCTCGCCATGGGGGCTTGTTTAGGAGGTAATTGCAGATTCAATTCTTTCTTTACTTTAAGGCCCGTTCAGCGCAATTTTAGTACAATTTGTCGCCGCGATGCATCGCGATTTGAGATGCAACTCACGAAACACGGTTTTATCGAGAGAAAAAAAACGCAGCAATATTGCGATATCGCGGCGACAAATTGCACTAAAATTGCGATGAAATCGCACCTAGTTTACACGTGCGATTTTGAAGTTGCAACTTCAAGACTCAAACATGTCAAAGGGTTCGTTTACAAGATAGAAGTTGAGGGTCCACATTGCCATTTAAATAACTCTTTTGTCAGTAGTTGTTATGCTGCTGTAGAGTTAAGGTCGGCACACAGAGGGGACAAGTCCCATCGTGTGAACTAGCCATGTTTGCCACAAAATCTAGTCGCAGGGACTAAAGTTTGGTCCCTGCGACTAGTCCCACGAATTCAAACTGGTTTGAACTTTTGGGACAAGTCCCTGCGACTTGTTCCTCAAAACGCTTCGTGTGAACTGTTCGTGGGACTAGTCCCTGTGACCAGCCCCTTCGTGTAAACTCTTCAGGTGACTAGTTGCAGGGACTAGTCGCAGGGACTAGTCCCCTTGTGTGTGCCGACCTTTACGATGAATCTCAGTTTCCTTTGCTATATCACAGGCAACGGCACCCTGATTGGTGCATCAGCTAATGTGGTGTGCGCTGGGCTCGCTGAGCAGTATGGCTACCCCATCACTTTTAACAGTTTTTTCAAGTGAGTACTTTTCGTTTAAATTTCATTTAATGTAGTTATTAACGTTGCTTGAAACGCTTCTAAGTATACTGGCTAATGGAATTAACGGAGCGACCTTTTTTTAAAATCAAACACTTCGAGACTCTAGGAGACAAGACATCGCAACTGATTGAACGTCTCGATGCTGTTCAAAAGGGGAAATGAGTGCCTATGAGTCGCTTCAGAGAACTCTCAAATATGGTGATCTGACCGACTCAAACCTTATGATCATGACCGCGACCATGACCGTGATGGCGTTGTGGCCGTGGCTGTGACTGTGATTGCGTTGTGACCGTGACTGTGGCCGTGGCTGTGATTGTGATTGCGTTGTGGCCGTGACCGTGGCTGTGATTGTGATTGCGTTGTGGCTGTGGCCGTGGCTGTGTGATGGCGTTGTGACCGTGACTGTGGCCGTAGCTGTGACTGTGATTGTGATTGCGTTGTGGTCGTGACCGTGGCTGTGTGATGGCGTTGTGACCGTGACTGTGGCCGTAGCTGTGACTGTGATTGTGATTGCGTTGTGGTCGTGGCCGTGGCTGTGTGATGGCGTTGTGACCGTGACTGTGATTGTGATTGCGTTGTGGCCGTGGTTGTGGCCGTGGCTGTGATTGTCGTTGTGATTTCGTATTAAAATCGTATTTATTACTATCGACCATTTATATTACTACAGTAATTAGCACGAGGTATTTAAAAACTTTTAGCGTATAGTAATATCATTAATTTCTATTACTATTTATCCTTGTGAAATTGTGATGCGCATATGATTATTTTGTAGAATATGTGCAATATAAATAATAAATATTATTAAATATTATCATTAACGTTATCATAATAATAATAATAATAATAATAATATTATTATTATTATTATTATTATTCGTGTTCATTCTTTATTTATTTATTTATTTTTTTTATTATTATTACTATTATAGAGTTGGATTCCTCATCATGCTTGCAACGACAACAACAGCCACGGTCTATCTTCTGATATCCGAAGTGCTTTTAGCAAAAATCTAGCGTTCTATCACGATTGCCGTTCTCTGATTGGCTACGCTACTCGCTAGCTATTCTGTGATAGACAGGGAGTAACGGTTGTCAACAAATGGCGGCTGCTTCTTCGCCTTTTCGAAGTGTCTGCGAGGAGGATTTAGCTAATTTACTTGTTTAGTTTTGAAGAACTGGTAGAATTAGATTACTCGCTCTCAATTTCTATGCGTGATAGCTGATTCGGGCTGCGCCCTCATCAGTTATCACTGATTTGATAGAAATCTCGAGCTCATAATCTAATTGTTATATAGACTATACATACGGGTAATATATTACTGAAATATGTTTGGAGACCATGGTGCAGTTTGTAACCCATTGATTGGCTGTGGCAACAGACTAGTCACGTGGCGTCCAGTTTGCCCTTTTATTGGGTAACACTGGCCTGCAGAAACGGTTTCCGCGGTGAATCAAAAATTGGAAAACTCACTAACCACGGTTTTGAAATTTCAACCACAGGTTGTGTGATACACTGACTGCAAAGTAGCAGGGCATTTGCCTATTGCCAACCGAAACTGCACATTTAGCAAGCCATAACGATTAGAGCGCCAAAGTTATAGAAGCTGGCTTTTTGCACCAGGCATAGAAAAACATTTAACCAATACAAAGCGCTGGAAATCTACACTTGTTACCAAGTGCGGGAAATTACGCAACGGAAACCAAGCGTCAGAATTGCGCCATTTGTGCCATGCACGGATAAACGAACTTAATTGAATTCATAATTGCTTTAGAGGGTTTTGTATGACTAAATTGAATCTCTCTCCTTTTGTATTTTACAAAAATAGCTAGTCTAATTTTAAATTTTTTAGACTATAACGTAAAAAAATGAAATCATATTTATGATTAAACAAGATTGGGCATTGCTATTTGTTGAGGCTTGTGAATGTGAATTTATGAAAATTGTATGAAATAGGTATGTAAAAGATAGGAATTTTTATCTATTTTATACGGGGCTGATTTACTCTGTATGCCAGAGGTCTTCTCGCTCACCAGCGACAAGAAGCGTAGAGAGCGAAGTAGTGCAACAAGAAGCGTAGAGAGCGATGTAGTCTTTTTTCTCGCCGCTTCGCGACTCGCTTTCGCGGCTTCGCCGCTCAATTCCGTCTCCTCCAAAGGGAAAAAAAACCCTCTGGCACCCAGGGTTGGGCTGATTCGATAGTGATGCCACTATCAATGTCGTTTATATAATTGTTAAGTAAACAGTTTCTTAGTGTTATGTCAAATTTTATATTAATTTCCATTTTCAGACAAGTTAGTCCAAGTGAATGAAATACACTTAGGAAATTAAAGAATTCATCAATACTTAATTAACCTATGTTTGCTCTACTAATTGCGGAGCGCACAACTCGGATACAAGTGAGACAAAAATATATTACAAAACAAAAATATATTACAATAGACGTGCTGCACAGGGGTCTGACGTAGCTGGCATTTCGCTGTAGTCATTGTACTGTGTCAATATCATGCTCCTCAACCAGGGATGGGATACCCGAGCCCCTTGCAGTACTACCCCAAGCGTACCCAGGCTATTAAGAGTGTCAATGCCAGTCACCGTCCAGGGTTTCGCATCTCTAATTGCGTTATTAAGCTGCACACTATCCCTCGCCAACTTTCTCAACTGGCCAAAGCTGTTGGTTGACGCTCTTTCCTGGAAGCCATAAACTATTTTAACCTCATTAGCTATGCTGAAAGACCGTGGCCTAGCATTCATCGTCACCGCTTGTGAAGCAGATGTTCCGGGTTCGACTCCTGCTATTGGCGCCTTTTTTTTTTTTTTTTTTGCGTTTTTTTTTTTTTCATCTTCTTTTTTAAATATTTTTTTACAAGTGTTATAATTATTGTAAGTTATAAATGGTTGAGCTGTAAAGCAATTTTCAAGGGGTATGTGTTGATAGGGGTCTATTTATATGCATTGCAAAGAAACAGACACGAACCGATGAATGATGCCTGTCGTCACGTATCGGAAAACGTCGATTTACCTCGTGTCTTTGAAGTCTGAACAACTAATATGTTAAAAGAGGTGTTCATACGAATGTTTGCAAGTTGAACAGCGAGAAGAAAGCTTTTAACATGATCAAACTTAACTCAAGATGTTAGACTACCGTGTTTCCCCGTGGCCGCTCCGTACTAACCCCCCCCGGGGGGGGGGGCTACTAAAAAACGTTTAATACGGGAGGCTCCGCCCTGAGGTCCGACCCCTTACCCTTTTATATACCATTTTTGACAGAAAAGGTACCCCTTTCGTATATATACCTTCTTTCGTATACCTTCCATTGGAACAGTACAGTCATGAGGTATGTGTGTTCGAAATATTTTAATGAAAGGCCCTTTTAAATACCCAAATGACAGAATTCCCTACCCTTTCATATACTTCGACTCGTGAAATCCCTACCCTTTCATATACCTGAAGCGTGAAAAAGGTACCCCTTTTGGGCAGAGCCTCCCCGTATAGGCCATTATAGGGAGTGCCCCCCCCCCCGGTACTAAACTAATTTTGAACAGTGGTAAATTTTGTTGAATAACTCAAGTACGGGACATCACACACCCCTGAGACTTTGACAGGTAGTTTATTTACTATTTTTCCACAATATCTCAATTTCTGGTCATTAGTTTTTGAATGATAAGCAATTTTAGTTTTACTTACGTGACGTGAAACTAACCGCAGAAACCTTACTCTCTTTCTTATGGTTCAAATCAGATTATTTTTTCTCCTACATTTCACCGAGACTCCATTAACGTTTATGCGAAAAAATCCTACATCGTTTGATGAGCGTTTTCTTTCTCAAACACTTAGCAGAAATATTCATCGAAGCGAAACAAGTGTGCTTAGATTTTTTGCAATAAATAAACTATTTTCACCTCACTTGCTATGGTGAACCTCAGTAGTTCAGTGGTCATTGTTACTGCCGCTGATGCAAATAAACCGGGTTTGACTTCTACTCGTGGCACCTATCGTGGGCTTTTTTCTTTTATTTTTTCCATCTCTCTTTTTCTTCTTCTTTTGTAAATACTTTTTACAAGTGTTATTATTATTGTTCTCAATGGTTGAGCTGTAAAGCAATTTTGTAATTTTAAAGGGATGTATGTTGATCTCATATAGGGGTCTACGGGTGTACACTGCTAAGAAATAGACTCCAAAACAAGCTAAGCGCAATGCCAATGCGTCCGATGTTAAAGAAAGACAGACTTCTCTCTATTCTTTTGTTTAGCGCTAAATTAGGGATACAATACTGTTTTTTGCAACAACAACAACAACAATCTTTATTTGTACTCATTCTTGAAAATGAAAAAATTAAAAGTAAAAGTTTAGTTTAGGCTAATTGTAGCCTCTTGTTTTTTCTATACTGTCTCAAGCACACGGAGGAAGAAAATTTCAAGTTCTCCCACTCAAGTAGATTAAGGCTTGGTTCAACCTCGTCCTGGGTACGAGGTTGGGCCTGGTTCTCAACTATCCGTGATTTTTAAGGACATTTTTAAAAGAAACTGCAGTTAATGCATTTAGTAGAATTATGCACTTATCAATTGAAATCCCGATCCCCCCACCCCCGGGCCAAGGTGGGGGAACGAAGGGTGTTTAATCAAATTTGACAGCATGTTTTGCCCTTGGGGGGTGGGGATTTCTCAAGATTCGCCAAGTTCAATTTTCCTCCTACAGGACTTTAGGTGGGGGTTTACAAGTTTAAGTGCCTCAGTAGGGTGGAGGTTTATCACCATTTTAGTTCACTGACTTGAAGTCAAATCCCCACCCTGTCCCGGGGGTGGGAAGGTGGGTATTTCAATTGATAAGTGCGTAAGTAAGCGATAAAATAAAACAAAAGAGAAAAAGGAGAAGACAATAACTGAAATATCCTGGTCACATGATCGACCACGCCCACTCTTGTTTGGGACTTCTTACCAACGATTCCCACTATTTGCGACCTATGCAGTTCCAGTTTCTCCTTATTAAAACATCGACCCTCAAAAGTGTTAAGGAAATCTTCCACTCGGAGTGGGTGACCACCTTACAATTTGAAACTGTAATCCGCGTTCATTGACAGGTGCCAGTCCTCCTTAAATTGAAATACTTAAGCGGTAAGAAGATAAATGATGTTACCTCATTCCGACCGTTGTTTTGAAGACATTACTAGTGACCATTGCTGTAATGTATTAAGGTAAATATTTTCACTCTCTTACTAGTGGAAAGATTTAGTCAAAGGATTTTTGGATAAAATAGGGCGTGGCTGGTCACGTGAGATTATGGTTATGACGAGCCTTAAACCATCAGTTTCAGAATATAGTAAAAACACATTACAACTGACCACCCCCTAATGAAAATTTTAACCACGCCTTAATCTACCTGACCAATGATTCGAACCTATGGCCGACTACCACAGAGCTACAGGAGACTCGTGGGAGCTTAGGTTAAACTAGGTTCGTGTGACAAACGTCCTGCATCCGCTCGGATCTGAGTGTCGATATATTTCATAATCGCAATGAAAATGAACTGAGATGGTAAATTTTAAGCGTGATTAATGAATGAAAGGTGTATTTTTTCTATGTTGTCACAGGCATATTCAGTTTATCCTGTTCGGATTCCTTTAGCCTGCGTAGTAGGCATGAAAAGGGGATGGAGAGGGAGGGGAAAATGAGAGGGAACCCCTCTCACCAATCCACTTTCTCTTTTTCCTGTCCTCCCCATCCCCTTTCCACGCCTGCCACGCAGGCTACGATTTCTTGAACTTAAGGGAGCAGGGATGGCGTAGTGGTGAGAGCACTCGCCTTCCACCAATGTGGCCCGGGTTCGATTCCCGGACCCGACGTCATATGTGGGTTGAGTTTGTTGTTGGTTCTCTTCCCTGCTCCGAGAGGTTTTTCTCCGGATACTCCGGTTTTCCCCTCTCCTCAAAAACCAACACTTCTAAATTCCAATTGGATCCGGAATGCTCGAGCGTTTATTACATGAGCCCCCGGCTCGGGAGATTGGGCAACCACTCCCCACGTTATCGAGCTTAAATAAATTACTTTACTTTACTTTACTGAAGAATGTAAGTAAAATCTTAGGGAAAAATTCTAGATCTATTCGGCCTGAATTTCCCAGATGATGTTGCTGTTTCCTCTTTTCCTCAATCAATATGCAAATAAAAAGCTATTCTTTTCCCACGTGGTGGAAGCTTGAGTTGATATATTGCGACAGAGAGATTTTTCTTTGCAGTTGACTCGATTAACTAAGCGGAGTAGAACCTTCCGAAAAGAATTTCAAGGGATCGCGGTACTCCTGTTCGAGTGATGTCTTCGAAGCGAAGGTTGAGATTTATTTCCTTCGCGTGCGAACAAAACTGAGATGAAGAAGGAGTGGACATTGTTAGCGCGGCTTAAATTTAATTTGTGCTCATATTTTGGCGTCAGCGAGACTTCTCCAGAAAACACACGTATATACGGATGCATGGTTCATTATTGCAACATGTTTATTAAAAAATCTAATAACAATGACCTACAATCAAATGCAACTTATTCCTCATAATTGAGTGGATAAATAATTCTCTTGAATAAACTTATATATTAACAAAATGGCAAAGAAATGAAAATATTCGAAAAACTTGTATTTTAGAGGAGGAATCCTTTCCTAAGTCCTCCGAAATTTGACTTCTTCTTCTTTGTTGTTGGCTTTGTCTGCTTGGTCTGTCTTTCATCAGACCCTTTTCGTTCATTAGAGCTTCCCTTTTCTACTGCCTTGACCGCGCCTTCGCTGCGGTCATCTTCAGAAGCAACGCTTCGGTTTTCTTGTTCAGTCGATGTGCTGGCGACGCTTGCCACGACCTCATTGTTTTCATGGCCTTTTGAATCTTCATCCAAATCCAAGCTTTTGCCGCCGGCCTCGTGTGCTGCGTCCTCACTGCCGCCTTGGCTTTTTGGATTTTCATTTGAGTCCTCGGTTTTGCCGTTGGCGACGTGCGCCACGACCTCGCTGCTCTCCTGGCCTTTTGGATTTTCACCCAAGTCCTCACTTTTGTCGCCCGCATTCTCAGTTCCACTCTGCTGCAAAAGAAGGCGGAAAATGTCACTTCCTGATTCGCGATTAATCAGTAAGGAAAATCTATAAATTCAAAGTATGCCTCACAAATGTTTGTTTTTAGCTCACAAAAGTGACGCAGTGGCATGATGAAATTCTTCTCTTCTTGAAAGTCTCATTTAGCTTGTGATTCAACTTGACCTGCGTCGAGCTGTTGCCTTCTTCTTCTTCCTCCCCTTCTCTGCGCACAAATCTCCTATAGAGGTAGTACCCAGCACCAGCTGCTAACCCGAGACCCAAGCAAGTCACAAAGATTGTCTTAAATTTTCCCATCTCTTGTTTTTTGAAAACTAGCTTCGAAAAATGTCAACACCGAATCACCGTGCTCGTAGGATCATATACCTTGACACCATATAACGTCATCAATACAATTTGTTACGTAGTAGCGATGTGACAAATTAAAAATAATTATAACTGAGTAAATTAAACTCATATCCAGGTTACGGTTGCCTGCTCCACCCCCTCTCTCCAAAAAGAGATGTCTATGGAAATACATGCTAATTGTTGCAACTGAAGTCCTTTTCAACCGGCCTAATGAATGCAAAGTTCCCGCTTTTGCGCGCGCACGCATATTTCAAGGAGGAAAACATTCTCGACCCCAGAGGAGGAAAATGAAACTTTTTTGCCAAGCTCGTCCCCAGAGTCTACTTGAGAATTCATAGCCCTGGGGTTTTCCCTCTCTGAAACACATTTGGGTTGCACAACAAAATTTAATGTTGAATGTTTTCGCAACAGAATTTCCTCGCCGGTTTGTGGCGGCAATGTTAGCGTTTTTTTTTATCGCCGTTGCCTTATTAAACGTGAGCTGAAAAATCTACACTGTACTCCAAGCAGAGAAAGTCCGCCTTAGTGAACGATGTTGCTTAGAAGGCAAACACTTGCTTGCGCTGTGCGAAAAGTCTTGCCAGCCATGCAGGCTTATCGGAAAATATAACCCATTTAAGAGGAATATAAGGAGGAAGGAGGAAGGACCTGGCTAGCTTGATAGCTGTAAACAACTGCATAATGAAATTGTCATCTACGTAACGTTTGAGGTTTGGTATATATTTTATCCTTGATTACTCTAATAATATTTAAATTATAAAAATCTACATCCACCTACATAGTTGTCAGGATCCCCATGGCTAATGACTGTCTCTATCTTTCTATGGCCCCATACACCATACAAAAATGAAGCCTATTCGAGACATCACGCCAAGCCGGCCACTTCTCTGAGGAGAATAGATCAGACCACGATCGACATCGGGGAATACGTCCCCTACTCTTTGCGAACAGTGTGTGGTTTCTTTAACGTTCCACAGAGTTCATGAACAAGTGTTGTGAGACGGGACCTTCACTGTTTATCGTCATTATACGAGGAGAACAGAAAGTCTAACCATTTGGAGATGTCGTTACAAAGCAGCAGTTTCTCCTCAGTTATTTAAAGACCCCCCGGAGGTACTTCCAGAAAAATTGGGTGGGGGTGTGCGGCCCGTCTCCTGAAACTCTTACCCTATCTTAGACCAAAATCTGCAATTTTCCCTACCCTATTTCAGACCTGACCAAAACTTCGATACCCTATTTCAGACCTATTTCACGTACACGGTTGGCGCATTTGACAAGGGCTTTTGTTGATGGTCTTATCGCCTAATGATGAAGAAGTAGCTTCTTTTACAAAAAACATACCGAATGCAAGACTAGAGTGCACAAAACATACCCTATTTCAGACCAAAATGGTCAAAATCGACACCCTATATGAGACCCAAACGGCTAAAAAACCATAACCTTTGGGGCCGCACATACCTATGTAGCCCATATAAGGGAGTACCCCCCGGGTACTCGGGTAGCTCGGGTACCGGGTAGACCCAGAGTGTTTGTCCGCCGAGGTTTGAATTCACGACCTCCAGCACGGTAGATACTGCCTGATGTAATTTTATAATACTGTTATTTGTATCATGATAGGTGGGTGTGCCCATTGGATAGACAGCCGAGTCTAATAACAGCATTAGATATTTTTAATGTACATGTTCTATTTTTGACTACTTTCGGGATAATTAATTGTAAACGCTATACTTTTAATGCAAAAAGTATTTCACAAAATTTTATCATCCGGACAGTGGCAGCCATGGACAGCGGTTTCGTTATTGTTGGGACTCATCAGCAAGGCACAGCCGTCTAGTAGTTTCTGACACTTTAAAAAAGTTGTTGACGATGATGATCCTCTTAAAAGGTCATACCATACCCTTGCGTGGTGGATTATTTAATTTAAGCTGTGTTGATTTTTATATGCTTATTGAAATTTCGTGTCTCTCAGCATGGAGTTGACTCAACTGAAAATTGTACACATTTTAGGTATCCTACTGATGAACAGTTATTGTTTTTAGAAGCAACCTCGTTCCCAGGGCTTTTTCCCTCACTTGGGGGCGGGGCGGGGCGGGGCCAAGTGGGCTCCGCCCCCAAGTGAGGGAAAAAGCCCTGGGAACGAGGTTGTTTTAGAAGCAACATATATTTACGGTCTGTCACCTTTAAATTGATCTGTTGTTAGTGTTGACTTGGAGCTTGCGGAAAAGGCTTTTGCAAACTTGAATTTAACTCAGAAACATAGTGAATTGAACTTGGGTGAGCTTGGTGTGTTTGTTTACTGCCTGTATGAAAGGCGGGACTGTTCGAGTTGTTTTTTTTTGGTGGGGAGTGTTCATCTGTACTCAGACAGCCATGATCACAAACCAAAAAAAACATCTTGCAAGCATTTGAAAGTTGATCCATACAAAGCTCAGTTAGTCATGAAAAAAAACGCCATAAAACAAACAAACAAACAAAACAAAAAAGTTGTCTTCCTTGAGACGCGACGAAGAAACCGACAAAAGGACGCCCGCGCGCGATTCCCTTCATTGCGTATAGCGGTTTTTCCCTAAAATGTGTGCACTGTCAGCACGTGACTCCGAAAAACTCAAACAAAAAAATGGCGGCGGATGAGTTTAGTGTGGAAATACGTGCTACAAGTCTTTGCGTTATTCGGCGATGAATGAAGGCAACCAAGTTGTTGCCGCTTTGAGCGATGTCTCAGCTTTATCTCCCTTCTATAATAATCCCACGGAACGTCCAAACAGTGCTCTAGCGGACGATGGCCTCGGCCACAGAGACTTCGCCCTCGTCGAATCAAGGAGACCTGTTCTCCTTGCTCGATGCAGATAACATAAAGACAGTAGAAGAAACTAAAGCTCTTATACACGAAAATCTTCATTCATCTCGTGATCCAGCATTGTTGCACGCCATGGTGGAGTATTATTTGAAAACACGTTCGCTTGCGTGCCTACAGATATTGAGTGGTATACATGAGGCAAGAGCGCAGGTAACACTACTTAAGAATTCACTGTAAGACGATACATGGGGCCTATCAATCGCTTCTTTTCTGTTTATACGCTAATTTATTATGTGGTTTGAGATCTTTTCCTGGAATTTACCATAGTTGCGCATCTTTTCTCTCCAAAGGCATTGTTTGAGAAAATGAACGAGTGTCTCAGACACAGGGTGTCTCGTTTGGATACGTTGACATTGTTGGGACATATTGTACGGAAACAGGTACTACTCAAGATATCATCCAATCAATACCTTATTACTTGACTTAGCGCAAAATGTCAGATTCTTCGCAAGCATACTGATTACCATGGAATTAATTTGAATCCCTCCGAATTTCAGGGACGTGTTACAATAGTATTGAGTTTTCCTGGCTTCCAACGCACACGTGTATGATCGTGGTCTGTTTCAAGACAAACCGGATGTTCCGAACACGTTTTTTTGACGTACATGTGTATTATGTTTGGCACTTTTTTGACGTTTCAGCCCATACAGCATGCTATTCGAGAGCAGGTTTACAGAATTACAAAATCTTGTAGGTTTCCTTAATCCAGCTCAACTGTGACTTATTTGGCGATGGGACATTTTTTTGCCTTTGCATGCAAGGGAGCACACTTTGATTTTCAGTCATTGTAACTTTTGCTCTCTGACCTGTAATCTGAATTGGCGGACATATTTGGTATGCCCATACTTGACTGTGCATTCATGCATAGAACAAAAGCCTCAGAATGTTTGATTTGTGCAGGAGTCATGCTGAATCTTGTTCTACTGGAGGCAATGTTCTTGTTGTTATCAAAAAATATATATTGTTGGCATGTAGCATGATTGGTGATAGTCTGCAATCGTGGGGTCCTTGGTTAAATTTTATAATTTTTTATGTAACACAATGAATCCATAAACTATTCATTTACTCCACTTGTAGTGGTCTGCCCTGAATGGTGGAAAATTTCCAAATTATATCAGCTGAATGATTGGGTGTAGCAATATTCCATTGTTTTGCCTGTATGGTCTTTGATAGTCATGTATTCTCTTATTGTCAGTATTAGTTCTGCCCATAGACCCTATGCAAAAATGGCTGCCTTTAGATTATTCTTTTGTTCATTTCAAAATAGCCTCACTAACCTCCTTTGGGATAACAAATTCTTTAGAATTTTCATCTCAAAAGCGAGATTAGTGAGGCTACATGTATTTTGAATAAGAACAAAAAAATAATTTAGAGGCAGCCATTTGTGCATTGGGTCTATGCACCCTAATAAATGGTCTTTTATTTCCACATTTTGTACATGCAAAATTGTATTAATACAACAGCATGTTTTTTTTTACTTTAATTTGTTTTTTTTGCAGAGGTTGTGTCAACTGTGTTTACTATTAACAAAAGCAAATTATTTTATGCTTGTTTTTTTTTTTTTTTTTTCAGCCTTCCTGGTTGTACAAGGTGCTCAAAACACCTTTATTTGAGACTCTTCTCAAGTGTATGAAGGTAGGGAATGGAGGCTGGATTGATGTTCAGAGCTCTCCTATTTACAGTACTGCGGGTCATAAGACCTTGGGACACTTGTTAACCACATGCAAAGGACTAGGAAACTAGACAGTGCATGCTTCTATCCTTATTCATGACAGTGACACACTTTTTTCCATTTACTGCTTTTTTAGACCTCCTCCCCTTTCCCCTAGTCAATGTTGAAACATTGGGGCCAACTGTGGGCTAATCGTGCTTTCCGAGACTGTTAAAACCCAACATTGCAGGGGGAAAAGCAGGAACTACATGTATCCCAAGACTTATGACCTGCATTAGTTAATTAAAATCCAAAGTATTTTTCTTAAATAATTTATAGCCTATTATTGTTGTATTAGAACAATATCTTGTTCCAAGACAGCCTCACAAATATGACCTGAGAGACTTGCTTTAGCCTTAAGAGTGGCCAGCAGTTAATTTCTCCTTGCGATGATCATCACTAAATCAAACATGCGCAAGTTATGAGAAAAAGGAAGTAATAACCAACACTGAAATGTCTTGATATCTATGCAAGCTTCCACCCTTATGATAATATTATGACTGTAATCCCACTGGCTGCTGATTTATCCCTGTTATCAGCATCCACATTCTCCTTTCTTTTCCCCTAAATTTCACATGGTATCAGTAGGGTGAATTTAGTTTTTACTGTCTTCTGTTAAATTTTAGGTTATAGGTTATTTTTCATTTTTCCTGAGATTTGCTCTGTTTTTTTTGCATACAACTATATTTTCAGTGATCTTCTTTGGATGAGGAAAGGTGTTCCTGACCTATTATATTTTCAATATTAAGTTCTTTTTGTGACCATTCTCCTTTTTCATTTACCGAAGATACAGTGTCATCATAAAAGGGGTGTGACTTAGTGCTTTGTTTATTAACACAGGGTGAAAGTGATGTAGTGTTTTTAACAAGTGGTATTTTGACCATCACCACTCTGTTACCACTGGTTCCAGCATCCATCGGACCTTGGCTTCATGACCTGTTTGACATATTCACTAGACTCTCATCTTTCAGAGCCCGTCGTCAAGGTAAGCTGACTTTCATAAGCATGATGCTGTTGAACATTGTTTTTTGGAACCAAACATTGTTTTATTGATGATCATACAGTGCTACCCAAAGCCCAGTTGCTTAGGGGCTTTTCATTATTGTGCTGTTTCCAAAGCTATTTATTCAATTTCCAGCTGCAATAACAGTCCTTACCCTGTGTGCAATGGTTATCCTTTCTGATGAGCATGGATAAATTATGTCCATTTTGAGTACTGGATGTTTACATGTAGATTGGTCAGTTTGTACTAAGTTATAATGTGCTGTTTTAACGCAATATTTAGACTACAAAATGGCACATTTTTCAAATACTTTACCCTATTTTCAAGGCAAGGGACTTCCACAAAACGATTATAACAATAACAACAAAAAATACTTATATAGCACTATTTACATAAGAATGATCAGTAGCGCTTTGCAAAGATTCACTTAAAAATCTTATCCAAATAATATGAATATACAATGTAAAATACAAAATTGAAAAATTCAAAATTTTTCTAACCTGTCCGAAAAAAGGTGGGTCTTAAGTTTCATTTGAAATTACTTAATGATTGAATATCACGCAACTCAGTGGGCAAACTATTCCTCAAACATGGCGCAGAAGCATAAAAAGACCTGGCACCAAGCGTAGAAAGCATTTTCTCCTTAGGCAGCTCCACACTTTTGTACTGGTGTTGTCCAACTGTAAAGTGAATGGTCTAATGCTGACCAGGGTTCTTTCAGATAAAGAGCCCACCTTTATGGCCTGTATAGTTATAGTGTATCTCCGAAGGAGTCTGTTATATTTTATTGGACAGGGCTCCCACTGGTATGCCGAAGGTCATAGTCTCAGTGATACCTGTTTGGGACTCAGAATTGTTTATTTATAGTCCAGTAATCCAGTCTTCGTGACAAACCAAGTTGGGAAGGGTGGGTGGTTACTTACTTCTGGAAGAAGCTGTAAACGTAACATTTTTCTTTCAGCTATAAACACCCCATCCCGAAATCCTTGCACAATTCTAGTGGTAAAAATGAAATAAAAAACCTGGAGACGAATTTCGAAAAACAAACTTAGGGAAGTTTGTTTCGGCGTTTATGCATGTAAAATTCTTCCTTGGTCTCAGAACAATCTTAGACAGACCAGAATCAACAGGAGAGGCATTCAATCAAGGAAAAAGCTACAGGAGATCATTTAAAAACTATTGATAGTTACGGAAACTATCGCAATTATTGTCGATTGTTAAACTTGCAGTCGATGTATTGCTATCGAAACACTTACAACCATGATGCATCGATAGTTCGATGTATCGTTACACCCTTACTCAGGACTGGGATATTTTCTGACTGGTACAATACAAAAATTTCTATTGCCCTTAGTTGCCAGCTGAAACTACATTCTGTCGAACCCCTTTGCTTGTCTTTTCACAGGCAGTGCACCAGAAGTGTATCTCCTTCACCTCCATGTTGCAGTGTACTTGTTTTTTCACCGACTGTATGCTATGTACCCAAACAACTTGCTGCTGTATCTCAGAGCTCTGAATAGTGAACCGTCAAAACAGGGTCTCTTTCAGGACACGATCAAGGCAAGAGAGAATCCACTCAATTAATTGCTGTGATTGCATACATGTATATTTCTCTTAGTTAATGGTATTAGTAAATTGCATTCTCTCTTGTAAATGTCTGGTAAAATTATGGCTTAACACTGTAAATAATGTTGTTTTTTAGCCAATGCTAGAGCATGTGCGACTTCACCCTTGTGTCATCACAGAGACATTTCAAACAGAAACAGACAAGCATCGGTCAGTACTAGTAGAGAGAAATTGGTGGCACATTTTGCCTTTTCTTATGACCTGTTTGTATCATTAAGCAGTGATACTTTTAGGATAAAATTAATGAGATACTATTTGTTGATCAAATTTAAACCTGTCTGTAAATAGAAGCACCAAATACAACTATTACTTGTTGTGCTAAATCAACAGTTTTGCTCAATGTTTTTTTCCTTAACACCTTTTATTAACGTTAGAAAACTAACTCTACAGGTATTTGCAATAGCAAACTAACATACTAACCTAATTTACAAAACAAAAGCAACAAAACAAAACAAAAATCCATGTAATTAATGTATATTAAAGTTTTCCTTATTGTGATTCTTTTTTAATTTTGATGCTGTAGGTGGAAACAGAAAGAGCCCCATGACATTGTCATAGAATGCATGAAACTATCTTTAGACCCTGTCGACAGAATACAAGAGAAGGGCGCTTTCATGTCCTCATCAACATATAGGCAGAGTCATCAGGAGCTGTTTGCTGATAAATCTATTGGCTCCATCTTCACTGCATCATGTGACAGTCAGGGACCAGAGAAGGAGCGTCGCATGTCTGACTCAGCAACTCAGACTGGCAAGTCGTTGCAGAGTGGTGACAGTGGCACAGATTCCTGCAGTTTGCCTGTCATTTCCTCTGATGATATTCCAGCTGGGTGGAGCCCATCAGAAGTTTGCCAGCTTAGCACTCCACCGTCATCTCAGATGTCACCGTCAACTAGCAATCCTGATTTGTTATTGTCTCTCACTATTCACTCTCACTGTAATACGCCTGCAGTTATGTATACCCCAGGGCAGTCCCCCACAACATCACTTGGCGATGACATAGTCTATCACCAGGGTTGTTCAAGTTCACAATCTGTTTATGGGAGTAGAGGGACGAGTAGTGTAATGGGAGCCACATATAGTGGCAGAGGGACTCCAATCAGGGGTGGAAACGCTGCCAGCCATGATGGGCTGTTATCAAAAGCCTTGTCTTCCACATTACCTCAGCACAGTCATGAGTCTGCCCCTGCGTCAATTGCTGGACATCAGACATCAACACCAAAAGAACCAGGAAAATGCGAGGAAGATGAAACGGTTGAAAGTCCAGTGGAAGGAGCCAGTTATAATGGCAAAACCTCACCCAGTGGTTCCTTGATCACTTTTGAAGCCCATGGTGATGAGACCAAAGGCACTGTGCCAAGAACTACATGTAGCTCAGAGAAATCTGATAGTAGCAGTTTTAATATTTTCCCAAAGGAGGAATATAGAGACCTAAGTGGACAAGAAGATTTTACCTCAGAAATTGACCAACACAGAACTCTTGGATCCCAGCATGATGGCATTACTGCTGATTTGTTGCCTGAGCCTCTGATATCGGGTGAGCAGTCAGTGGACACTGTAGCATTGGCAAACTCACCAGGTGAATTTAAGAGTTGTACAACAACAGAAACCAATGAATCTCAAGATATAATCGTGCAATCTTGCTCTGACTCTGATGGCCTGTTACAGAGTAGAGAACTCCAGGATCAGCCAACCAGTGCAGCTGATTTTGACAAAGGTCAGCCAAGTTTGGAAGGCAGTAAGAGCGAAACTAGTTTAGCGTCTGTTGAAACTTCTTTAGAGTCGTCAAAATGCCACAGCATAACTCCTGGCACACAGCAACTTTACCATCCCTTTTGTACCTGTGACTTGATCACAGGTTTTCCGCAACTGCTGCATTTAATTAGAAGTGAGCAAGACCAGAGCAGTCCCATGGCAGATGGTGATGAAGGCAGCTTCTCTAGACTTCCGCATCGTTTATTGTCTTGTGCAGCTAGCCCAGTGGAAATCCTTGATAACTACTTGAAGACAGGAAACAGTTTACATTATGGTGAACTTTCAAGGTAATAGTACTTCAGTCATTGGCAAATTATTAGTGATTTGTTTGTTTATGTCGTTCTGCGTACTGTCCATGCCACTGACCTTGTATAGGTGACTTCTGGCCTACTTAATTATTCATGTACCTTGGGGAAAAATAATAATAATAATAATCACTTTATTAAAGTCTCAAATCGTTCTAGCCGAGCACAGATGCTCTACTAATTGAGGAGACTAAATCAAATCAACACTAAATCAAATGAAATCAAATCAAAACACATTGGTGGAAGGCGAGCGCTCTCACCACTATGCCAACCCTGCTCCCCGCAAATAGTTTGATTAAAAGTGGCTTCTTGTTTGCTTTGTTGGGTGGCAGGCACAGTTCATATGTTGACAAAACCACTCTTTATTTTCTTATAAATTTACATCCAGGTTTCCCAGCTTCTTAAAAACTGTCGTAATTAAAAATAATATTTCCAAAAAAGTGAACTAGTCACATAGCAAGAAAAGATGATGTTGTGAAGGCTTTTCATTCAGTAAGGCCCAAGTTAAAATCTTAAAGGGTGCAGAAACTTAGAAATGTCACATTTACCCAAATTTAACTACTGTACTACTGTAAGTGAACATTTTTTTTACTTTGTAGGGTCCCTCTTGTTAGCCAAACTGGCACAGTCTGGACACATTTTGGAGGTAGGGTGTAAAAAAGGAAATCAGTGGTTATAATAATATCTCTCTGTTTGTCTCACACATCCAACCACACTTTGGCTACTATCCCCACTTATGTCCAGGTTTGCATGCAGCTGCAAGGTTGATGATTTTTTGCGTTCATCCTTTTAAGTTGACATACTGCATTTAACAAAATAATACAAAGCTAACAAAGCTACCTTTATACTCATCTCGTTCTATAAGTGACAGGATACAAAGGATCTGCTAAATAAAGATCTGCTTTTCACTATCTCGACAAATTTTCTGATTTTTTGCAAATTTTGCATGTTTTGCAATTTTTGTAGTTTTTTTTTTTTCAAAAATCACAGTTTTTGGTGGGGCCCTCTCAACCTCCTATTCTACTGCTTTTCACTGACTCGAGAAATTTTTGCAAATTGTGCAATTTTTCACAAATTTTGCAATTTTCATAAAAATCACAGTTTTCATTGGGGCTCTCTCAACCCACTATTTTAGTTGCTTTTCAATGACTTGACAAATTTTGCAAATTTTGCAGTTTTTGCAAAAGTCACTGACAGTTTTCATTGGGGCCCTCTCAACCTCCTATTCTATTTCTTTTCACTGCCTTGACGAAATTTTCAAGTTGCAAATTTTGCAATTTTTTCATTTTTTGCAAACATGTTTCCCAATTTATGCAATTTCCCCAAAAATTGCAGTTTTCACTGGGACCCTCTCAACCTCCTATTCTACTGCTTTTCAATGACTTGAACAAATTTTCTGTTATTGTGGCAAATAATTTATTTTCCAATTTTTCTCATATTTCGCAATTTTTTGAAATTTTCGTTGCAGCCCTCTATCTTCCTATTCTACTGCTTTTCATTGATGCGACAAATTTTCTAATGTTTGCAACTTTTTTGCAAATTTCACAATGTTTGCAGCTGCATGCAAACCTTGACATATTTTGCTGTCCCACCTGTTGATGATCTGTACTAAAGGGTTCAAGGCTTGGAATCAGTCTTCTGCTATCTGCCATATACATGTACCTAGTGTAAAGCTATGAAAGATTTTGAGCGTAGAAAGTAATTTTGATAATTCATTTTGAAAAGTGAACTGGCATTATGTTAAAAAGGCAACCAGCATTATTTTACATAATGCTGGTTTAATTTTAAATTGAACTGTTCTATAATTTTACTTATTAAAATACCTTCCTGAAGAACCCCCAATTGGTCTAATCTACCTTTTCACTGAGAAAAAAAAAGGAATCTTAGGCTGCTTTTCTAACAGATTCCATGGAGGACAGTGACCTCTAGCTCTCTTGCTGTCCTCCAACATGTTCTGCACCATGGTATTGAATACCTTATCTTTTAAAACTTCATCATTCTATAATTCTCAGAAGATTGTCAAGGGCACCACATGTTTGAATTCTGCCTTAAAGACCTTGCATAACCCCTGGTTACACTTTTTATTGTGTTAAAAAACAAAGCATTATCTGATACTTTTTTTTTTTTAAAAAGTCATAAACTTTCAGCTTCCAGTCTAGACTAAGATGTTAATATTTACCCATGTGTATTTTTACCCATTATGATATTTACCCATGTGTATTTTTGACGATATTTTAGGTGAGCCTCCAGCAGATGAAGTGGAGATCCTTAGAGGACAAGTTAAATTGTTGCATAACCAGCTACTGTTTGAGCGACACAAGTGTGATCTGCATGCCACCCGTAACAGAAGACTTATTGGCAAGACATTCAAAGCTGTCCAGTACCAAGAGGAGCTTCTTGCCACTGTAAGTAAGCTTTTCATTAACAATTCAAGTGAGTGAAAACTATTTTCTCCAATTAAATGTAGTATTATTGTTTAGATGATAATTTGTTGCAATGTTTTCCCTGTGTTGCACCAGATTTGGCATAGTACAAGGAATTACTAACTAAAGCAAGTTCATTTATTTGCCAAGTGAATGCAATACCTTGATTTATAATACGGCACTGTTCGTTATTGTACAGAAAATGTACAAGACGGGTACAAATATTCCATGATATCGTACATTTGGAAATTTGTACTATAGAAAAGTGCGAGTCACGCAAAACCTGTCACACTTTCCCTGAAAATTTTCTATAAATTCTTTGTTTCCGAGTTCCCATTTGATGCGCAATATCTTTAACTTCTCTTAAATTCGGTAATAAATGTCTTATTAGATGTTTTGGCATATGGCAGAGTATTTTTACTCCTTGTTTGTATTTTGATGAGACCGTAGCACAACTTGTAAAAAATTAATACTCCTGGATACATGCTAAAACATCTGAGATATATTTATTGTACCTTGTTTTAAGATACTATAGATATACAGTACACGTACAGATAAAGGTTGTGTAGAGTGTTGTGAAATGGTATGTGTTCAAGCAATTGTATATCACTAAATGTCATTCAGATAGGTCATAAGAAAAAAAAGATGATTGTTGTTGATTGAGTTAACTTTTTTTAGATTGGGTGTTAGGTCACAATGTATTTAATCATCAGGCACATGTCATAAGACTCTGGGTGTCATGTTTCATCAGAAGGTCACTGGTTTGCCTCTCCTAATCTTCACACAATTTAACATGTAGTGTGTTTTAAGGATACCACATTGTTTTTAAAAGTAGCAGAGGATATTTGATCCTTGTGTTTCAGTTGATGACTCAACTTAAGACAGGTCCCAGTGTTTTCTTCATGTATGTGACATCAGTAAACTTAAAATAAACTCTGTAGAGCATGCTAAAGGTTATTTAATGATTGAAGAGCTTGTAACTTTGTTATCCACTTTAAATTGAAGTCTTGTGCTTATCAGCCTTAGGTCACATGCCAAATTAGCATTAGACACATGTCATCTGACTTCAATGGGTGGTCTTGTGTTTTGGACACTTAACTAGTTTGAGACAGAAATTTAAAAGAGAAGAGGACATAGTCCTCTTTGAGTTGTCATATGGCCCACTCACTGGATATAATTTACATGGACTGCAAGGGCCAGGTGAGATAGTGAATGGACTGTTAAACAGTGTTCATGCTGCTACATTGTTGCTCTTGAACATGAGTTTTGACTAGTATTTGACAACTTCTTAATGTTTTTTTGCAATGAACGTGTACCTGGATGGACTGGTAACAAATAGAAATATTTTTTTCTCTGCTTAAAGTGCTACTGTGACAAAATTCACATCTTTCCTATCTAAGCCATTTTAAAATGTAATACCGTATTTATTCACTTATAAGGCGCACCATTTTTTACAAGAAAATATGCTTCTTCGATCAAAATCTTCTCAAAACTCGGGGTGCGTCTTATAACCGAGTATTTTCGCACAACAAAATATAACTTTTCCAAATTTCCCTAATAATTAATGCTAAACTGAAATGAGTATGTAAATAAATGCCGGTAAATGAATAAACAAAAGACAACGTTGATCATTGACTTTATCTGATTTGTTGGTTCTAAAAAGAACCGGGGTGGCTCTGAAAAGAACCGCTTGTTTGAAATCTCGGCTGAGCTCAGCTACTCATCGTCCTTGGCTTCGCTATTTGTCTCGAAGTCGTTGACAATCAACTCTTCTGCGTCTTCTTCCTCATCGTCCCAAACCGAAGGTGCTTAAAAGCAAATTAAACAAACTACAAATGCAAAGAAAAACAACTCCGATAAATGCTGCTACGGCGAACAAGTTCGTAAACAAAGCCGGGGTGATTTCTGCAACGAGCGAACATGCTAAAAAGCACGTGCTTGAAATGATTGACGTCAGAAACAATTGAACAAATTCCTAACCTCGCTCCCATGATTGAGGCAAACTCGACTACAAATCGTTCGAAAAAATCGTCATGGCCGCTATTAAATACTCCGAAAATGATAAAGGGAAAAGAACAAACGTTCTTCGTCCATCCAGGCCTTCTTGAGTATAGAAACCTGCATTCTCCTGGGCACCTGAATTCATAGCTGACGAACACCTTTGAATATCAACATCTTTAACTCGCCGGAGAACAAGACATGCTGTTGGTTTCTCCATTTAGGGACCATCCATTCCGATATGCCGTATTCGCGAGCAATTTCACGATTGTTGTTCATGGCTTCCGCTTCTGCTACGATCTTCAGCTTGAAGTTTAGATCATAGGAATGACGACGAGTGCTTGGAACAATTACTGAAAATTTACGGTACGCTGAAAGAATGCTCGAAGATTAAGATGTGTTTTGCAACAGATGAGCGAAAGATCTGTCAGATGAGTATTGTTTATAAACGTAAAACGGATCAATTAGTATTCATAACTTAAAACACTGTTTCCTGAGAAGGATGACTTGAGTGAATTAAAGAGTGTGACTTTTATGCTATTGTCCATGTATGACTTTTTTACTTTTGTTTTGAGAATGAAAGCACCGTAATTAGTACCTTTTGGAAGTAAAATTGTTGTGAGTTTAGCGAACGTGGTCAACAAAATTTCCCTAATTCTGGGTGCGCCTTATAACAGGGTATTTAGGTGAAATTTTCATTTTGCTTACTTGTCACAATCGTCTTCGAAAGTTTAGGGTGCGTCTTATAACCGAGTGCGCCTTATAAGTGAATAAATACGGTAAGTCTGCACCAGAAGAAGAATACTGTTTACTATTTTAAAATATCTTTTTGTTGCAGAGATATTCAAGTTTATTAACCAAGTGATGATGTCATATACCAAATTTTGATCAAATATGATGAAAAAAGATATCTCAGCCAATTTGTATCAGAAATGCTTGATTCTTTGCAGAAAGATTCTAATAGATATCCTTCAAAATATGAGCTTACCAGTATTGTTACCATGGCAACATACTGGGTTCCAGACCTCCCTGCTATGAAGGACTTTGCTGGCAACCTTTGCATTCTATTTTGATATTTGCCAATGGTGCCTCATCTGCATGATCCAACAAGGATATAAATATGTTAGGTCAAATTCATAGCCTAGTTAAATGTTTATCTTGCTGAAAATCACTGAAATATTGAAATCAGGTTGGGGGGACTGGAAAAAAGTGAGTTGCCATGGGAACCAAATTTTTGGTAGCCATAGGTGTGTTGCCTGTAGAACTATCAGCCTACCAAGTTTCAATGGGCTCTTCTGCAAATTGACCAAGATAGCCCTATTTGTATTCTTGATGTTATATTGGGTTGATACTATGATATCATCAGTCATCTCATATTCATATTTTGCACATTTTTCAAACTTAAATATTTCTGCAACCAATGCAGATATTTACAAATGGTAAACTTTCCTGGAATTCTGTGATAAACTTAAAATTTCACAGGGTAAGAATTTGAACATAGTAGCACTTAAAAAAAATTGTTTTTAGTACTTATGTGTACTTGAAAAAAACTGAGACTTTTTGGCATAATTTTTTTTTACCATCCTCAATTCCCCTAAAATATTTATTAGTCAACACTACATGGTAATGACACTGCAGCACCTTGTGCCAACTACTATTTTGGTCCTTAACAGCCCCCTCCCCTCCAAAGGCCATTTACTCGTGGTTTTGTGCCCTGCTCCCCTGCAAAGAGTGAGTACAAGTGCAGGTTTTTAATATTTCAATACCAATGTTATTTGTATGAGGAGATGTGGGAGACAAGGCCAACAACTTAATGACAGGCTATGCTAAAAGCTGAAACATCAATTTTTTATAGTACATACTTTTGTGTGACAAATATGCATCTTATGGTGACTGCTATTATTGTTGTGCCATCAAAATGCATGAACTGTGTTGCATCAAAAATATTTCCACTCACGTTAATACCCCCTTACAGTATATCATTTGCTCAGTGAAACATACAGGTGATTATACACCTTATTCCAAAATTGCAGCTAATTACTCGGGCTTCCCGCGTCTCGCGGGTCAACTGGGTCTTAAAATGTCGATGGTTCTTTTTTTATTATTATTCTTTGTCGTCGAGTTTCATCCACAAAGCTCACTTCCGGCGTTTCTGCGCAAGCGCTAACTAATAATGGTCATTTTGGAATAAATAAATTATTTTTACCTCATTAGCTATGCTGAATGACTGTGGCCTAGCGGTCATCTTTACTGCTTCTGATGCAGATGTTCCAGGTTCAATTCCCACTATCAACACCTTTTTTTATTTTTATTTTTATTTTTTTTTGCGTTCCTTTTTTTCATCTTCTTTTTTAAATATTTATTTACAAATGTTATAATTATAAATGGTTGAGCTGTAAAGCAATTTTCAAAGGATATATGTTTATAGGGGTCTACGGATATACACTGCAAAGAAACAGACATGAACCAATGAATGATGCCTGTTGTCACGTAACGGAAAACGCCGATTCACCTTGTGTCTTTGAAGTCTGAACAACTAATACATGTATGTTAAAAGAAGTGTCCATACGAATGTTTCGAGTTCAACTGCGAGAAGAAAGCTTTTAACCACCACCCCCTACTTTGTCCGTATCTTCACTCGAATTATTAAAATAATTTATCAGGTCGCCACCTACTTTAGTTAGCTCAGAATGCTATTTCAAAACTTATTGAAACCACACTGATGTGTGGGCTCTTCTGCAAATTGACCAAGATAGCCCTATTTGTATTCTTGATGTTATATTGGGTTGATACTATGATATCATCAGTCATCTCATATTCATATTTTGCACATTTTTCAAACTTAAATATTTCTGCAACCAATGCAGATATTTACAAATGGTAAACTTTCCTGGAATTCTGTGATAAACTTAAAATTTCACAGGGTAAGAATTTGAACATAGTAGCACTTAAAAAAAATTGTTTTTAGTACTTATGTGTACTTGAAAAAAACTGAGACTTTTTGGCATAATTTTTTTTTACCATCCTCAATTCCCCTAAAATATTTATTAGTCAACACTACATGGTAATGACACTGCAGCACCTTGTGCCAACTACTATTTTGGTCCTTAACAGCCCCCTCCCCTCCAAAGGCCATTTACTCGTGGTTTTGTGCCCTGCTCCCCTGCAAAGAGTGAGTACAAGTGCAGGTTTTTAATATTTCAATACCAATGTTATTTGTATGAGGAGATGTGGGAGACAAGGCCAACAACTTAATGACAGGCTATGCTAAAAGCTGAAACATCAATTTTTTATAGTACATACTTTTGTGTGACAAATATGCATCTTATGGTGACTGCTATTATTGTTGTGCCATCAAAATGCATGAACTGTGTTGCATCAAAAATATTTCCACTCACGTTAATACCCCCTTACAGTATATCATTTGCTCAGTGAAACATACAGGTGATTATACACCTTATTCCAAAATTGCAGCTAATTACTCGGGCTTCCCGCGTCTCGCGGGTCAACTGGGTCTTAAAATGTCGATGGTTCTTTTTTTATTATTATTCTTTGTCGTCGAGTTTCATCCACAAAGCTCACTTCCGGCGTTTCTGCGCAAGCGCTAACTAATAATGGTCATTTTGGAATAAATAAATTATTTTTACCTCATTAGCTATGCTGAATGACTGTGGCCTAGCGGTCATCTTTACTGCTTCTGATGCAGATGTTCCAGGTTCAATTCCCACTATCAACACCTTTTTTTATTTTTATTTTTATTTTTTTTTGCGTTCCTTTTTTTCATCTTCTTTTTTAAATATTTATTTACAAATGTTATAATTATAAATGGTTGAGCTGTAAAGCAATTTTCAAAGGATATATGTTTATAGGGGTCTACGGATATACACTGCAAAGAAACAGACATGAACCAATGAATGATGCCTGTTGTCACGTAACGGAAAACGCCGATTCACCTTGTGTCTTTGAAGTCTGAACAACTAATACATGTATGTTAAAAGAAGTGTCCATACGAATGTTTCGAGTTCAACTGCGAGAAGAAAGCTTTTAACCACCACCCCCTACTTTGTCCGTATCTTCACTCGAATTATTAAAATAATTTATCAGGTCGCCACCTACTTTAGTTAGCTCAGAATGCTATTTCAAAACTTATTGAAACCACACTGATGTTTGTTCCCTATGTTTATGTGGTAATAGAAAGACCAGCTGCGGCTACAAGAAGATAAAATGCGAGAACTGACTGATGCGCTGAACAAGCAAGTGGAGGAAAGCAGGTACTGCATGGATGTATAATTTTTCCCTCTTGTGGGAAATTACAATTATAGACCAAAAGTCCAAGACATGTGTCATATACATGTAGCATTTGAAAGGTGTTTTTTTTAATGTGTTAAATAAATGTTGTCAACTGACCCAGAGAAAGTACAGTGTAGAAAGGAAAGTGTGGGGTACACCCCTAAAGTACAGCTTATTTGTAAGTCCCCAAGCATAGAATGGTGTTAGACATTGACTTCACCTTGATTGTGTAAAGTGAAAATTTCCAAAAATTTGTGGGAGTAATAAAGCACATATTTCCTACAGGACTGGTTATGATCTCTTACTCACTACTGTAAGCACTTTAAAATAGCATTTTGATTTTAAACTAATAATTTTGTTGTTCTTTTTTTCCTAGGAGATTTAAATCCATAACGTCCAGCTGGGATAACCATCAAAGGATTAAACTCAGGTAGGATTTCACACAGTTTTGTTATTCCCTCATAAATGGTTATACAGTTAAAACTGGATGGAGACTTCATTGGCTTAAAGGGGCTTGGTCATGCTGGGAGTCTGCGCAGTGAGTTTGTTTTATCTTTCATCACGCATCATGAAAATTCCACCGATTGGTGAAAATAGCTGTGTCGAAATAAAGCTTAGTAATTGTACTTGAAATTACTAAAAGATCAAATAAGTTTGACGTCGCGATTGCTCAGAATTAAAAAGGGGCTAGGTCACGACTCGCGCATGTGCACTGGGAAGCAACAACTTTGAAAAAGAGTGGGACACCTTTTTTCAAATTGTCCACCATTACCACCAACTCAATAATAAATAATAATAATAATGTGAATGATATATGATATATTAATTATGATATATGATTCGCAAGGTCACAGTTTCAAACCCCGTTGAAGTCCTGAATTTTTTTCAGGCTTCTTTTCGCAATTGCATAAATTGTGTTCACAACTGCAAGGATCATTCTTCATTTCATTTGAATAACAATAATAATAATAATAATAATAATAATAATAATAATAATAACAACATATTTAACCAGGTAAACCCGTCAGCTGAAGCTGTTATAAATGGGTGCCCTGGGCAACTAAAAAATTAACAAAAGAAAAATAGCTATAACAGATGAACAATCAGGAAAATGTGAAAACTATGTACAATATCATGGATAAAAATCTAAGAATTATATAACTACGTAAATTAAGACCCTACAAACTCCAAACAATTTACCAAAACTCTAAAAAATAATACTTCAACAGGGCTTCTGATAGGTTGCGGAAAAAAAAGTTAAATTTCGCGTAATTTTCAGGGGCAAATTCGCGGAAAAATCAGCCAATATTGCAGAATTTTCATGGAAAAAAGTCAAAATTTGCTGAAAAATCGGCCGATTTCATGGAATTTAGCTGAAAGTGTCAAAATTCACGGAAAATCGGCCGATTTCACGAGAAATTTGGGGGGCAAACTTCGTGGACAAACAATCAGTAAAAAGCAGCCGATTTCATTGGAATTTTCTGGCAAATTTCACTAAAATCGATCTATTTTGTGTCAATATGACCAGCGTTGTTTAACATTTCTTTAACAGAGATAATCATTTGCTCTTTCAACAACAATGCGCTTGAGAAATTCACCAATGGCAAGGCGTTTCACATCGTGGCCAGTGCCCAGTTTTTTGCAACATTAATCTCAGAATGCCTGGTAGTTACCGTAAAGACTTGCAGATAAGCCGCACTCACAGATAAGCCGCACCCCGACTTTAGCAACTCAAATTTTGGAAAAAAAAGTTTTTCTGGTCAAAGTCGAAAGAAATTCAAAGTCGAGTCTTAAGTCTTCTGTCTTCTTTGAACATAAACTCGCCAACATTGAAATGGAAAATACTTCGAATTTGTACCCACAATTTTAGCTCTTTAGTAGAATAAACATCACGTCCACAACTATGACTTATGATTGATGTTATTCTTTTAGTTGTTGATAGGTATTTCTTCATTCAATAGACAGTTTTCATAGAATTTTGCGTGTTCAGGCTGCGTGTTCATCATTCTAAATGTTTGTAGCTTAGTAGCCATGCAATAGTTCGGACGATAGAAGACTGGACACCGGCGAAGAAACAGTGGGCCATTCTCCACACAAATACTCAAGAATAGCGTGTTATTTTCAATTTCTCACCCATGGAGGATCGATTGCCGTTGAAGTTACAGACCGTCGTCGATGCTGTAAACAATTTTGTGGAGGAATGGAAATTCCATGCTGTGTCACGTTCTTCTGTTCAAGAAAAGCGACCATAAAGCGTTCAGTCTGTTAACAAAGGTTTAGCACTGTTTAACAGTGACAGAAATGTGAGCTTGAAATATAAAGCTAATACTTGCATTACCAACGGCTCTTTTAGGAGCCACCAAACTTGCAAAAGCAATGATCAATACTCAGTTTTAGTTTTATGTAGTATATATTAATGTACTTTTCCATAAAAATGTCAATTCACAAAAATTTACGGCACCTTCTCCAAATGGTCTTGCAGATAAGCTGCACCCCCGATTTCGAACAGCAAGTTTTGGGAAAAAGGTGCGGCTTATCTGTGAGTCTTTATGGTAAATTGGGATGTTATTTACTTGTTGCATTGACGAAGTTTCAAGATAAATGTGGACATTTGTGGTGAACAAAACAGGTGTAACAGCCAAGATAAGTATCAAATATGTTTTATCGACGTGTATTTGGTAATATTTCTGGTGGATTTCGCGGTATTTTGTGTTTTTGGGGGGAATTTCGCGGGATTTCATGGATTTACCTGAATTTCGCGGTCCGCAACCGCACGAAATATCAGAAGCCCTGCTTCAAGCTGTGTTTTAAAAATCACTATGGAGTCAACTTCCTTTAGATGCGGTAGCAAGTTATTAAAAGCCTGGGCTCCAGTATAAAATATTCCTTTCTTGGCAGATTATACATTCATACATAATTTTTTTCATACATACATACTTTATTGATGCTCCCTAAGTGGGTTTTTTCAGCTCAATAGAATTAAAAATTTAAAATTTAAAATTTAAGTTAATTAAGGATATAAGTACAATAAGATTATAATTACAAAAAATATAACAAGAATATCAACCTAATAAAACATATGCAAAATGTCGCCTAAAATTCTTGAGGCATTTTAAGGACTTAATATTATCATTCAAAGTGTTCCAGAGTTTGGCTCCTCTGAAAGCAAAAGAGCGCTGCCCTGTTGACAGGCGACATAAGGGTATATCCAAAGCACCAGACGATTGAGTTTGTCTATTATGGACTTGGGAACGTAGTTTGAACATATCAGCAAGATAGTCTGGAACAAGTTTGTTAATACATTTGTGCATCATAGTAACATCGTTTAGAATAAGTTTCTCTCTAATAGGAAGCCATTTCAGTGATCGCAGCCCATCCGAAATATGGTGATACTTTCTTAGGCCCAGAATAATTCGTGCAGCAAAATTTTGGACTCTTTGTAACTTGTCAATGTTGCTGTTGCTGGTATTACTCCAAACAGTTGAACAATATTGAAGTTTACTAAAAACAAAGTAATTTATTACTAACAAAAGCGTTTTCCTATCCAGGAGATGCTTGATTCTGTTAATTTGTTTCAATTTAAAAAGACAATTCGAAGCAGTGTTAGTGATATGTTCGTTGTAACTGAGGCATGTGTCGAGAAGAACACCTAAATCTTTAACAACAGGCACAGGTGTTAATTCTTTGTCAAATAGTGTTATCTGTACGGCCTTAAGGAAATCTTTCATCTGTCTTGACATTCATGTGTGGGTTGGGTGGGTGGGTGAGATCAAATATGGACTGATAGCGGCTGCCAGAGGCGCCTTTACAGGCTGACGTCCGATCTCACCCTAGAGAAGAATTGTGAACCGCCATGAAACTATGTGATATGTGCGGTATATAAATCCATTACCGTGAAAGATGATGAAAGATAATACGGACTCAGTGAGCAGACTCGCAGCATGACCTAACCCCTTTAAGACACAAGAGAAGACATACTAGAGAGATCTCTTTTCAGATGGCATTGATTCTTCTATGTGTTGTCTGGTTGGCTTTTATTGGCTATTTTCTCATGAATGTTTTCCTTACCTTATTCAGGGCTCGACCTTGGCGGTGGTCAACTAGCCAAATACCACTGGATTGTCAGTTTTGGCTAGCAAAATTCCCACAGTTACTAGCCATATTGGCTACTAAAATTAATTTTGATAATTAATTTTGATAATTTTATCAAAATAAAAAATTAATGTTAAAATCAAAATTTATCATTAATTGTTACCCACCTTGAATAGCTATGCTAACTGTGGGTAACAAATATTGTACAGTTGTTGCGTATCTATTATTAATAAATGCTAAATGCAGAAGGCAAATTTCTTTGTCAACTGCTAAAGATAAATTTAGTGCTGTGAAAATTGTGACACAATGTTTAACATGCAGAAAGAAAAAAAAACGAAGTAATCTTTCGTGTGAATGAAAGTGAACAGCTTCATGACCAAGCCACATTCAGCTAAAGAGACTGGATCTGAGTGTTCCCATCACACACTTCAATTGTAAATGAAAGTGCCTGCCATAATTTATGGTTCGCGCTTCGATGATCTTCAGTGGATATCAGAGGGTTTTTTTTTTTTCAAAACTAGGGTAATTACAAACTTGAACTGAATAGTTTATGGCTAGTAGAAAAAGCTCTTTGGCTAGTGAGAACTACCATTTTTACTAGCCATAAGCCTACTGGTAACAAAAGTTAAGGTCGAGCCCTGCTTATTGTATTGAATTGTATTGCTCACTGGATAGCCCCTGTGGGGAGTGTTCAAGTCCTGAATATAACACTTAAGTATAAATCTACTATCGTTATATCACAAGAGCCATTCTGCGCTACGCTACTCACTATCTATTCTGTGATAGATAGCGAGTAGGCCGCTTTGCATTTTTGAAGTGTCTGCAAGGAGGATTTAAATAATTGACTGTGCTTGTTTAGTTTTGAACAACTAGTAGATTTATACTAAAACAACTGGATTATTTGCTTTCAATTTCTATGCGTGATAGCTGATTCGGGCTGCGCCTATATCAACTATCATGTGATAGAAATCTTGAGCTCATAATCTAATAATTAGATTATGAGCTCAAGATTTCTATCACGTGCTATCATGCATAGAAATCAGAGAATGGCTTTTGTGATATAACGATAGTTATATTGTTAAGTACATGTAGTGTCGCAAGAAGCGTGTAACATAGATAATTGTGCTTGGTGCCTGGATTCTCTTCACTATAGGGAATGTAATTTTTCATTGGCTCTTGTTGTAACTTAAGTTTCTTTCTTCTTTATTTCTTTTCAGAAATTTGTTGAACGAGAATGCTCAACTGAAATACAAAGAAAAGGAGCTCAGGGAGAAACTTGAAACCCAGCAGAAAGATTATGATACAAAGCAAACAGTAAGTGATAGAAGAGCAGCAGTTATTTCCACTTTTGTTTCCTTGAAATGAAAAACAATCAATTTTGATCATTTTTTTTACTGATTACTTCTGCTCTGTTTTATTGATTATTTATAAATTTTCAGGAAATTCAACAGTTGAAGGCAAAAATCTTCACATTAGAAAATGAATTGGATCGACTCAGAGTCAAGGCATCAGAAAAAGAGCAGCTTACTAAACAGGTCGATATCTAATTTGTGTTGTTAGTCTTTCTTAAAATGTTGGCATTTGTGGAAAGGAGGGTGTGAGTTTATTAAAGTGGTCAGAGGTGCAGGGCTGCCATTACGTTTTGAAGCAGGTGCAACATGAAATCTGTCACCTGCAACCTCTGAGCTTGCTGCATGATTTTTGTTTATTTACAAACTTAGCAGTCATCACCTGTAACATCGACTGAGCTCTACTATAACAGGTGTTATAGGTTAAGAATTTACTACACAGTACAGGATGTGATGTTTCAAATGGTTACATGTATAAACTACTTTGGAATACATATTCTTAAATTTTCACGTGATGTGAAAATGTGATGTGTAACAGTGAGGGAAAGGGAGGGCTTATTTTTCAGTTGCTAAGTACTGTCAGTTTTAGAGGGGTGTATTAGAAGGGGGCTGATGGGGAGAAGGACATGTGGGGTGTGGGAAAGTATGTGGTGCTGAGGATCAGTGGCTATCATCAAACTACAGTGCTTAAAATTGTATTTCCAGTGCTTTCTTAAGTCAGTTTGTAATTAATTTAGCTAATCAGCTTCCATTTTTGTAAAGATTAATCATCTTGTCAAGGAGCTTCTGGTAATGGGTGAATTAAACCAGCAACAAAAAGATACAATTCAAAAATTGGCTGTTGTTGAGGGACAGAATCCGGAAAGCAGCATGCAGTTACATGGCTGTCATAGAGAATTAGCAGGTGAGAATGGAGGCAGGAACTCGAAATATAACCTAAGATGATTATCCCTTATCCCTTTATTTGTGACCCTCCACGGGAAAACAGTGAATAAGGTGATCGCACGCACACGGCACGGTCCTAACATGTTCGCACGTTACTTGTCTAACACGCTTAGCGTGCGCTTATGCAAAAAAACACAAAAGAATTGGAGAAGCGTGTTAGTGCCCTTTGTTAACAGTGTGTTGACACAGTGGGCCTTTCAACACGCAAATTTCTTTCTTCTTGACACGGTTGCTCTGTGATAACACGGTTGACAAATAGGGATGGCGAATGGTAAATCAGAGACTTTCCGAGACAGCTAGACTGATATATTTTCTGCGAGTCTGGGACGTTCTTAGCCTTGCAAAAGAAATCGATACTCCGACATGACGTTGCGAACAATCCGGTGAAATTTGACAAAAACTCTGCAAATAACCATTCGCCACCCCTACAATGGTACGAATGCCAGAGAAGAGATAAACTACGTTTTCATGTTACTTTTCACTCTTCCAGTGAAAGGCTTCGACAAAATAAAAGCAGTTATTTTCACTGAAAGTCAAAGACTAATTGTCAAGGGACTCGAGAAGAATTATTCTTCTCGAGTCCCTTGACAGAGGTTTTGATTTATCGAACGGAATGCTCACGGAGATATTTATCAGTGGCAGATCTATGTCACGTGCTAGGCAACCAGTTGCAGAGTGATGATATTTCATGCAATCATGTTTCATACCGCAGCATTCGGCGGTCTTCCATATATTTCAGAGCAACATTTTGAGATTTCTTTGCCAGCATGTTAGAAAACATTGTTTACCTTTTTGCTACGGTGCTATCATAACTAACAGCATTTATTCTAAGCCAAACAAGAAAGTGTAGTTTCGGAATTCTTTTCACATCTTCGAAAGCCAGTTAACAGCAATTTGTGGGTTTATCCAGCGGTGTGAGAAAATTCGAAAGTATTCGGTAACGAAACAAATAATATCAGAGCAAAGCGAGCGAAATTCAAAACAAGTCTTTCTCTGAATGAAAACGGCAACTGGTTGCCGTAGAGTCTGCAATTACTGTAATATTATGTGACTGTGTAGTTATGAATAAGCCGAAGTTGACCTTTAATAAATCTTTAATGAGTTTACTCCTAAAACAGCAATAACAGTAATAATAGTTTACTCCTAAAACAGCAATAACTATACTAGGAGTTTGAAATCAAACGCCAAAAGTTGATAGTATATTTCACGATGTTCGCCACATCAGAGCAATTACTTGCCGGTTGATTTACGGGGTTCGTCGAGTTTTCTTTGGTTTTGTTTTACTGACAAGATGATTCTATAGTAGTAAGTTTCAATTTCAGCTCTGTTGGTCGTTTTGTTTCGGTGGTTTTGTTTTGTTGACGAGGTTATTCAGTGTGTAGTTCATGTTTCGGTCGTTTCGTTTAAGTGGTTTTGTTTAGTTCTGGGTTTTACTACATCCCTTTGAAAAGATGGTCCTTCACAACGCCAATTGTTGAAAAAGTTTTCATACCGATAAGACGGCCAGTTACTGCATGCGATGTGCACTCGATGTCCACTGTTCAGCGTGTTCTCGATGTCAGATGCTCAGCGTGCGGGCGGTACCTGCTCAGCGTGTTAGAAGTTGACATGGTAAGCGTGTTTGAAGAGAGCCAAAGCGCACGCAACGCTCATTGCATGCTCTTTTGTCTTTAGCGTGTGTAAAAAACAAAGACTTCAGCTTTAATGAGGTAGGCTGCTTACTACACGCAAACTAACGTGTTAAGTCACGCTCCTTTTGTCTCAACGTGCGAACGTGCCGTGTGCGTGCGTTCACCTTATTCACTGTTTTCCCGTGGAGGGTCACATTTATTACAGGTTATTCCTTGACCCTCTTAGACTGATTGCAGATGAAGAAGTTCACCTTGAAAAATGCTTTGACAAAGAATGAATTTTGTTTGCATGTTAAGGGTGAACAATTCAGCTCAATTATCATGAGTTCAAAAACTGACCCTTCAGTTTCTGAACAAGCACACTTGCCAAAGTAAAAGTTGACCAATGTTATTGTGCACATGTGGCAACATGTATTATAACTTGTATTCAAAATTGTCAGGGACGACTTAATTACAATATTTTGCTACAAGCCCTGGGGCTAAGTATTTTAATTATGCTGTGCTAGGATTTACCATAATAATTATTATTATCGATATAATGCAAATCTACTGTACATACTAAAATGACCCAAGGTTGTGACCCAGCTATTCTTTTTTGCCAGTGGCAAAACAAACAGTAAAAAGACAGAAAGCTGAACTTGAGGCGCTAAATGCCAAAGTAGCAGATATGGAAACACTGGTTTCTAACAAGGTATGGATTTTTTGTTATTCAGTACTAAATATTCAATCAAACTTGTTAGCTGGAACTGAGGAATTTGTTACCAATCAGTCAACCAACCAACCAGCAAACCAACCTACCAATCAGTTGATCAGTTCATTTCAATTTTTTCACTGTTCTGTGAAAATAATATTACTTTTCTTTGGTTCCATGAGTGTAATTTGCAATAATCTTGAATAATTGAAAGGCTTGGGATAACACTATGCTAAGTGACTTTTTGGGTGTGTGTGTTATTTTTAATTTTGCTCAAAAATTACTGATTTTTCGCATACAGGCTTGTTTTCCTGTGGTAAATGTCACCCTGTAATTTTTCCCTGTTTTGGTGTTAGTCTTCGAGCATACTGTAACATGGTCCAAAAAATGTGTTCACCCAAACAGTTGCTTAGCAAAGTGTTATCCCTAGCAGCCCATCAATTAGATCTCTCACTTAGTAAGCGCACTGTGATTGGTTAATTTTGCAGGCTGTATTCTACAGTACGGCCCGCTTGATTTCAACTAGTTTTCTTTCCTGTGCGCCAGATTAACCTCAGCGATATAATAAATTTCTTTCCAACCTCGTTTTCTTGGTCCATACTATAAGTTATGGATTCTTGTTTTGTCCCATTAATTTATGGCCCACCCGCTTCACACATGGGCCATAAATCAATGGGGAAAAACTTGGTCTGTAACTTACAGTATGGACCTCAAACTTGGTTAGTAAGAGGTATGTACTTTTCCTGTTTCACTGATTGACTAGAGAGTGACTTCGAGAAAAACTCCTTTCTGAAAAAAGTCAACTTCACTCTCTCAAGTTACAAGACAAGCATTCTTTTTATTGTGTCCCATTGTTTAACTTTCCAGGATTTTGAAATAAGAGAAATGAAAAAATTCACAGAAGGATTAAAAGGAACATATGTTGGGAAAATACAGGTAAATTTCCCTGACTATTAAGTAACTCTGATGTTTTATGTTTTACAAGGGAAACAGTTTTAACTTACAGGTGTAAAACTGTCCAGTCCAGTTACAATGAAAGAGGTGGCTGTTGATTTTTTAAATAATTTTTTTGGTTATTGTAACTACAAGCACTGCAGGTTAATACACACTGTGTGTGAAGTGCTTATTAATAATTGCTTCAAAAGGTTATGTTGGATAGCAGATGACTGACTAGCCAATAAGGCAGGCAGTGAGAGGTTGGTGATAATATAATCATGCCCCATTCAAGAAATGTGGGTGAAATAATTGTTTCGTTAAAAACTTCGAATAAATGTAGTATTGCTAGGTTTTGATGATTTCACTTTGCTAGAGCAACAAAAAAAATATTTTCATGGCTACCATTTCTTTGGCATGACTGCTATTCCAATCAAAACTCTAGAATTGCATCAGTGATCTAGTTTTTAATAATTATGTTGGTTATAATTATGTTGTACCTTTTTAGAGTCTGGAAGAAAAATACAACTCGCAGAAGAAAGCAAGTCAAGCATTAGAATTGTATATTCTCAATCTACAGGCTGTTGATAGTGCACGAATGGAGAAGATTGCAAGGGAGAAAGTGGAACCTGAATCGTAGTTGTTATTATTAAACTTATTTAAGAAATCATAATTATTATATTATGTATAATCCTTGATGCTCTCCCGTATGAGAGTTGTGGGTTGGGGGTGTATACCAGGCATGGTATGTTGTCGTAATTTGAACATTTGAGGGCCGGTTTGAATTGTATGCTAATAGGGTCTAGTGCAAAGGAGGCTGAAAACCATTGACTACAGGTAACTACCTCAGCCATTGCTTAGAGCTGTGGCTGCTTTGGTTGCAAGATGAGGGGGAAAAGGATACACAAATGTTCTTGTGAAAGTTGCCAATTTGTTACGGTCAGAATGCCTAAAGTGTTCCACCTAAAAATGATTAATGCATTCATTAATCCAGAGCTGCTTCGATTCTTGGCTTCAAATTTGGAAAAGTCAACGGAACATTCTAATCATCCAACTGTAGTGTCCATTTGTTTTTCTTTCAAAGTTTCATTTATCGACATGATGGACGGTAGTTTATCCAGAGTGTAGATTCCCTCTAGTAAAAGTCTGGATTGTATTTAAGTTGTGTAAGCACTTGGCTTTTGTAACTTCCACATCTTGATCACCTGCAGAAGATCACCATTCATCACACTTACTTGGTTACCACTGACTGCTTAGGGGTTAACAATTCCATAACATCTGAAATGGTCCAGCATATTCCACACTGTACATTCAGTTACCTTTAAATCTTGGAAAATTTCCCTTGTATGGTAACCTTCATTATAGAGATGTATTATCTCCTCTCTCATGGTAATGGAAAGAGCTTTACCTGGTTGATATAGACCTCTCAACACATTTCTGGCCACCATTTTACCTTTGTGTGATGTGCAAATTTTCCATATTTGGATACGCTTTGTCATTAGTCCAGTCAACATTCGATATTTGAATGGACACTATGGTTTTATGATTACAGTGTTCAGTTGACTTTTCGGAATTTGAAGCCAAGAATTGAAGTGGTTCTTGATTAATGAATGCATTAATCATTTTTTAGGCGGAACACTTCAGGCGTTTTGACTGTAACTATTCTGCGGTAGCATTCTTTTTTCAAGTGCCCAACAGTTTTCATCACAGAATTGTAGTTTCAGAAAAAAGTGAATAGCTCAACTGTTGATACCCACAAAAATATTTAGTAATGATCCTGCGAAATTGCGTGGAATGTTGTGTGACACTTAGCCAACAAGGGCATAGGCCGAGTTGGCTAAAATCAGGGGATATTTCCACAAGATTGAGCAGGGAAATTGTTTTTATTATTCAATGCACTGATAACAAAGCACAATTTACCAGGCAAGTTTATTTCAGAGAAAACGTGGGAAAAAGCACCAGTTTTCTCCCTGATACATGAAATTTCATATATCGCAGGATATTTGTCAAGTGCATGTGGCATATATCGAGTGCAACATGACCACATTTGGAAAGAGTTGCAACATGTTAAATAAAAATTGTTTCAGTTTGTAATTTTCTTCTTCGTATCTTTCACTTGGCTTAAAGAAAATTTATTCGAAGAATGTGTTTGTTTATGAAACATTTGGAGTGGCATTATTGATTGTAAAAGAATAGGTGGAATGCTCTCTGTTCGTTTTTTAATCAATTATTCCATTCTATCTTATTTTGCAGTCAACTGCTAATGGGTCTACTTTTCCTTCCCTCATGTCGTGTTGCTGAGTGTGTCATTAACGTTAACATTAACATATCGTATTTATTCAAGATGGGGAAACTTAAAGTTGTAAAACATCTTGAGCACTTAAAGCTCAAGCTGTAGAAGAGTCTAGTTTTATGATAAGAAAGTCACATTGTTTTATGATAAGAAAGTCACTTTGTTGTTTCTTCTGAAGAGAAAAACAATGTGACTTTCTTATCATAAAACTAGACTCTTCTACAGCTTGAGCTTAAAGTGCTGCTGATGGTTTTCAGCACTTTGAGAGTGCTTTGTCTTGAACTGATGATTCCTGCATCAAAAAGCGTTCTTCCTCGAATTGTTCTATTTAGCAAATTTAATTATCTTCTCACAATCTCCCGACTGTGGAGCAAATTTCCTGGAAATTATTACCCTTATGGATTTAGTCGATATGCTATTTTGCATATTGCACCTGTTTGAAAAGCTGGATGCAGGCATGACTGAAGACTTGATGTTTTCATTTGAGAACTAGCTGTAAGATAAATTATTTGACATGTTCATAGCCTTAAAAAATCTATCCAAAAAACTCAGTGCTATTTAAGTTAATAGCTAGGTAATACACTTTTTCTGTTTCTATCCTGCTCATCTCTTGTTACGAGTATCCTGTAGTTCCAAGAGCTGATAACTATATCCACTGAAATCAAGTAATTTTAACCTCTGGGTGAAGTTATCCTTCCTTTGAACTTCCAGTGACACTTGTGCATTTTTTTATGAAGCCCACAGAAAGTCAGTGATTTATCAAGATTGAATATTACTTTATTATTATCTAACTCTGTTAGTTACTGTACAGAAAACTCACAAGACTAGTACAAATATTCCGCGATGTTGTACATTTGGATATTTGTTCTGTGGAAAACCTGTTTTACAGGTTTTTTTCACTGCGCACGCCAAGCAAAACCTGTCACACTTTCCTGAAAAAAGGTTTTTCTTTCTATAATTTTGCTTGCAATACAAGTTGTATAATCTCTTATTAGATGATTTGGCGTATAGTATCGCGGAGTATTTTTACTCATTGTTTGTATTTTGACTCACCCTGCGGGCTTAATGTCAAAATACAGCACAACTCATAAAAATACTCTGTAATACTACATGCCAAAACATCTAATAAAACAATTATATTTCTTCAGCTTAAATAACCCAATGCTGCCCTCTGCTCTAGGTTTTGTGCTTGAGTTCATAGGAACTCTGGTGTTAAAACTTGGAAAGAAATGGAACAGAGTTATAGACCTTTCCACTGTTATGTATATCAAGTGGTTTATGGGTAACCATGAAAGCACAATGGGAAAGCTAACTTGATTTCAAACATACAATGTAACTAATTGTGTACAATCTGGAGTACAAAGAATGAATGCAGCAAACCCTGTTGGGCCACAGAGTTATTAAGGATGAAATTATGACCTCTACAATGTTGTTTGTTTGTTTTTGTTTTAACTTGAGTTCACAAAGGTCCAACAATTTGGGAATTATTTAATATTTAGTCTTGAATTTTAATACACATGAGTTTTGGGTCATGTCAACCCAGTAACTCATTGTGGACTTAGTACTTACTGTGATAAGGTCTATAGAAATTTCAGACAACCCTTGCATTTGTGAGGCAGTTCCCAAACAAACATCATCTAGTAATTGGCAAATTTATTTATAGCTCTGTACTGCTATTCTAGTAAATGGCGAACAATGGAGTATGTGGTAACTGATTTGCAAGGGTTGTCTGTGTGACAAAAATAATCAGGATGCCGGAACATTCTTTGTATCAACAAAATAGAAATTAGGTATCTCAATAATATTCTAACATAGTGCACATATTATGTTGGAAGGGGACCTCAATATAATGCATAGATAAGTTATATAGTATAATCATGCTTTTTACTTTTAGACAACAATTGCATTGAAGATGCCGAAAGACTTAAACTTCTACTTCTGCTTACCATGCAGTCCAACTATTGGAAGTATGTCAGGGTCAAACTGAACATACTTAATGTTTAGCTGGGAAACTCAAGGTTCCTGTTGGTTGTCAGTCAGCCCCAAACCTACAATCAGTTGGTAGAATCCGAGTATGCTGTAGACCCTATGCAGAAGTGGCTGCCTTTAAATTAGACTGCTAGCAGTCCCTTTCTGGATAGTGGGGAGCTCATGCCAATAGCGCGAGGAGACTGGTGAAACCTGGAGTGAATGCTCTTTTCTCTTTGCTCCAGTCTCACTGCACTGTTGCTCACTACACTATTTAACAATTAGATTATGAGCTCGAGATTTCTATCGCATGATAGCTGATGAGCGAGTAGCGTAGCCAATCAGAGAACGGCGTTCGTGATAGAATGCTAGTAGATTTATACTAATGGTAGATAAAGGGACTACCAGCAGTCTACCTTTAAAGTGCTACCAAGATCAAATTTTTACCCTTCTCTTGTTTTGGTTTATCTCGTAGAATTACGCCGTTTACCGTTTGAGGACCCTAGAGGACTTGGCTGGGATAGGAAAGATGTGCATTTCGTCATAGTAGCACTTTAAATTGTTAGTATTGAAAATAGTCTCACGAACATTGTTTGGGATAAGAAATTCTTTAGAATTTTGATGTCAGAAATGTGATTAGCGAGGCTGTTTTGAATACAAACAAAAGAATAATATTTAAAGGCTGCCATATTTGCATAGGGTCTATTTTCTTGGTCCACAACTCAGTTACCAATCATTAACAAAGAAATGCTATAAATTAATAAAAGTGGTTTTGTTCTAGCAAGTTGGTTTGTAAGTTCAGCAATCTTCCAGCCATTCTATCAAAAAATTAGACCAATGCTAGCTTAACCAATTCAATCAGATTTTGGGATTGCCCAATACCTGGGCGGTGATTTAGTACAGTGATTAATCGCCATCCAACAGACAACATGTATTAGTGAGAATTTAACATCTCCTGGGTTTAAGCCTGTCAACAAAGCAACTTATTGGGGTAAATTCAGTAAACCTAGGCCTTGCTTTGTTTATGGATTTTTGTTTGCCTTGCCACTTGCTCTACTTGCCTTATACAGTACCACTCTATGCAGCCTGTTGACAGGTCAGCGACTTATCCATTGAGCAAAATTATCTGCCTTTTGAACAATCAAGGAGGGATGAGATGGTAATGTAACTTACTGTCACAAGATTCCATATTCAAGTGTGATCTTGTCCATTGAAGTAATAATTTATTAACCACATTCTCAGAGTTGAGGCAAACTGTGATACCCGTCTGGTTGAAAGTCAAGGGACCACTGAAATAAAATCTCTTGCTGTACTTTGTTGTAGTACTTTTATTGTTCAATGGCTTTTTCAAATGAAATGTGTGAATTTTCCCCAGCACATGAAAGGATTTATCTTGTCCAAGTATTTTATTTGGAAGTATGTTTACCACTAATTATATAGCAAATCAGTAAACACTATATTATTGACCTGTTATATTTTAACTGTTCAATTAACGATCAATTGGACAGCACTTGTCCTTGAACATACCTTGCCTGGACCCAGTAGCTGTATAATTAATAAGAGGCTACTGTACCACTATACAAAGACATCCTATTAATAAAAATAATCATCATAAATACTATATAAAGGTACAGTAGGTATTTAGGAAAGCAATAGGGGGAAACTGAATTCACATACGAAATCAGCTCTCCAAAACTGAAAGATAATACAATTAAAAATAGAATAATATTATCTAATACATAACTATACATTGTGTAAGAAAAAAACTGGAGGAACTATACCGTACTTAACAATAAACAATAAGAGTAAAATCTATTGGTTTAGAAACAATAGAAATTTGAATTGCGATAGCCAATCAAATCATAGCTGTTTCTGTAGCAACAAGTTCGTGTAAGTTTGAGCCACATTGAAAACTGAAAACAAAACAATGGCCAGCATTTTTAGCAGGTTTCCTTTTGCAGAGGAGCTGAAAACAGCTCTAAAAAAGAGCACAGTGCGAAAAGCACTGCTTTTTGGCTGTCTATTTGGAGAAAGTGATGTTTAGAGAAGGGAATTACTGATGAAATCAAAAGTTATGAGCCTGTTGAACTTACATAACACCGGAGGGGGGAGGGGGGGCACTTCCTAGTAATAGGCTAATGGGGATGTGCCGCTGGATGGGGTCGCATTTTTACCAATGGATTGCTTATAATGAAGTTGCATTTTCAATAGTTACTAGAATGGGGTCGCACATTTTCAGGATTTTGGGGGTAAATGTACCAGAATGTTAGTACTGTAGGTGAAAAGTAAAGTGCTCTACATTCAGTTTAACAAATGTGTCAATTCATTTTAGGATGACCTAGTACTTGAAAGGCTTTACAAGGTAGATGCATAAACAGAAAGTGACTAATTTGGGATCACGAAAATTCCATTTTCCCAAAAGTGACTAAGATGGGGTCTATATTTGGCCACAGAATACACTATAATGGGGTAGGGGTTCTGAGTACCTAAGTACCCCCCCCCTCCCCAGGACATGACGCTTTGCTCAAGTGATTTTACGCGGAGAAAACAACAACAAACAAGACGAAGATTATGAACCAGAAATACTGAAGGTAATGATTATACAGCAACTGATAGCTATAGCCTACAACTTTTCAGCCGGTTTTTGTGGCTTAAAAAACTTTAAAAACACTGACAAAACTGTTGTTTTGACCTGCGTGTGATGAATAAATGATTTTTGCACATGATTCACCTGCATTGCTTATGCAACACAAATTTTTCGTGTATATTAATATGTAATCACATGATTTTTGTTGTGCAATTTGGAGTAAATAAGCACTTGTAAATTTTTCAAACACCACAAATTGCACGAGCCTGTATTTTGTGAGTCTTTAAATGAATTTAATCTTGCTTATTTATTCCAAATTGCACTCAAAATCATGTGATTACCTACACTAACAACACTGCGGAGCCTGGTCCCAGGCTATGAAAATTAAAAATTGTTTGTCCTTGCTGCTCTAGGCCCGACATGGATTCATCCAGTTATTTCCAAATTGGACAGCATGTGGTCCTATTACATTGTTTAAGTGCCCATTTGTTGGTTTGAATGTTTTGTTCATGGCTGTGGGCTGCACAATAGCCTGTCTGAGGGAGTGAAGCAGGGATAGACTGTTGCCAGTAAGGCTAAGACTGAACTGCAAAAATATTGAGATTAAACAAGCCAGAGTTGTAACAAAGCTGTAGCACCTACAGATTGACTTGTCAAGAGAGCTGGGATTGGGGTAATGACCTGTTCATTCTCAATGTCTTTTTTTTTTTTGTCCATCTTAGAGCCTTGAACTGGCCTGATTTGATGGAAGCACAAAACATGAAGCTAAATGGATCAATAAAAAAACAGAAACTCACAGTAATTGTCATGCAAAGATATGAAAAACGGGGAAGAATTTCTATAAGAAAGCAGATGTTCTGTTCTTGTTGACATCTAAGCTTGATTTTTCCATATAGCTTTATTGCAGTTGAAGGATGTGAAAATAGTTGCAGAACTATTTCCAGATAATCAGAATTCAGAAGTGAAGACAATTTGACCACCACGTCAAGCTATTACAAAGGGCAGGTTAAAGAAAAAACAGTAACTGGATCATAAGGAATGGTAGTATTTTTTCGATGGTGTGGGTGGGTGGGAATCGTTTGAGTTAAAATTTAATAATACTTTGCCTAAGGTGATGACGGTTTGCCAGCAGGGGGAGACTAAACTCCCATTCAAAGAAAAACAAAATTTTATATATCAAATTGCAAAATAGCTCGGAAATTCTTTTCACTTTGATATGCCAGAACTCACTTCAGCTGAAACATTTTTATTACATCCCAACCAGTGCTCCACTATTTCTTGGTTTGATGGCGTAAATCGTTAAGCTGTTTTACCCAGTCTTTAACCAATGGATGTTGAAATTTATCTTTCGTAAACTCAAAGAATTCTTGAAGCCAGCCTGTGCCAGACTTTCCCTCGATTTCCTCGTATTCGTGCGCCTGTAGAATCATTTCAAAGCGATCCAGATCTTTAACAAACTTCGCTTCTTCGGTCTGCTGTGATTCATATTCCTTCCACAAAGAGAAGAATTCCTTCCCAACGTCTTCACCGACCAAACTCGACAAATACTCCATGGCTTGTTCTTCACGCTTGTGTTTCTCCTCTTTGCTAACTCCATCAAACGGGGTGATATCACCGACGATGCATTCCGCCATGTCGTGGACCAGCGCGAGTTTAATACAGTGGTCTCGGTTGATATTAGCATCTTTGTTGCTCCCCGTCACAAGAAAGCTCATAACAGCCATTCGGTACATATGGTCTGAAACACTTTCTGGAGAGTTCACTCTGCGATAAACCCAGCCTGTGCGCTTCGTCGACTTCAGCTTTCCTACTAAAGTCATGAATTTAAGAAGGTCAGACATGACTGAGACAATTTCGAGGCTATTTTTCACCAGGCGTTTTATGCACCGGTTGAATTCTACTGTGTTCCTACATGACATACCTTCTGACACCGCTGACACTTAGCGCTGATTTGGATTCATGTTCCGTACGTCGTTCCGTGTCTCATTTTGTTGTAGAAAGAGACTCATTTTCACCGAAAATAACGTTTTGCGAGTAATTTTCCAAGCAAGGGTAAACATGGTGACGGGTGGAGATGTTGTAGAGAAGCTCGAGAAGCGCGCAGTTGAAGCGGAAGAGACGATCTCCCTTCTTCAGTCCCAGTTGATCTATTTAAAGAAAGCGGCAGGTATTGGCTTAATTGTGATTAGCTTGTGCTATAGGATGGGGTTTAAAAGAAAAGTACGAAATTATTTTGTGTTGTTGACGTGAAAACCCGACACAGTAGTAACTGCAGAATACCCGGCCACTTGAAGTTATACCCCTAAAAGAGCTGGCCACATGGATATATGAAGTCATTCCTAGCCAACGCTTTAAGAACGAGACATATATATATATATATATATATATATATATATATATCATAGTACCTATGTGCCTACGCGCCTACGCGCCTACCCTTTTGTTCTTTCCACTAACATGGCCTCCGTGACATCAGGTGCAATCAAAGAAATAAGACTCAACTTGCAAGCTAAAAATGCTCCCAACATCAGTGGCTTCATAGCTTAGTCGGTTAGAGCATCGCACCAGTATCACGAGGTCACGGGTTCAAACCCCGTTGAAGTACTGAATTTTTTTCAGGCATCTTTTCGCAATTGTATAAATTGCGTTCTTAACTGCGAGGATCATATTCTTCATTTGATTTCATATCCACAGTTCATATATGATTTATTTCATATTCATTATTCACACTCCTCTCTTTCACTGGAACATTATGAACCCACAATTGACCTGCTCCCAATGTCAGTGGCTTCATAGCTGAGTTGGTTAGAGCATCGCACCGGTATCGCAAGGTCACAGGTTGAAACCCTGTTGAAGTCCTGAATTTTTTTTAGGCTTCTTTTTGCAATTGCATAAATTGCATTCACAACTGCAAGGATCATTCTTCATTTGATAAAAAATACAGTGTTGATGTGCAAGAATAAAAATAAATATGAATAAATTGAACATCACAGGCTTTTATAATTGAGTTTAGAGAATTGGGTTCTGTCTTTACATTCTTAAAGAATATATTAATTATTATATTATATAAATACCTTAGAACAAATAGATAAATATTATTTTGAAATAAGAATATCTTTGGGGGAACAAAAGAACCAAGTCGAGGTTCAGGGGAATAATTTGCATTTTCCTTTGTTTTTGACAAAAGAAAATGCAAATATCCCTGAACCTCAACTCTGTTCTTTTGATCTACCACAATTAGAAACTAGCCTATTAAAATGCTCTTCAATAAACAGAATCTGAGTCTTGTTCTAATAGAGTTCAGGACATCTGCATAGCTTTTTCTTTTTTTCTAAGATCAGTGTTCCATATAAGAGGGGGGTCTTGGGTCAAAAACCCTACAAGGTCAGCTACATGACCCGACAAATTAATAGAAAATTTATAATGGTTTGGTGGGAGCACTGGAAATTTGACCCAATGGAATTCCTTGTTGACACCCTGCCTTAAAATCTTATCTGGAACCCTGAAGCTATCAGAGAGGTGATTTGCTTGTGATGTCTATTAAATGCTTGTGATGTCTATCAGCTTTGTTACCAACACTCCCTGACGTCGACATCACAATAGGAGTGAATGTGCCCTTTTCCATTTGTATCACTCGTTCATTATATGCTCTTTTCTTTTCTTTTTCGTGAGCAATGTACACCTGATTGATACTTTTGTCAACGTATGAAGGCGGATTCGGGTGCATAACTCTTGTGTCTAAAAGTGTTCTTTCAAATGGCCCCCAAAGTCCAATACCTGACACATCTAGATGAGTGTTTTCTGCAACATGGTTACACTAGACTGCGATCAGTCCCTCTTTCTTTTGTGAGCTAGTGTGAAGCACACACGAATGGAAATTGGAGCAAGTGGAAGTCAGCGAGTGTGAAGCGCGAGCGAGCAGAAAGTCACCTTTTCTCTTTGTGACACGTTCAGAATTTCCCATTGCACAAACGACCGGAAATTATGATTGGCTAATCATACAATGCATGCTGTCAGAAGAATTTGATTAGCATAAGTCGTTGACAACCTGTTGACAGACGAAACAAAACAGAGCAGACAGCATTGGCATACATGGAAAAAATTATTTCATGGTATGTGAACATTTTCGCCCAAGCAGAATGCAAAAAACCAGACACTACAAAGCTTTAGCTTTCCATAGAGACCAAAATTATTGCAAGAATACAAATAGAACGCAAGTTGTAACACAAATATTTGGTTAATTGACTGTGTTGACAGGTAAAGGGACATTTCATTCATTGACTGAAAACCGATTTCCAACTTCTTGAAAGGATTTTGTGAGTGTCAATTACAAAATCTAAAAACTACATGTTTCTAGCTTTCCATAGAGAACAAAATTATCTCTTTACGACGGAACTAACGAGAGTTAGAATTTTGCAAAAACCGAGCATCATTGTTGTGTGATGGCGGTCACTCAAAGCGCTGTTTTACTCATACACAGAATTTTTTTCATGTTCTGGGAACATTTTTGTCCAAGCAGAATACAAAAAACAAAAACTACAAAGATTTAGCAACAGGACGCAAGTTATATTTTTTTCGGCAACACAAATATTATCTTAATTGACTGCGATGACAGGAAAATGGACAACATCATAGCCTTATTTTATTCATTGACGGAAAAATGGATTTCAACTTCTTCAAACGATTTCATGAGCGACAATTAGAAAATCTAAAAACTAGAGGTTTCTAGTGTTCCATAGAGACTGAAATCATAGCTTGAGAATCCTTACTTTGAAGGTACAACAAATTACTACTGGTCCACGTGACAAAAAGGGGTGGAGTTTTAATTTTAAATGGGTTCACAGCTTTGTGGGCGGAGTTATCTGAATGCGTTGCAAAGAGAAAAGGATGCAGTCCTTCCTTCTTTCTGCTAGCTTGCGCTTCCCACTCAGTGCCGCCTGCCCCAATGGTCACCAGCTTGCACTTTGTGCTTGCTGACAAGATCAACAAAGGAAAGAAAGAGGGACTGCTCGCAGTCTATACATGTAGTTACACAGAAACAGTTTTAAGACTTACATTAGTCTTGAGACTTATAAGCTTTAATATTTCACCTGCCGATTGAGACTGGGTTTCTCCCATTTGATATGCATTGATTCCTTAAGCCTCACTTGATATTTAGTAGCTGCATAGTCCAAAATCTGGAAACAATCTGGTGAGCAGGATGCTCAACAAAACTCTGAACTCAACAGATGCTTGTGAATGTGTGAAGATCCATCCGAAAATAAGTGCTTGCGCACTCGCGTGGAGAAGTGTCGGCTTGTTTTGCCGACATAACAAGCGTTACAGTTTGCACACAAGAATTTATAATTATAAATTATTTTATTTTAAACAAGTAAAACAGTGGGACAGAATGACATTTCAGTTGGAGGGGTGGGGGGAGGGTACAATGTAACTGTAGTGGCAGGTCCAGAACTTCCTCTAAAGGGAAGTTGGGGTGGGGGTGGGGGGGGGATCGGGGGGGGGGGGGGAGGGAGGCTAAGATAAGATTTCTTCTGAGCACTGGACAATCCTGAGATGGGCAAGTAATTTTTTAAATTCTTCCTCTCTGGTCTGAATAATAATAAAGAATTAGTTCAAATAAAAAAGGGTTAGGTTTGATCCTCTATTGTTCCATCATTCCGTTGACATATCATCCATATGCATTAACGGATACTTACAGTTATGCAGACTTGTATTATCGTAATCACCTTGCCATTCATAGTTTTGTTGTGTTGTTTCTTCCTGTCATTCAGTCATCATTCTGATAAATGCTTAGAGATAAAGGTTATGGCTGTACACTGTAGGCCTCAGAAAGTTAATGACTGAATAGCATAAAGTAAATTGAAACTTAATTCTGTCTTTAATTCATAATGTTCTCAGTATAAAGGAACATTATTGATTTTTGTACTTGCATTAAATGTATTTTCTGAATTTTTAAATTGTACTTTATTGTTTAGAAAGAAAAACCAAGTCAGTTGGAATAAAGGTTTGTTCATTATCTTGTTGTAGACTTTGCTAATAGGATTATTTTGTTAATGCTAGTCTAGTCTGCAATCAAGCTCTCTTACTGGGGTCTCACACAAAATTTACAACAGTTATGCAGCTTGCATGACAAAAGTACATACATTGAACAATTATCCGGCTAAATGTCATTGGAATATTGCCTGATACTAAGGCGACTAGTCAAGTTATATTGAGCAGGATAATTGTTTCATTACTCAACAAATATTGAGTGCAAATCTCAATTTTTCTCTGCAACGTACAAAATTACAAATAAATTATTGTTTTTACCAAGGCATTGTTAAAACCTTAGTCAGACTGGACTGCCTTAGCTTGCTTTTGCTTTTGCTTTTATTTTGTTCTTATTATTTAATACTTTGCACATATCTTTTTATTCTCTAAGGCTTTTTGTTAAATTTAATGCTTAGTTTTAAAGTTTTAAAAATTTTAAAATTATGTTAGGATTTTAGGTTCTAACTTTTTAGATTAGTCGGTAGTAACTTTTACTTTGCAAACTGGAATGCGCTTTTGATTATTTTTATAGGAAAAGTGCAATATAAATAATAAATATTATTATATTATTATTATTACTAAATATTGAGTGGGTGCAACAAATATTGAGTGCACTATAACCATATTTGGACATTGTTACAATGCGTTGAATAATAAAAGATAATAGGCAGACAAAGAGGCATGCAGTGGAAATATAATAAATATCTATAATCATCCCACATCAAGCAAGTGTAAGTGGAATAATAAAATGTTTCATTATAAAAAAACAAGAAAGATTGCTAAATTTGGCTGATTTTATTTTGCAAGTTGGAACAACAACAAAATGATTTTGTAATTCAGTAAAATAATATTTGTAACTGTTGTCAGTGTTTTGTGCCAGTGGCTAGAAATGTTGCTGTCTTTAGTTGATTATCTGCCACATGCTGGTACGCATTTTAAAATTTATCCTGGGCCAAATCTATCCTGTCTTATTGCCATTTTGTTCTGCTTACTACTCTGAAACCACTATGTTAATGGCAAAACCCTATTGGGGAGACCTCCACAAAGAGAAGATTGACTATGTTATATGGCATTGTAAAAGCATTTTGAAGCTGATAGTTTTTTATGTTTCCTTGAAGGATAATATTTCAGCCCTCAAGCAAGAAAATGAGCGTCTGAAGGAAGAAGCTCAGAAGCTTAAAGCAGAGCTGGAATACTGGGAGGTTAGGAATGGATGTAAGTGTTTGAGTCTACGCAGTTACAGTGGCTGTGTCTTTAACACGTTTCTTGGATGCAAGACTGACCATATTAGGCTTACTTGGCTGAACATCTTTAAAGCTTTGCATACAAATGGACAGAGTAATTCTCTTCAATAAAGGCTTAAATAATCTGGCCTCCCTTCCCTTCCTGGAATCACTCAAGAAACCCACCAGGAGATCAAGACACACACATTGTGAACACTACATCCCACTCTCAGCTCATACAAATTTGTATAAATACAGTTTCTTGCCGCAAGCAGTAGTTAATTGGAACAATTCACCTCAATCTATTATCAACTTATCTACTAGCCCAGGAGCCTTTCAAGACTCCCTAGCATCTTATTACCGGTATTGTAATTAATAATTCTAACTGTACAACTGCTGACACTGCAAAATATATCTTTTGAGGAAGCACAATAAAAGTGAAGTGAAGTAGAGCTGCTGACCGGCAAAATGCTGCTGCTTTATTTTTGTTTACAGCGGTGATTGTATTGCCGTGAACACCTAAAATATGTCTGGAATGTGTAATTGTGTTGTAACCAATCACAGGCGAGATCTTCAAACCACAGAAACCACAGGCAACGGTTTC
>JAEMWC010000431.1:0-27500 GCA_016490735.1 Pachyseris speciosa
CCCAAGATGTAAGTCGGATGCACAGGATCACTAACATTCATGTCGCACTGCATTGTGGGAGACGATTCAAAAACTTGCGGCGTTAGCACACAATAACTCCATTTGAGGTTAGAAAGCTAGGGTTGGGTAGACCCAAGAGTAAGTCGGATGCACAGGATCACTAACATTCATGTCGCACTGCATTGTGGGAGACGATTCAAAAACTTGCGGCGTTAGCACAACATAACTCCATTTGAGGTTAGAAAGCTAGGGTTGGTAGACCAAGATGTAAGTCGGATGCACAGGATCACTAACATTCATGTCGCACTGCATTGTGGGAGACGATTCAAAAACTTGCGGCGTTAGCACACATAACTCCATTTGAGGTTAGAAAGCTAGGGTTGGGTAGACCCAAGATGTAAGTCGGATGCACAGGATCACTAACATTCATGTCGCACTGCATTGTGGGAGAACGATTCAAAAACTTGCGGCGTTAGCACACAATAACTCCATTTGAGGTAGAAAGCTAGGTTGGGTAGACCCCAAGATGTAAGTCGGATGCACAGGATCACTAACATTCATGTCGCACTGCATTGTGGGAGACGATTCAAAAACTTGCGGCGTTAGCACACAATAACTCCATTGAGGTTAGAAAGCTAGGGTTGGTAGACCCAAGATGTAAGTCGGATGCACAGGATCACTAACATTCATGTCGCACTGCATTGTGGGAGACGATTCAAAAACTTGCGGCGTTAGCACACCAATAACTCCATTTTGAGGTTTAGAAAGCTAGGGTTGGGTAGACCCAAGATGTAAGTCGGATGCACAGGATCACTAACATTCATGTCGCACTGCATTGTGGGAGACGATTCAAAAACTTGCGGCGTTAGCACACAATAACTCCATTTGAGGTTAGAAAAGCTAGGGTTGGGTAGACCCAAGATGTAAGTCGGATGCACAGGATCACTAACATTCATGTCGCACTGCATTGTGGGAGACGATTCAAAAACTTGCGGCGTTAGCACACAATAACTCATTTGAGGTTAGAAAAGCTAGGGTTGGGTAGACCCAAGATGTAAGTCGGATGCACAGGATCACTAACATTCATGTCGCACTGCATTGTGGGAGACGATTCAAAAAACTTGCGGCGTTAGCACACAATAACTCCATTTGGAGGTTAGAAAGCTAGGGTTGGGTAGACCCAGATGCTAAGTCGGATGCACAGGATCACTAACATTCATGTCGCACTGCATTGTGGGAGACGATTCAAAACTTGCGGCGTTAGCACACAATAACTCCATTGAGGTTAGAAAGCTAGGGTTGGGTAGACCCAAGATGTAAGTCGGATGCAACAGGATCACTAACATTCATGTCGCACTGCATTGTGGGAGACGATTCAAAAACTTGCGGCGTTAGCACACAATAACTCCATTTGAGGTTAGAAAGCTAGGGTTGGGTAGACCCAAGATGTAAGTCGGATGCACAGGATCACTAACATTCATGTCGCACTGCATTGTGGGAGACGATTCAAAAACTTGCGGCGTTAGCACACAATAACTCCATTTGAGGTTAGAAAGCTAGGGTTGGGTAGACCCAAGATGTAAGTCGGATGCACAGGATCACTAACATTCATGTCGCACTGCATTGTGGAGACGATTCAAAAACTTGCGGCGTTAGCACACAATAACTCCATTTGAGGTTAGAAAGCTAGGGTTGGGTAGACCCAAGATGTAAGTCGGATGCACAGGATCACTAACATTCATGTCGCACTGCATTGTGGGAGACGATTCAAAAACTTGCGGCGTTAGCACACAATAACTCCATTTGAGGTTAAAAAGCTAGGGTTGGGTAGACCAAGATGTAAGTCGGATGCACAGGATCACTAACATTCATGTCGCACTGCATTGTGGGAGACGATTCAAAAACTTGCGGCGTTAGCACACAATAACTCCATTTGAGGTTAGAAAAGCTAGGGTTGGGTAGACCCAAGATGTAAGTCGGATGCACAGGATCACTAACATTCATGTCGCACTGCATTGTGGGAGACGACTTCAAAAACTGCGGGCGTTAGCACACAATAACTCATTTGAGGTTAGAAAAGCTAGGGTTGGTAGACCCAAGATGTAAGTCGGATGCACAGGATCACTAACATTCATGTCGCACTGCATTGTGGGAGACGATTCAAAAAACTTGCGGCGTTAGCACACCAATAACTCCATTTGAGGTTAGAAAGCTAGGGTTGGGTAGACCCAAGATGTAAGTCGGATGCACAGGATCACTAACATTCATGTCGCACTGCATTGTGGGAGACGATTCAAAACTTGCGGCGTTAGCACACAATAACTCCATTTGAGGTTAGAAAGCTAGGGTTGGGTAGACCCAAGATGTAAGTCGGATGCACAGGATCACTAACATTTCATGTCGCACTGCATTGTGGGAGACGATTCAAAAACTTGCGGCGTTAGCACACAATAACTCATTTGAGGTTAGAAAGCTAGGGTTGGGTAGACCCAAGATGTAAGTCGGATGCACAGGATCACTAACATTCATGTCGCACTGCATTGTGGGAGACGATTCAAAAAACTTGCGGCGTTAGCACACAATAACTCCATTTGAGGTTAGAAAGCTAGGGTTGGGTAGACCCAAGATGTAAGTCGGATGCACAGGATCACTAACATTCATGTCGCACTGCATTGTGGGAGACGATTCAAAAACTTGCGGCGTTAGCACACAATAACTCCATTTGAGGTTAGAAAGCTAGGGTTGGGTAGACCCAAGATGTAAGTCGGATGCACAGGATCACTAACATTCATGTCGCACTGCATTGTGGGAGACGATTCAAAAACTTGCGGCGTTAGCACACAATAACTCCATTTGAGGTTAGAAAGCTAGGGTTGGGTAGACCAAGATGTAAGTCGGATGCACAGGATCACTAACATTCATGTCGCACTGCATTGTGGGAGACGATTCAAAAACTTGCGGCGTTAGCACACCAATAACTCCATTTTGAGGTTAGAAAAAGCTAGGGTTGGGTAGACCAAGATGTAAGTCGGATGCACAGGATCACTAACATTCATGTCGCACTGCATTGTGGGAGACGATCCAAAAACTTGCGGCGTTAGCACACAATAACTCCATTTGAGGTTAGAAAAAGCTAGGGTTGGGTAGACCCAAGATGTAAGTCGGATGCACAGGATCACTAACATTCATGTCGCACTGCATTGTGGGAGACGATTCAAAAACTTGCGGCGTTAGCACACAATAACTCCATTTGAATTAGAAAGCTAGGGTTGGGTAGACCCAAGATGTAAGTCGGATGCACAGGATCACTAACATTCATGTCGCACTGCATTGTGGGAGACGATTCAAAAACTTGCGGCGTTAGCACACAATAACTCCATTTGAGGTTAGAAAGCTAGGGTTGGGTAGACCCAAGATGTAAGTCGGATGCACAGGATCACTAACATTCATGTCGCACTGCATTGTGGGAGACGATTCAAAAACTTGCGGCGTTAGCACACAATAACTCCATTTGAGGTTAGAAAGCTAGGGTTGGGTAGACCCAAGATGTAAGTCGGATGCACAGGATCACTAACATTCATGTCGCACTGCATTGTGGGAGACGATTCAAAACTTGCGGCGTTAGCACACAATAACTCCATTTGAGGTTAGAAAAGCTAGGGTTGGGTAGACCCAAGATGTAAGTCGGATGCACAGGATCACTAACATTCATGTCGCACTGCATTGTGGGAGACGATTCAAAAACTTGCGGCGTTAGCACACAATAACTCCATTTGAGGTTAGAAAGCTAGGGTTGGGTAGACCCAAGATGTAAGTCGGATGCACAGGATCACTAACATTCATGTCGCACTGCATTGTGGGAGACGATTCAAAAACTTGCGGCGTTAGCACACAATAACTCCATTTTGAGGTTAGAAAGCTAGGGTTGGGTAGACCCAAGATGTAAGTCGGATGCACAGGATCACTAACATTCATGTCGCACTGCATTGTGGGAGACGATTCAAAAACTTGCGGCGTTATCACACCAATAACTCCATTTGAGGTTAGAAAGCTAGGGTTGGGTAGACCCAAGATGTAAGTCGGATGCACAGGATCACTAACATTCATGTCGCACTGCATTGTGGGAGACGATTCAAAAACTGCGGCGTTAGCACACAATAACTCCATTTGAGGTTAGAAAAGCTAGGGTTGGGTAGACCCAAGATGTAAGTCGGATGCACAGGATCACTAACATTCATGTCGCACTGCATTGTGGGAGACGATTCAAAAACTTGCGGCGTTAGCACACAATAACTCCATTTTGAGTTAGAAAGCTAGGGTTGGGTAGACCCAAGATGTAAGTCGGATGCACAGGATCACTAACATTCATGTCGCACTGCATTGTGGGAGACGATTCAAAACTTGCGGCGTTAGCACACAATAACTCCATTTGAGGTTAGAAAGCTAGGGTTGGGTAGACCCAAGATGTAAGTCGGATGCACAGGATCACTAACATTCATGTCGCACTGCATTGTGGGAGACGATTCAAAAACTTGCGGCGTTAGCACACAATAACTCCATTTGAGGTTAGAAAGCTAGGGTTGGGTAGACCCAAGATGTAAGTCGGATGCACAGGATCACTAACATTCATGTCGCACTGCATTGTGGGAGACGATCAAAAACTTGCGGCGTTAGCACACAATAACTCCATTTGAGGTTAGAAAGCTAGGGTTGGTAGCCCAAGATGTAAGTCGGATGCACAGGATCACTAACATTCATGTCGCACTGCATTGTGGGAGACGATTCAAAACTTGCGGCGTTAGCACACAATAACTCCATTTGAGGTTAGAAAGCTAGGGTTGGGTAGACCCAAGGATGTAAGTCGGATGCACAGGATCACTAACATTCATGTCGCACTGCATTGTGGGAGACGATTCAAAAACTTGCGGCGTTAGCACACAATAACTCCATTTGAGGTTAGAAAGCTAGGGTTGGGTAGACCCAAGATGTAAGTCGGATGCACAGGATCACTAACATTCATGTCGCACTGCATTGTGGGAGACGATTCAAAAACTTGCGGCGTTAGCACACAATAACTCCATTTGAGGTTAGAAAAGCTAGGGTTGGGTAGACCAAGATGTAAGTCGGATGCACAGGATCACTAACATTCATGTCGCACTGCATTGTGGGAGACGATTCAAAAACTTGCGGCGTTAGCACACAATAACTCCATGAGGTTAGAAAGCTAGGGTTGGGTAGACCCCAGATGTAAGTCGGATGCACAGGATCACTAACATTCATGTCGCACTGCATTGTGGGAGACGATTCAAAAACTTGCGGCGTTAGCACACAATAACTCCATTTGAGGTTAGAAAAGCTAGGGTTGGGTAGACCCAAGATGTAAGTCGGATGCACAGGATCACTAACATTCATGTCGCACTGCATTGTGGGAGACGATTCAAAAACTTGCGGCGTTAGCACACAATAACTCCATTTGAGGTTAGAAAGCTAGGGTTGGGTAGACCCAAGATGTAAGTCGGATGCACAGGATCACTAACATTCATGTCGCACTGCATTGTGGGAGACGATTCAAAAATTGCGGCGTTAGCACACAATAACTCCATTTGAGGTTAGAAAGCTAGGGTTGGGTAGACCCAAGATGTAAGTCGGATGCACAGGATCACTAACATTCATGTCGCACTGCATTGTGGGAGACGATTCAAAATACTTGCGGCGTTAGCACACAATAACTCCATTTGAGGTTAGAAAGCTAGGGTTGGGTAGACCCAAGATGTAAGTCGGATGCACAGGATCACTAACATTCATGTCGCACTGCATTGTGGGAGACGATTCAAAAACTTGCGGCGTTAGCACACAATAACTCCATTTGAGGTTAGAAAGCTAGGGTTGGGTAGACCCAAGATGTAAGTCGGATGCACAGGATCACTAACATTCATGTCGCACTGCATTGTGGGAGACGATTCAAAACTTGCGGCGTTAGCACCAATAACTCCATTTGAGGTTAGAAAGCTAGGGTTGGGTAGACCCAAGATGTAAGTCGGATGCACAGGATCACTAACATTCATGTCGCACTGCATTGTGGGAGACGATTCAAAACTTGCGGCGTTAGCACACAATAACTCCATTTTGAGGTTAGAAAGCTAGGGTTGGGTAGACCCAAGATGTAAGTCGGATGCACAGGATCACTAACATTCATGTCGCACTGCATTGTGGGAGACGATTCAAAAACTTGCGGCGTTAGCACACAATAACTCCATTTGAGGTTAGAAAGCTAGGGTTGGGTAGACCCAAGATGTAAGTCGGATGCACAGGATCACTAACATTCATGTCGCACTGCATTGTGGGAGACGATTCAAAAACTTGCGGCGTTAGCACACAATAACTCCATTTGAGGTTAGAAAGCTAGGGTTGGGGTAGACCCAAGATGTAAGTCGGATGCACAGGATCACTAACATTCATGTCGCACTGCATTGTGGGAGACGATTCAAAAACTTGCGGCGTTAGCACACAATAACTCATTTGAGGTTAGAAAGCTAGGGTTGGGTAGACCAAGATGTAAGTCGGATGCACAGGATCACTAACATTCATGTCGCACTGCATTGTGGGAGACGATTCAAAAACTTGCGGCGTTAGCACACAATAACTCATTTGAGGTTAGAAAGCTAGGGTTGGGTAGACCCAAGATGTAAGTCGGATGCACAGGATCACTAACATTCATGTCGCACTGCATTGTGGGAGACGATTCAAAAACTTGCGGCGTTAGCACACAATAACTCCATTTGAGGTTAGAAAGCTAGGGTTTGGGTAGACCCAAGATGTAAGTCGGATGCACAGGATCACTAACATTCATGTCGCACTGCATTGTGGGAGACGATTCAAAAAACTTGCGGCGTTAGCACACAATAACTCCATTTGAGGTTAGAAAAGCTAGGGTTGGGTAGACCCAAGATGTAAGTCGGATGCACAGGATCACTAACATTCATGTCGCACTGCATTGTGGGAGAGACGATTCAAAAAACTTGCGGCGTTAGCACACAATAACTCCATTTGAGGTTAGAAAGCTAGGGTTGGGTAGACCCAAGATGTAAGTCGGATGCACAGGATCACTAACATTCATGTCGCACTGCATTGTGGGAGACGATTCAAAAACTTGCGGCGTTAGCACACAATAACTCCATTTGAGGTTAGAAAGCTAGGGTTGGGTAGACCCAAGATGTAAGTCGGATGCACAGGATCACTAACATTCATGTCGCACTGCATTGTGGGAGACGATTCAAAAACTTGCGGCGTTAGCACACAATAACTCCATTTGAGGTTAGAAAGCTAGGGTTGGGTAGACCCAAGATGTAAGTCGGATGCACAGGATCACTAACATTCATGTCGCACTGCATTGTGGAGACGATTCAAAAACTTGCGGCGTTAGCACACAATAACTCCATTTTGAGGTTAGAAAGCTAGGGTTGGGTAGACCCAAGATGTAAGTCGGATGCACAGGATCACTAACATTCATGTCGCACTGCATTGTGGGAGACGATCAAAAACTTGCGGCGTTAGCACACAATAACTCCATTTGAGGTTAGAAAAGCTAGGGTTGGGTAGACCAAGATGTAAGTCGGATGCACAGGATCACTAACATTCATGTCGCACTGCATTGTGGGAGACGATTCAAAAACTTGCGGCGTTAGCACACAATAACTCCATTTGACCCAAGATGTAAGTCGGATGCACAGGATCACTAACATTCATGTCGCACTGCATTGTGGGAGACGATTCAAAAACTTGCGGCGTTAGCACACAATAACTCCATTTGAGGTTAGAAAGCTAGGGTTGGGTAGACCCAAGATGTAAGTCGGATGCACAGGATCACTAACATTCATGTCGCACTGCATTGTGGGAGACGATTCAAAAACTTGCGGCGTTAGCACACAATAACTCCATTTGAGGTTAGAAAGCTAGGGTTGGGTAGACCCAAGATGTAAGTCGGATGCACAGGATCACTAACATTCATGTCGCACTGCATTGTGGGAGACGATTCAAAAACTTGCGGCGTTAGCACACAATAACTCCATTTGAGGTTAGAAAGCTAGGGTTGGGTAGACCCAAGATGTAAGTCGGATGCACAGGATCACTAACATTCATGTCGCACTGCATTGTGGGAGACGATTCAAAAACTTGCGGCGTTAGCACACAATAACTCCATTTGAGGTTAGAAAGCTAGGGTTGGGTAGACCCAAGATGTAAGTCGGATGCACAGGATCACTAACATTCATGTCGCACTGCATTGTGGGAGACGATTCAAAAACTTGCGGCGTTAGCACACAATAACTCCATTTGAGGTTAGAAAGCTAGGGTTGGGTAGACCCAAGATGTAAGTCGGATGCACAGGATCACTAACATTCATGTCGCACTGCATTGTGGGAGACGATTCAAAAACTTGCGGCGTTAGCACACAATAACTCCATTTGAGGTTAGAAAGCTAGGGTTGGGTAGACCCAAGATGTAAGTCGGATGCACAGGATCACTAACATTCATGTCGCACTGCATTGTGGGAGACGATTCAAAAACTTGCGGCGTTAGCACACAATAACTCCATTTGAGGTTAGAAAGCTAGGGTTGGGTAGACCCAAGATGTAAGTCGGATGCACAGGATCACTAACATTCATGTCGCACTGCATTGTGGGAGACGATTCAAAAACTTGCGGCGTTAGCACACAATAACTCCATTTGAGGTTAGAAAGCTAGGGTTGGGTAGACCCAAGATGTAAGTCGGATGCACAGGATCACTAACATTCATGTCGCACTGCATTGTGGGAGACGATTCAAAAACTTGCGGCGTTAGCACACAATAACTCCATTTGAGGTTAGAAAGCTAGGGTTGGGTAGACCCAAGATGTAAGTCGGATGCACAGGATCACTAACATTCATGTCGCACTGCATTGTGGGAGACGATTCAAAAACTTGCGGCGTTAGCACACAATAACTCCATTTGAGGTTAGAAAGCTAGGGTTGGGTAGACCCAAGATGTAAGTCGGATGCACAGGATCACTAACATTCATGTCGCACTGCATTGTGGGAGACGATTCAAAAACTTGCGGCGTTAGCACACAATAACTCCATTTGAGGTTAGAAAGCTAGGGTTGGGTAGACCCAAGATGTAAGTCGGATGCACAGGATCACTAACATTCATGTCGCACTGCATTGTGGGAGACGATTCAAAAACTTGCGGCGTTAGCACACAATAACTCCATTTGAGGTTAGAAAGCTAGGGTTGGGTAGACCCAAGATGTAAGTCGGATGCACAGGATCACTAACATTCATGTCGCACTGCATTGTGGGAGACGATTCAAAAACTTGCGGCGTTAGCACACAATAACTCCATTTGAGGTTAGAAAGCTAGGGTTGGGTAGACCCAAGATGTAAGTCGGATGCACAGGATCACTAACATTCATGTCGCACTGCATTGTGGGAGACGATTCAAAAACTTGCGGCGTTAGCACACAATAACTCCATTTGAGGTTAGAAAGCTAGGGTTGGGTAGACCCAAGATGTAAGTCGGATGCACAGGATCACTAACATTCATGTCGCACTGCATTGTGGGAGACGATTCAAAAACTTGCGGCGTTAGCACACAATAACTCCATTTGAGGTTAGAAAGCTAGGGTTGGGTAGACCCAAGATGTAAGTCGGATGCACAGGATCACTAACATTCATGTCGCACTGCATTGTGGGAGACGATTCAAAAACTTGCGGCGTTAGCACACAATAACTCCATTTGAGGTTAGAAAGCTAGGGTTGGGTAGACCCAAGATGTAAGTCGGATGCACAGGATCACTAACATTCATGTCGCACTGCATTGTGGGAGACGATTCAAAAACTTGCGGCGTTAGCACACAATAACTCCATTTGAGGTTAGAAAGCTAGGGTTGGGTAGACCCAAGATGTAAGTCGGATGCACAGGATCACTAACATTCATGTCGCACTGCATTGTGGGAGACGATTCAAAAACTTGCGGCGTTAGCACACAATAACTCCATTTGAGGTTAGAAAGCTAGGGTTGGGTAGACCCAAGATGTAAGTCGGATGCACAGGATCACTAACATTCATGTCGCACTGCATTGTGGGAGACGATTCAAAAACTTGCGGCGTTAGCACACAATAACTCCATTTGAGGTTAGAAAGCTAGGGTTGGGTAGACCCAAGATGTAAGTCGGATGCACAGGATCACTAACATTCATGTCGCACTGCATTGTGGGAGACGATTCAAAAACTTGCGGCGTTAGCACACAATAACTCCATTTGAGGTTAGAAAGCTAGGGTTGGGTAGACCCAAGATGTAAGTCGGATGCACAGGATCACTAACATTCATGTCGCACTGCATTGTGGGAGACGATTCAAAAACTTGCGGCGTTAGCACACAATAACTCCATTTGAGGTTAGAAAGCTAGGGTTGGGTAGACCCAAGATGTAAGTCGGATGCACAGGATCACTAACATTCATGTCGCACTGCATTGTGGGAGACGATTCAAAAACTTGCGGCGTTAGCACACAATAACTCCATTTGAGGTTAGAAAGCTAGGGTTGGGTAGACCCAAGATGTAAGTCGGATGCACAGGATCACTAACATTCATGTCGCACTGCATTGTGGGAGACGATTCAAAAACTTGCGGCGTTAGCACACAATAACTCCATTTGAGGTTAGAAAGCTAGGGTTGGGTAGACCCAAGATGTAAGTCGGATGCACAGGATCACTAACATTCATGTCGCACTGCATTGTGGGAGACGATTCAAAAACTTGCGGCGTTAGCACACAATAACTCCATTTGAGGTTAGAAAGCTAGGGTTGGGTAGACCCAAGATGTAAGTCGGATGCACAGGATCACTAACATTCATGTCGCACTGCATTGTGGGAGACGATTCAAAAACTTGCGGCGTTAGCACACAATAACTCCATTTGAGGTTAGAAAGCTAGGGTTGGGTAGACCCAAGATGTAAGTCGGATGCACAGGATCACTAACATTCATGTCGCACTGCATTGTGGGAGACGATTCAAAAACTTGCGGCGTTAGCACACAATAACTCCATTTGAGGTTAGAAAGCTAGGGTTGGGTAGACCCAAGATGTAAGTCGGATGCACAGGATCACTAACATTCATGTCGCACTGCATTGTGGGAGACGATTCAAAAACTTGCGGCGTTAGCACACAATAACTCCATTTGAGGTTAGAAAGCTAGGGTTGGGTAGACCCAAGATGTAAGTCGGATGCACAGGATCACTAACATTCATGTCGCACTGCATTGTGGGAGACGATTCAAAAACTTGCGGCGTTAGCACACAATAACTCCATTTGAGGTTAGAAAGCTAGGGTTGGGTAGACCCAAGATGTAAGTCGGATGCACAGGATCACTAACATTCATGTCGCACTGCATTGTGGGAGACGATTCAAAAACTTGCGGCGTTAGCACACAATAACTCCATTTGAGGTTAGAAAGCTAGGGTTGGGTAGACCCAAGATGTAAGTCGGATGCACAGGATCACTAACATTCATGTCGCACTGCATTGTGGGAGACGATTCAAAAACTTGCGGCGTTAGCACACAATAACTCCATTTGAGGTTAGAAAGCTAGGGTTGGGTAGACCCAAGATGTAAGTCGGATGCACAGGATCACTAACATTCATGTCGCACTGCATTGTGGGAGACGATTCAAAAACTTGCGGCGTTAGCACACAATAACTCCATTTGAGGTTAGAAAGCTAGGGTTGGGTAGACCCAAGATGTAAGTCGGATGCACAGGATCACTAACATTCATGTCGCACTGCATTGTGGGAGACGATTCAAAAACTTGCGGCGTTAGCACACAATAACTCCATTTGAGGTTAGAAAGCTAGGGTTGGGTAGACCCAAGATGTAAGTCGGATGCACAGGATCACTAACATTCATGTCGCACTGCATTGTGGGAGACGATTCAAAAACTTGCGGCGTTAGCACACAATAACTCCATTTGAGGTTAGAAAGCTAGGGTTGGGTAGACCCAAGATGTAAGTCGGATGCACAGGATCACTAACATTCATGTCGCACTGCATTGTGGGAGACGATTCAAAAACTTGCGGCGTTAGCACACAATAACTCCATTTGAGGTTAGAAAGCTAGGGTTGGGTAGACCCAAGATGTAAGTCGGATGCACAGGATCACTAACATTCATGTCGCACTGCATTGTGGGAGACGATTCAAAAACTTGCGGCGTTAGCACACAATAACTCCATTTGAGGTTAGAAAGCTAGGGTTGGGTAGACCCAAGATGTAAGTCGGATGCACAGGATCACTAACATTCATGTCGCACTGCATTGTGGGAGACGATTCAAAAACTTGCGGCGTTAGCACACAATAACTCCATTTGAGGTTAGAAAGCTAGGGTTGGGTAGACCCAAGATGTAAGTCGGATGCACAGGATCACTAACATTCATGTCGCACTGCATTGTGGGAGACGATTCAAAAACTTGCGGCGTTAGCACACAATAACTCCATTTGAGGTTAGAAAGCTAGGGTTGGGTAGACCCAAGATGTAAGTCGGATGCACAGGATCACTAACATTCATGTCGCACTGCATTGTGGGAGACGATTCAAAAACTTGCGGCGTTAGCACACAATAACTCCATTTGAGGTTAGAAAGCTAGGGTTGGGTAGACCCAAGATGTAAGTCGGATGCACAGGATCACTAACATTCATGTCGCACTGCATTGTGGGAGACGATTCAAAAACTTGCGGCGTTAGCACACAATAACTCCATTTGAGGTTAGAAAGCTAGGGTTGGGTAGACCCAAGATGTAAGTCGGATGCACAGGATCACTAACATTCATGTCGCACTGCATTGTGGGAGACGATTCAAAAACTTGCGGCGTTAGCACACAATAACTCCATTTGAGGTTAGAAAGCTAGGGTTGGGTAGACCCAAGATGTAAGTCGGATGCACAGGATCACTAACATTCATGTCGCACTGCATTGTGGGAGACGATTCAAAAACTTGCGGCGTTAGCACACAATAACTCCATTTGAGGTTAGAAAGCTAGGGTTGGGTAGACCCAAGATGTAAGTCGGATGCACAGGATCACTAACATTCATGTCGCACTGCATTGTGGGAGACGATTCAAAAACTTGCGGCGTTAGCACACAATAACTCCATTTGAGGTTAGAAAGCTAGGGTTGGGTAGACCCAAGATGTAAGTCGGATGCACAGGATCACTAACATTCATGTCGCACTGCATTGTGGGAGACGATTCAAAAACTTGCGGCGTTAGCACACAATAACTCCATTTGAGGTTAGAAAGCTAGGGTTGGGTAGACCCAAGATGTAAGTCGGATGCACAGGATCACTAACATTCATGTCGCACTGCATTGTGGGAGACGATTCAAAAACTTGCGGCGTTAGCACACAATAACTCCATTTGAGGTTAGAAAGCTAGGGTTGGGTAGACCCAAGATGTAAGTCGGATGCACAGGATCACTAACATTCATGTCGCACTGCATTGTGGGAGACGATTCAAAAACTTGCGGCGTTAGCACACAATAACTCCATTTGAGGTTAGAAAGCTAGGGTTGGGTAGACCCAAGATGTAAGTCGGATGCACAGGATCACTAACATTCATGTCGCACTGCATTGTGGGAGACGATTCAAAAACTTGCGGCGTTAGCACACAATAACTCCATTTGAGGTTAGAAAGCTAGGGTTGGGTAGACCCAAGATGTAAGTCGGATGCACAGGATCACTAACATTCATGTCGCACTGCATTGTGGGAGACGATTCAAAAACTTGCGGCGTTAGCACACAATAACTCCATTTGAGGTTAGAAAGCTAGGGTTGGGTAGACCCAAGATGTAAGTCGGATGCACAGGATCACTAACATTCATGTCGCACTGCATTGTGGGAGACGATTCAAAAACTTGCGGCGTTAGCACACAATAACTCCATTTGAGGTTAGAAAGCTAGGGTTGGGTAGACCCAAGATGTAAGTCGGATGCACAGGATCACTAACATTCATGTCGCACTGCATTGTGGGAGACGATTCAAAAACTTGCGGCGTTAGCACACAATAACTCCATTTGAGGTTAGAAAGCTAGGGTTGGGTAGACCCAAGATGTAAGTCGGATGCACAGGATCACTAACATTCATGTCGCACTGCATTGTGGGAGACGATTCAAAAACTTGCGGCGTTAGCACACAATAACTCCATTTGAGGTTAGAAAGCTAGGGTTGGGTAGACCCAAGATGTAAGTCGGATGCACAGGATCACTAACATTCATGTCGCACTGCATTGTGGGAGACGATTCAAAAACTTGCGGCGTTAGCACACAATAACTCCATTTGAGGTTAGAAAGCTAGGGTTGGGTAGACCCAAGATGTAAGTCGGATGCACAGGATCACTAACATTCATGTCGCACTGCATTGTGGGAGACGATTCAAAAACTTGCGGCGTTAGCACACAATAACTCCATTTGAGGTTAGAAAGCTAGGGTTGGGTAGACCCAAGATGTAAGTCGGATGCACAGGATCACTAACATTCATGTCGCACTGCATTGTGGGAGACGATTCAAAAACTTGCGGCGTTAGCACACAATAACTCCATTTGAGGTTAGAAAGCTAGGGTTGGGTAGACCCAAGATGTAAGTCGGATGCACAGGATCACTAACATTCATGTCGCACTGCATTGTGGGAGACGATTCAAAAACTTGCGGCGTTAGCACACAATAACTCCATTTGAGGTTAGAAAGCTAGGGTTGGGTAGACCCAAGATGTAAGTCGGATGCACAGGATCACTAACATTCATGTCGCACTGCATTGTGGGAGACGATTCAAAAACTTGCGGCGTTAGCACACAATAACTCCATTTGAGGTTAGAAAGCTAGGGTTGGGTAGACCCAAGATGTAAGTCGGATGCACAGGATCACTAACATTCATGTCGCACTGCATTGTGGGAGACGATTCAAAAACTTGCGGCGTTAGCACACAATAACTCCATTTGAGGTTAGAAAGCTAGGGTTGGGTAGACCCAAGATGTAAGTCGGATGCACAGGATCACTAACATTCATGTCGCACTGCATTGTGGGAGACGATTCAAAAACTTGCGGCGTTAGCACACAATAACTCCATTTGAGGTTAGAAAGCTAGGGTTGGGTAGACCCAAGATGTAAGTCGGATGCACAGGATCACTAACATTCATGTCGCACTGCATTGTGGGAGACGATTCAAAAACTTGCGGCGTTAGCACACAATAACTCCATTTGAGGTTAGAAAGCTAGGGTTGGGTAGACCCAAGATGTAAGTCGGATGCACAGGATCACTAACATTCATGTCGCACTGCATTGTGGGAGACGATTCAAAAACTTGCGGCGTTAGCACACAATAACTCCATTTGAGGTTAGAAAGCTAGGGTTGGGTAGACCCAAGATGTAAGTCGGATGCACAGGATCACTAACATTCATGTCGCACTGCATTGTGGGAGACGATTCAAAAACTTGCGGCGTTAGCACACAATAACTCCATTTGAGGTTAGAAAGCTAGGGTTGGGTAGACCCAAGATGTAAGTCGGATGCACAGGATCACTAACATTCATGTCGCACTGCATTGTGGGAGACGATTCAAAAACTTGCGGCGTTAGCACACAATAACTCCATTTGAGGTTAGAAAGCTAGGGTTGGGTAGACCCAAGATGTAAGTCGGATGCACAGGATCACTAACATTCATGTCGCACTGCATTGTGGGAGACGATTCAAAAACTTGCGGCGTTAGCACACAATAACTCCATTTGAGGTTAGAAAGCTAGGGTTGGGTAGACCCAAGATGTAAGTCGGATGCACAGGATCACTAACATTCATGTCGCACTGCATTGTGGGAGACGATTCAAAAACTTGCGGCGTTAGCACACAATAACTCCATTTGAGGTTAGAAAGCTAGGGTTGGGTAGACCCAAGATGTAAGTCGGATGCACAGGATCACTAACATTCATGTCGCACTGCATTGTGGGAGACGATTCAAAAACTTGCGGCGTTAGCACACAATAACTCCATTTGAGGTTAGAAAGCTAGGGTTGGGTAGACCCAAGATGTAAGTCGGATGCACAGGATCACTAACATTCATGTCGCACTGCATTGTGGGAGACGATTCAAAAACTTGCGGCGTTAGCACACAATAACTCCATTTGAGGTTAGAAAGCTAGGGTTGGGTAGACCCAAGATGTAAGTCGGATGCACAGGATCACTAACATTCATGTCGCACTGCATTGTGGGAGACGATTCAAAAACTTGCGGCGTTAGCACACAATAACTCCATTTGAGGTTAGAAAGCTAGGGTTGGGTAGACCCAAGATGTAAGTCGGATGCACAGGATCACTAACATTCATGTCGCACTGCATTGTGGGAGACGATTCAAAAACTTGCGGCGTTAGCACACAATAACTCCATTTGAGGTTAGAAAGCTAGGGTTGGGTAGACCCAAGATGTAAGTCGGATGCACAGGATCACTAACATTCATGTCGCACTGCATTGTGGGAGACGATTCAAAAACTTGCGGCGTTAGCACACAATAACTCCATTTGAGGTTAGAAAGCTAGGGTTGGGTAGACCCAAGATGTAAGTCGGATGCACAGGATCACTAACATTCATGTCGCACTGCATTGTGGGAGACGATTCAAAAACTTGCGGCGTTAGCACACAATAACTCCATTTGAGGTTAGAAAGCTAGGGTTGGGTAGACCCAAGATGTAAGTCGGATGCACAGGATCACTAACATTCATGTCGCACTGCATTGTGGGAGACGATTCAAAAACTTGCGGCGTTAGCACACAATAACTCCATTTGAGGTTAGAAAGCTAGGGTTGGGTAGACCCAAGATGTAAGTCGGATGCACAGGATCACTAACATTCATGTCGCACTGCATTGTGGGAGACGATTCAAAAACTTGCGGCGTTAGCACACAATAACTCCATTTGAGGTTAGAAAGCTAGGGTTGGGTAGACCCAAGATGTAAGTCGGATGCACAGGATCACTAACATTCATGTCGCACTGCATTGTGGGAGACGATTCAAAAACTTGCGGCGTTAGCACACAATAACTCCATTTGAGGTTAGAAAGCTAGGGTTGGGTAGACCCAAGATGTAAGTCGGATGCACAGGATCACTAACATTCATGTCGCACTGCATTGTGGGAGACGATTCAAAAACTTGCGGCGTTAGCACACAATAACTCCATTTGAGGTTAGAAAGCTAGGGTTGGGTAGACCCAAGATGTAAGTCGGATGCACAGGATCACTAACATTCATGTCGCACTGCATTGTGGGAGACGATTCAAAAACTTGCGGCGTTAGCACACAATAACTCCATTTGAGGTTAGAAAGCTAGGGTTGGGTAGACCCAAGATGTAAGTCGGATGCACAGGATCACTAACATTCATGTCGCACTGCATTGTGGGAGACGATTCAAAAACTTGCGGCGTTAGCACACAATAACTCCATTTGAGGTTAGAAAGCTAGGGTTGGGTAGACCCAAGATGTAAGTCGGATGCACAGGATCACTAACATTCATGTCGCACTGCATTGTGGGAGACGATTCAAAAACTTGCGGCGTTAGCACACAATAACTCCATTTGAGGTTAGAAAGCTAGGGTTGGGTAGACCCAAGATGTAAGTCGGATGCACAGGATCACTAACATTCATGTCGCACTGCATTGTGGGAGACGATTCAAAAACTTGCGGCGTTAGCACACAATAACTCCATTTGAGGTTAGAAAGCTAGGGTTGGGTAGACCCAAGATGTAAGTCGGATGCACAGGATCACTAACATTCATGTCGCACTGCATTGTGGGAGACGATTCAAAAACTTGCGGCGTTAGCACACAATAACTCCATTTGAGGTTAGAAAGCTAGGGTTGGGTAGACCCAAGATGTAAGTCGGATGCACAGGATCACTAACATTCATGTCGCACTGCATTGTGGGAGACGATTCAAAAACTTGCGGCGTTAGCACACAATAACTCCATTTGAGGTTAGAAAGCTAGGGTTGGGTAGACCCAAGATGTAAGTCGGATGCACAGGATCACTAACATTCATGTCGCACTGCATTGTGGGAGACGATTCAAAAACTTGCGGCGTTAGCACACAATAACTCCATTTGAGGTTAGAAAGCTAGGGTTGGGTAGACCCAAGATGTAAGTCGGATGCACAGGATCACTAACATTCATGTCGCACTGCATTGTGGGAGACGATTCAAAAACTTGCGGCGTTAGCACACAATAACTCCATTTGAGGTTAGAAAGCTAGGGTTGGGTAGACCCAAGATGTAAGTCGGATGCACAGGATCACTAACATTCATGTCGCACTGCATTGTGGGAGACGATTCAAAAACTTGCGGCGTTAGCACACAATAACTCCATTTGAGGTTAGAAAGCTAGGGTTGGGTAGACCCAAGATGTAAGTCGGATGCACAGGATCACTAACATTCATGTCGCACTGCATTGTGGGAGACGATTCAAAAACTTGCGGCGTTAGCACACAATAACTCCATTTGAGGTTAGAAAGCTAGGGTTGGGTAGACCCAAGATGTAAGTCGGATGCACAGGATCACTAACATTCATGTCGCACTGCATTGTGGGAGACGATTCAAAAACTTGCGGCGTTAGCACACAATAACTCCATTTGAGGTTAGAAAGCTAGGGTTGGGTAGACCCAAGATGTAAGTCGGATGCACAGGATCACTAACATTCATGTCGCACTGCATTGTGGGAGACGATTCAAAAACTTGCGGCGTTAGCACACAATAACTCCATTTGAGGTTAGAAAGCTAGGGTTGGGTAGACCCAAGATGTAAGTCGGATGCACAGGATCACTAACATTCATGTCGCACTGCATTGTGGGAGACGATTCAAAAACTTGCGGCGTTAGCACACAATAACTCCATTTGAGGTTAGAAAGCTAGGGTTGGGTAGACCCAAGATGTAAGTCGGATGCACAGGATCACTAACATTCATGTCGCACTGCATTGTGGGAGACGATTCAAAAACTTGCGGCGTTAGCACACAATAACTCCATTTGAGGTTAGAAAGCTAGGGTTGGGTAGACCCAAGATGTAAGTCGGATGCACAGGATCACTAACATTCATGTCGCACTGCATTGTGGGAGACGATTCAAAAACTTGCGGCGTTAGCACACAATAACTCCATTTGAGGTTAGAAAGCTAGGGTTGGGTAGACCCAAGATGTAAGTCGGATGCACAGGATCACTAACATTCATGTCGCACTGCATTGTGGGAGACGATTCAAAAACTTGCGGCGTTAGCACACAATAACTCCATTTGAGGTTAGAAAGCTAGGGTTGGGTAGACCCAAGATGTAAGTCGGATGCACAGGATCACTAACATTCATGTCGCACTGCATTGTGGGAGACGATTCAAAAACTTGCGGCGTTAGCACACAATAACTCCATTTGAGGTTAGAAAGCTAGGGTTGGGTAGACCCAAGATGTAAGTCGGATGCACAGGATCACTAACATTCATGTCGCACTGCATTGTGGGAGACGATTCAAAAACTTGCGGCGTTAGCACACAATAACTCCATTTGAGGTTAGAAAGCTAAGTCTAAAAACAGGTCTTTATTCTTTTTTTTGGTATATGTAAAACGGTGGCAAATGAGCCAGAACGAACGCTGGAATGGTTTGATTAGAAGACCTGCTTGTAGACTTACCGCCTGGATCGATCTGCCTTCGAACGCTGATATTCATCTCGACTGCACAAACGAGAATTTTCAGCATTCAAATGAGAAGAGCATGTCTCAGTTCTTCGAGATATGCTAGCGACTTGCGAGTATTCAGACTTCATGATGTCCTTCAACTACCAGGCGGCCAGGAAAATACATTTAAAGGCTTATATGCACGGTAACTACGTGAGCCTTGCTCGATCGTCTACGTCCCGCTGCTATATTTCACGAATGCGAACGTCACAATACTTGTTGCTGTAAGGAAAATGCTTTCCAGACTTCCGACCAATTCATTGAAATAACAAATTGTATTTTTCCATTGAACATGTAGTAGTGAGCTATTCCAATGCTTCTGAAAAACAGAGCTCATTCATTTTGTCTTCGTTCTTGAGCAAAACTGTGCGTGTGAAGGCCTAAGTTAAATCCCAATATATTTTACTTTGCATCTCATTATAGTCGGAAAGTTGAAACGATTCAAGAAAGTTTCAGGCTATGTCTACACTATGCCGGATAGCATTTTATGCCGTTGTGAAAAATACTACGGCCTGGTGTGAACGGCAGTGGCCCAAAACCGCCGCTATCTTTCCACTAGAATCCAATTTTTGCTCCTCGTTGTTGATTTCCGTTTCGGTTCGATTCTTTGTTCACACTACTCCAGAAAGTGTCACGAAAACCTATCCGATATGTGACGATTCACTTTCAAGACCGCAGCGGCCCAGCATCGCTCCGACGCAAAAATCGTGCCGAAATCATCGTTTTGAATGTGAACAAAGGCCCTATCCGATATGGTTTTCGTGCCGGCACAAGAGCTATCCGGTATAGTGTAGACATAGCCTCAATTAACTTGGAAACCAACTTGCGGTTTCTCTATCTTTTAGGAGGGCGAAGCCTGTCCGTCAACCTTAATTAACTGCGTGGGAATATCAAAGACTTGCGGCGATAAGAAAAGACTCACGGCAAAAGGAAAAAGACTCACGGTAAAAAGAAAACACTCGCGGCAAATTAAAAAACCTCACGGAAAAAAGAAAAAGACTAACGGCAAAAAAAAAGACTCGCGGCTAAAAAGAAAAAGACTCACGGCAAAAGGAAAAAACCTCACTGCAAAAAATAAAAGACCACGGCAAAAACAAAAAGACTTAAGGCAAAAAGTACGGTGGCCCACAAGTGCACTCCGAATTCCAAATGATGACTCCATATTTTTAAATACACTACTCCGAATTCTCGAACCTCACTCCGAATTCTAAAAGCTCACTCCAAATTCTAAATGCTCACTCCAAATTCTAAAAAACTTACTCCGAATTCGAAAACTTCACTCCGAATTATAAAAATTCACTCCAAATTATAAACGCTTACTCCGAATTCAAACAAAACCTCGAGCGTGTGGAAAACTAGGAATCCGGAAAACCGGAAGGCCGGAAATCAGAAATTACTTCTCGTCACAGTTTTTTAGCATTATTACATAATTATGTTTTGATGAGATAAATATGTTTTGATGAGATAAATATGTTTTGATGAGATAAAGGACATGATTCTTCAAATGATCTGACTCTTTACAGTGGTGACTATTCTATATGACATGTAGAATTTGGTCTACAAATGCTTTTGTGTATCATTGAATTCGTTGTGATTGGCATGAAGTTGTCTGTGTATAACGCCATGTAAATAAACTAAGATGCTTCGTTTTGTTTTTCTTTGTAGCTTGTCGCACGTTGATTGCCTTATGAGTATGAACGAGCTAGGAGCCAGAAAGATGTCCACAAGCAGTGGCGTTTTCACAGATAATCTCAGGGCTGTCACTAAGTTTTCAAGAAGGCGGGATGTGCAAAAACTAGCCGGGGAATCCAGCTGTTGTCATAAAGTTAATATGTTGTTTTCCTGTGAGAGTAGCCGCAACCTAATCCAAATTAACAGAACTGGCCGGAGAAATCCCCGTTCCCCGGCCCTTAATATTAATAGAGAGCTTAAGCAACGACGACGGCAACGGCAACGAAAACGTCATTTGAAAATGTAACTTCTCCTTATCGTAACTCCTGCGCGATTTTTCAACTTCTTTAACTGGCTGTGACTAAAAGTGGGACGGGGACATGGGGACGTGGGACTCGGGGACGCGGGGACGCGGGGACGCGGGGACGTGGGGACGTGGGGACGTGGGGACGTGGGGACGCGGGGACGTGGGACGTGGGGACGTGGGACGCGGGGACGCGGGGACGCGGGGACGCGGGGACGCGGGGACGCGGGACTCGGGGACGTAGGACTCGGGGACGCGAGGACGTGATAAACAAACAACACCCGAATTTTCCGCTGAATTTGCAATTTACAGTTCTCGGTGGTTAAGAGAAAGGTATTACATGATGGAGTTTGTCAGCAGACCAGTAGCCATCGTCCTTGTTCTGCCGGATATGTTTGCTTGCCTATTTTACCATGAGAGCCCTGGGAACACAATAGCTTCAGCGCAGGGGATCTTATACCTCGTGGGCAGCCATGGAGGACTTTCCTGGTAAGTAACTGTGTTTTCTTGTTAATCCTTTGACATCCGTGCCTTATGCTTGCTACTTTCGATGCTGATGTTTACTTCAGGAAAACCGTTGTCCAAAAATGCATATTTCTTTGATTTTCATTCCTAGAATGTCTGGATATAAACTCTCGTAATGATCTCGAGCTGGAACTGAAGGAACACAAATGGTGCACACCTTAATCAGTAATGCTTAATTTACTTTAGTAAATGATCCATTCCAGTTCCTATCGAAATCTCAAACAATAATTTTTGTACCTTTCTTCGGATTCTTAACATGTACTTTTCTCCGGTTTTCACTCACTTTCCAGCTCGAGATCATTACGAGAGTTTATATCCACACATTCTAGGAATGAAAATCAAAGAAATATGCATTTTTGGACAACGGTTTTCCTGAAGTAAACATCAGCATCGAAAGTAGCAAGCATAAGGCACGGATGTCAAAGGATTAACAAGAAAACACAGTTACTTACCAGGAAAGTCCTCCATGGCTGCCCACGAGGTATAAGATCCCCTGCGCTGAAGCTATTGTGTTCCCAGGGCTCTCATGGTAAAATAGGCAAGCAAACATATCCGGCAGAACAAGGACGATGGCTACTGGTCTGCTGACAAACTCCATCATGTAATACCTTTCTCTTAACCACCGAGAACTGTAAATTGCAAATTCAGCGGAAAATTCGGGTGTTGTTTGTTTATCACGTCCCCGCGTCCCCGCGTCCCACGTCCCCGCGTCCCACGTCCCCACGTCCCCGCTTCCCCGCGTCCCACGTCCCACGTCCCCACGTCCCCACGTCCCCGCGTCCCACGTCCCACGTCCCACGTCCCCACGTCCCCACGTCCCCGTGTCCCCGCATCCCCGAGTCCCACGTCCCCACGTCCCCGTCCCACTTTTAGTCACAGCCTCTTTAACTTGTAAAATGTGGGCAAAAAGAAAAAGAATAGGATTTCTATTCAAAAAGTCAGACTTCAAATTTGCGTTTACTGAAAAATGCGTACGTCAGTGGTTAAAGGGAGCCTCTGTTCGAACTTTTCGCAACCGATGAATTGGTTGTGGTAAATAATTTTCGTGCAAAAGAGGCAAATGTCTTCAAATTTAATCGATTTAAATGCTTGCGCGTTTGAACGTTTAAAGTCTTAGCTACTTAAACTTATATGTTGGCTTAAGTGGCTCATTCGAAATCAATTGACTCCGTATTCCATGCGTTCAGAAACAAGACTCAGAGCGAGATTAGTCCGCCACAAAATCGCCTCAGTCAATCAAATTATCTTCAAAAAGGATCTGTTGAAACTTAAAATCAAATGCCAATTCTCCTTACTCAAATGTCTTAAATTTATTTGCATGTTAGTATGGACAATTTAATTCTTTATCGGAACATTATTCCTAGTTCTGGAGTTTTTTGTTCTGGCTATAGTTTAAAAATTTCGAAATGTTTCGACGAAAAGCACCTAATTTGAACATTTCTTTGAGTGCGTTGGGAAGAAACAAAAACATAAACTTGTCACTCGTGATATTAGAAGGGAAATTATTACAATAGTCTCTATTTCTCATAAGATAATTAACAACTTATTCACCGGCTCGGTAAATATCCACCACTAGCCACCAACACTGAGGTGAATAGTTGTTTTAGTATATACTAAAACAGTGAGATAATATACACCACAAAAAATTGATTTTCATTCATATATTCCAGCAACGATTGCAATATTTTCCCGTGCGCAAAGGACTGAAACAACAAGGCGGCCGTTGTTTAGTTCTGGTGGCGACATTTCTTCAAATGGAGTTGCAAACTCTCTTCACTTATTTATTTGATGTAACCTCGTTCAAATGAATGATATTCTCTCTCTGTATTTGAAACCATTCTGTAAAAAATATAAAGTTTTCAAGTGAACAAGTGAGGCTACGCAAGATTAATTTGCATTTGTAAACAAACACCTTTCTCATTGGTTCTTATCGATAAACTCCGGGTTAAAAACGTAAACCATTACGTTTAAACACGGCCAAGCCAAATTTAGTCGCTTTCTTTGTGTTTTTAGGGACTGCTTCATCGTTAATTTGGATGATTTCTTGCTTGTCACGAATGCAAACTTGGACGCCATTTTTTCGAAATTCACACGAGGGAGCACCACACTCGCGAGTTGCTCGGAGGTAAATAGCAAAGTATTTACAACGGCGGACATAAAACGCTTAGTATTAAAAAACCAAACAGCTTTATTTTTAAAATTTGTATACAGAAAAAGAGTTAGCTGGCCGCAGGTAGCTAAGGCTTATCTGGGCAGACCAGACAGACAGTACAATTGGAAAGAAATTCAAAAACAATACAGACGGAACTAATGAGAGGTAAGGACTGATACGAGGAAAAAAAGATAATAGTACAAGTTTGAGAAAGGAAGAATGAGGTACAGAGATTTTTGAGGGTACCTATCTTTCGAGTTGGGAACCGAGTTAGGAACCGAGTTAGGAACCGAGTTGGGAACCGAGTTGGGAACCGAGTTAGGAACCGAGTTAGGAACCGAGTTGGGAACCGAGTTAGGAACTGAGTTGGGAACCGATACATTGATTTTAGTCATCGTCTTTGTATTAGCCTAGCGTGCCGTCAGTTTCGATCAGCACTTTTCCTCGCAAAACTAGAGGTTTCGCCAGGTTAGAATACCCTGGCGGGCTTACCCTTCTAGCAGAGGTTCCTTTCTGGCAAGTCTTTAAGCACGTACGAAGTTGTTCGCTTCTCTTGTATTTCGCGTAGTCGGCTTGCTTACTTCCCCGAGAGAAATCTCTGCCAAGAGCCGCTTACATATTCGTTGAGCAATGAATGTTAGTGATACGAGGAACGGGGAACGGGGAACCGCAAACGGGAGTCTGGGAACCAGTGTACAGCGGTAATCCGCAAAAAATTCAAAATGGCGGACGAGAAAAGCTAACTTGCCGTTTGCAGTGTAATTAGACGGCTTGTATTCCTGGGTGAGAATTTGAAGTCAACGGTTCTGCAATGGTTGCCACCATTTGTTTTAGCGATTCGCTTTTTCCCTTCCTGAAATCGTTATTTTACGCCGGATCTCGTGCACGAAAGCTGACGAAAGTATTCGTATAGCCCAACATCATCATCAGCAGAAAAATAGCGAGGAGGTAACAGATCGAGATAACACAAGTAACGTACATTGTAGAAAACTTAATAAACGGTATATTTATTCAAATTACTGCATGCAGAGATACATAAAATTACCACTGAACAACGAGTAAATAAATAAGCTTGTTTGTACAAATACAAATATATTAAATAAGCCAAAACATCAGGAAATCCTGGGTTCAAACCATTTACGATTTTACATCAGGAAATGCAAGTTACAATATAACCTTTTAAACAACAGTGAAAACCAAGCATTGACAGACCTTTAAAATAATATTATATTTTTAGCCGGTCAATTGTCTTGTTTGGAAGCCCTGCAAAAGAGCTTTAAAAACATTTTAAAATAGGAAAGATATAAGGTTTCCAAACCAGGTTAAAAAATTGTCTTTCAATGAAAATAGCATTTCTCTTCTTGGACAATATTTTCCATTTTTGAACAAATCATTCTTAAATGACACAACTTACTGTCATGAAAATCAACCACAGGGCACCCAGACAATCTGTTTATGTAACCCTTTGTTTTTCATAGTAAATGAACGGGATTTACCATATAGTTTTCATGATCTAGCAATGAGTTGCTATTAAACATATGTATTGGCCAATGCTAAATAAAAGTTAAATTGCCTTACCTGTGGTGTACTGTCATCCTTTTACCTCAGAAGTGATAATTTTAAGCGATTTTGATGGATTTTGATGGGCCTAACGTGTGGTTATGAGTTCACCCTTAAGAGCGCTAAAAGCATCCTCTTACTCACCTTATTTCATTGCAATGGCTTATCTCTTCGTGCAATTTCCAACCGTTCTTCCCTTCGCGTACAAAGCAAGTTGTTTGGTTCGTGTGTTTTGTTTTGTTTTTCTTGCTTAGCGTTATGATTTTGTGAACTCTCTACCGGGTCTTGTCACTGTGCCCCTGACGAGAATGGCAGACCTTATGAGCCGACAATTTGTTTTACTTTAAACTATCAGTCTATGCCTTTTGAACCCTTTCTTTAGTGAGATCACTAAATTATAATCTATAGGAATATACCAGATACAAATTCAAAACGAAAACTGTTTAATAATAGTAACTCCGAGCGTTAAATCAGACTCGCTTAGTCAGGTTTATCATTGTGCAGTATTTATAAACATTTAAATTCTTTCGGAGTATTCACCCGTTTGCTCTTTTCTAACAGTTCTCAAAAATTGTTTTTAACAAATTAAGTTTAAAGAAAAAACAATCAACCATGAATCAACCATAAATCCCTTCCTTGTTGCCCTGATCGTCTGTTCGGCTGGACGGTCGTTTCTTGTTCGGACGGTTGTTTGGCTGTCGGTTCATTGTGCCTTTCAGTCATTTCATCTGTTCGGTCATTCATTTTATCGGTCGTTCACTGTTTTGGTCGTCCGGTTCTCTGGCCGTTTGGTCGTTCAGTCGTTTCGGTCCTGATTTCGGCCGTATTCCCGTTCGTTTATTAGCTTTTATTCGAGTGGGTTTGGTTTGGGATTTTTCACTGGTCTTCAAATCCCCGTCTAAAATGATAAACGCATAATATAATATATTAAAACACATAAGGGACACCCCCTTTTTATCATTTAAAACCTGGAACGGTTTACTTCCCTTGTGTTTTAATATCAAGATGGCACTTCCACACAGTAGGACTTAATACTACTATATTCTAGCGATGTACTTTGTACACGGTAAAAAACGATTATATTGTGTTTTGAATGGTGAAGATACCTTCGTAATTTCTTCCTGCGTTAAAAAAAGAGGGCGGGCAAACGTCGTCAGGTAAGATTTACGTCATAATCTCTATAGTAACTTGATTAGGATCTAACGCATGCTCAACGGGAAATGTAAGCGGCTCGTGGCAGAGATTTCTCTCCGTGAAGTAAACAAGCCAACTTCGCGAAATGCAAGAGACGCGCACGACTTCGTACGTGCTAAAAGGAAAAGTGATGATCCGGGAACTGACGCTCTCATAGGCAGGTCTCTTGCACAGCGTGGTAGCCAAAAACAGCGTTTTTGTATTTCTAATCTACTGCTTTGGAGGAATAATTTGCCAGAGGTGGATGATCGCGTGTAGTATAAATGTATATTAGAAGTTCTATGAAATAGCCGCAAGATGTTTGAGGGAGCGTTATTCTTGTTGAT
>JAEMWC010000431.1:30000-60000 GCA_016490735.1 Pachyseris speciosa
GGGGTTTCAGTCGAGAGACGATATGCAGCTCGTCAGCTGTATCGTTCGGCAGTGCCATTAATCAAATTATTCCACCAGCAACCACTTCCAATTTTTCCATTGATCATATCTTGGGAAAACGCTCCTCGATTCACGAGGCTACGCCCAAGGTGGAACTGAGCTCAAGCGAAGATGACGATGCCGATTTACAGTCAGAGGAGGAAGAGTCATCCATCTCTCAAAGTTCCGACGAATGCAATGGCGAGGACAGCCCTCAGCAAGATGAGTGTGAAATCGTTCAGTTACTAAAGAGACGAGGTCTCGATCTTTCAGCATTCAAATATGTCATAGCTTCGCTTCGGGAGATGAAAGACTTCTATCTTGCCGAGTTCAATCACAAAAGGATGTCACCCCAAATGAAATAGATAACATTCCAGAAACACTTGGAAATGCTAATCATTTTCCTGGCTTACTGCGTGACCGACAAAAAATTGGAACCGGCCTTGGACCTCGTCAATAACTTGCCCTTAGTGGAGAAATTCGTCAGTCACCTCAAGGAAAACCGGCGCATTCAGAACTCTACGGCTGCGGAATATGTAACGAGTCTGCTACTAGCTTCAAAGTTTACTCATGTAGCAGATGGTCGAAGAGATTACGAGCAAGCGTCAAGCGTCTCAGGTCTTCGCTCACTGCAGAATCAGCTGCGAAAAGCAAAGCGTATCGCAAAGAAGGGCCCATCTGTTAAACTGCTGTGGCCACAATTTCAGGAAGTAGTCAGAAACCTACACTCAAGGTACGAAGAGGCTTCTGGAATCGACAGAGCGCGTTTCCATATGAATTTCACGATGCTCCTTCTGTTCGCTGTGAATCCTGGCCGATCCAAAGAGCTTAGAACCCTTCGACTGTTCAACGAAGCATTGGAGGAACACGAAATTGACAAAGTAGTTCAGCATTTTCCAGAAGGAGAGAATGCCATCATCTTTTGCAGCGAGGGTGCTGTCTGTCTGATAGAAGGTGATTATAAAACCGCCTCGACATATGGTACTAATGTTCTTCGATTTGACACAGCAGAGTATCTGTTTGTCACCTATCACCTCAAGCGCTACAAGGAAGTGTCCAGACCACGTCTCCTATCTGAAGATAAACACGACTACTATTTCGTTAACATGCGCGGTACCCCATTCAAGTCGTCTAGTTCCTTTACAAGCTACTTGTCGAAACTCTTTGAAGAACATTTGGGTATCGCAGCCTGTGGTACTAACGAAATGAGACACGCCCTCGTGGAACACTTCCGCTCATCGCCAGAAAGCTCCGATGCAAGGCTAGCTGAGTCTCTAGCTCGAGTCTGCAAGCACAGTTTGAGAATGCAAAGGAGCATTTATGATCGACGCACGGAGGCTGAGCGCAAGTCACAAGCATTGAGCTATCTCAACAGGTCCGCGGTCAATTTCATCCTTGACGAACCTCCCGCATGTTCCCCTTCAGCAGAGGACAGCGATCGGGAAGAAGATGATTTGCCGTCTCCGGGAGAAATGTGCGCCTTCGTGCCTTCCGATGCTAGTCGGAAAAATCCCGAAGCGTTTTTAGGCAGGGTACTAAAGTACATAGCAGACGGGAAGACAGCTCGACTAGCCTGGTTTAAAGAATCGCGCCCGACTTTCTACGAGTTTCAAGCAGGGTCAGACGTTTGGGAAGAGAAGACGAGTGCTCTGATCTACCCTATAGATGTGGTTTACCATCGACTGGACAGAACATACGAGCTTCGAACATCGAAGGAACGACTCTTTTCTTTGATATCCAAGGAACGAATTAAAACGTGATTGCAAAATCTGCGCACTCTGTGTCTCGACACTGAAACGCCTCTCTTAGCGTCAGCTCTTCAGTAAAGTTAGACTCGGCTTTCCAACCTCAGACTAGCAGCAGTCCCTCTTTCGCCGCTTAGTTCGTCGAGCGTGAGTCTAAAACAAAAACAAAAAAAATGACCGCGCCTTGTTTTAGCTTCACGCTCAAAGAACTAAGCGGCGAAAGAGGAACTGCTGGTAGTCAATCGCAACCTTAAAAGGTCAAATACAACGGAGTTGTCAGTCTTTTAGATTTTGAAGTAACTAAACACATTCCAAAGTCTCAAGATCGTCACCTAGAAAAACTGAAATATTGCTAGGATGTTCTATGGTTTTGGATAATTGGAGGTACATGCAAGGACGAGAAAATAACATGAGCTGTCAAAGCTGTCAAACACACCCTTTCAATACCATGAATTATACCAAACATGGCTTGCGTTGGGCAGAAGAAGGAAAAAAAAAACCATAAAAGACATGAAAAGACATTGAAAAGAAATCGACCTTCAATTCCTTTCGCATTTGACCTTGGTGCAAAATCACACCTAGCAACGAGAACTGATTTTTCAGCTGATAAGCTTTTGAGTGGAAACCACTTAAGCTTAGCTCTTAGATTGGAAACCAGTCGGGCAAAATCACACCTAGCAACGAGAACTGATTTTTCAGCTGATAAGCTTTTGAGTGGAAACCACTTAAGCTTAGCTCTTAGATTGGAAACCAGTCGGGCAAAATCACACCTAGCAACGAGAACTGATTTGTCAGCTGATAAGCTTTTGAGTGGAAACCACTTTAGCTTAGCTCTTAGATTGGAAACCAGTCGGGCAAAATCACACCTAGCAACGAGAACTGATTTGTCAGCTGATAAGCTTTTGAGTGGAAACCACTTTAGCTTAGCTCTTAGATTGGAAACCAGTCGGGAAAAATCACACCACCTAGCGACGAGAACTGATTTGTCAGCTGATAAGCTTTTGAGTGGAAACCGCTTGGGTGTGGCTCTTAGATTGGACACCAGTCGGGCAAACTAGTGTTTACAAATCAGAAAAAGTTTTGTTGTTCTAAGATTTTGCGGGGCTCGTTCCTGAGTTGAGGGTCAATTTGTACAGCAAATAACCTAGCTCTTCAGCCTTTGACCAATATCAACGTTTGTAGATAGTGCCTACTCTCCGAAAACCCATCGCGTTTTGCTCACGGTGGTGATTAGGTCAAAGACAAGACGGGACAACAAGATTTTTGTTGAACTCTTTAGGTGATCGCGTTCGTTCCGCGTTCGTTCCACGTGTGATCTCCAGAAACGTGTCTGATGACGTATTTCGCTTGATTCTCGCGATTTATTGAGGAATCGTTTCTGGGAAGTTAAAGCTAGCAGTTTTTTCATTGTGTTGGTCAAGGACTGAAAATTTTTAAAAATTAAGAAATGAGTGCTAAACGCAGGAATACAAAAAGGGATCAAAACCGGCTTGAGGTGTTTCTACAAAAAAAGTGTTTCATATGCTGCGACGAAGCCCAGACCTACCCGTCAAGTGGCTTGCCATGCTGTAAGAAGCAAATTCACGAGGGTTGTTTGCGGCAATGGTTCCTCAGCGGGACGTGCCCGGTGCCGAGATGCCCTCATTGCCGAGCGAGAATAGTTCCAGCGAATCGAGGCGACGTCATTCCCATTGTACCTGAGGGGTCCTATTTATTCATATTTGAATACGTTCGCTTTGGCGCCACATCAACGGCAAATTCATATGCATATGCAACTGACGACGAGGAACTTGCATATGAACGATTTTTAAATCCTGCCCCCATACCACGAGCGCCACCTGGCTGGCGCGAATTTCGTCTGCGTGATGCGCAAAACTAGCTAACGAGTCCCAGCAGAATTAAGCGTTATATCATCGGCTCTGTAAATAGTGTATATAATAGTATATATGTTTTCGTTGTTCTTTGAATTATACCCTTAAGGCCTGAACGATTTTTTAGAGTTTTATATCTCTACGATACATTTTATTTTAGTACACATATAAGAGATAATTTAAGCATGTGAGCTGTTTTAAAACCAAACTGAAACACTTATGTTTTCAGTAAAACGCGCTTTTATTTTACTTCGGTTGGTTGTCGTTAGTTGTACACGAAAAGATAAGAGTTCCAGGCCCATTGAGCTGAGAGCTGAGTGCCACATAAGAATTGGTATTATTACTTCTGTTATTGTTGTTGTTATTATTATTATTATTGTTATTAAAAGAATGAACCCGATTTGACCAAGTTCAGTATATCCATTGTTATCGGAATGATTCCACGTTAGTAATTACCGTGTTCAATTGATAGGATGTCCGGCGAATTGCAGTGTTCAGTAAAGAAAGGGGTGGATTTTCTCCGGGAGTTTCGGCTTTGCGTTTGCTTCTAACAGAATCGGGTGTAATCTCTGTATCTTATAACTTCTAACCCCCAGTTAGACTCTATTTTCAAATTCCACTTAAAACAATGATTGGGCAATCGATAATCCAGGCGGGATAGAGTTACAACAACTATTCAGACTTCAAACAAAGAAGTATAACTGGAACAGTAAAGACCGAGTTATGAAAGAGGATTTTCATTTACGCAAACGTCGAAGAAAAGCCGGCAGTTTGCGCGATATCTGATTTCATGGTCCCCATACAAACGCTTTGCCTACCGTGATGAGGTCTGTAGAATTCCATTCAACAACTGACCAAAAATGGTTAAGAACCCATTCAATAGTTGCTGAGCTCGAGAGTAGTTGCCAAACGAGCAGGTGGCTAATTTGCATGTCGATGTCAATAAACAAAATGGCGACTGTCACCGTCATAACCGTGGTATCAGGGAGTTTGAGCAAAGGTGTTTTTGAGCGACTTACTGTAACCGGAAGTGGAGTGGTTGTGTACAAATGTTCAAGTAAATCGTCTCTATAATAGTAAAGACACTTGATAATACATATTTGGTAGCGCCAAGGCGAGTAACAAGAGAAAATGTCTCACTTCCGGTTGCCGTCTGCGGCTCAAGAACGCCGTTTCTTAAGTTCCTATGAAAACACAACAGAGGTTGTGGTGCACAGAAGCCCTGGGAGAGATGGTCGTGCCTTTTATGGGGACAACCACAGATTTTAAACGATGGGATGTTGGCCATCGACGTGATAATTTCTTTTTAATTTGCGTGTACCGCTGATCATATCACGGGCGAACGCATATAGCGATAGATCAGGGCGCGAATGAACCGTGCGATGTTGATGCGGAGACCTTGCACAACAGGATTCCCTGTCGTACTTACCTTTCATGTATTTCGCGATGGATAGAAATCGTATAAACCTTTGGCCGCCGACTGGACGCTTTGCAGGTAAATTAATTCAATTCCCTGAAATATCATTACAGTAAAAGCAGATCTCAACTGGCTTACAAGAATGGCTAGTTTTTTTGCGATGATGTCAACTAATGTATAGAAAACCTCATAAGCTTATCATTATTCATTTTGTCGATAAACAAGGGAAACTGCTGGTCGGCTACTCTGACATATTTCACCAACAATTAATGTTTTAAAACTGACATGTAAATTTCAAAATTTACTGGTCATGCCTCATGTATAGTGACTATAAAAAAAGTATTTTGGAATAGTGTTAATATTGGCTGGTAAAGTGTAACTTTGGTTTTGGTTCCCTGACAATTGACTGAAAATTGCTGCTAACTTGTTTGAGAAAAGTGAGCATTTCAAAGCCATTATCCTTTGTATGTATGTCTCGTAGATTGATGCTTGCTCGTTAGTTTTGAGAATTTGATATCTAAGGGGAACAGTGTACCAATGTTCCGAGAATGATTAGGAAAGTGATTTTTGAACTAGTTATATGCAATGGCAATAAAACTGCAAATGGGCCAGTCGGTTAAGATTTAGGGTGTAGTTTTGTTTGTTTGTTTTTTTCCCTTAAATTGCACACCTAACACCAAAATATTTTTTTGGCAAAATAAATCTTTGTACCATACCAGTCCCAATAACATTTCACCATTATTTCCAATTTGTGACTTTTTTGTTGGCTCCACAACGTACAAAAAATGAATGATCAATGGGCACAATCTCGAGTCAGATGGGATGTGGGTCTATTCTTGATAACGTCGCAAACTGCTTTGCATGCATGTTTACAAAGAGTTAATGTGATGTAAATCAGTTTGTGGCGCCAATTCGAGAATAGACCCAAGCTCCTCAATAGCTTGGTCTTGCGACAGATGATGGCCAGATTTTGTAACTTTTACAGAGTATGAAACGTCAAGATAACTAGTCAAGATTTGGTCAAACACGGCACAATGCAGGGGCGGATCTAGCGGGAGGGTTCAGGGGTGCACCCCCCCCCCCCTGAGATGACCTGCAGCTTTCTAATACAACTGGTACTCTGCAAAAAAAACTATGTGGTTTATTGGTGTTGATATCATGTTATTGCAAAAGCCTTCTTCCTCGTATTCGCTATTAAAATTTGTTTACGTCCGGTCACCAGTCAGTTACGCCATTCCTTAGTGGTGCACCCCCTCCTCTAAAAAATCCTGGATCCGCCCCTGCAATGCATTTCAAACAGGTGCAAAGATTTATTTTAGTGGAAAAATATTTTGGTGTTATGTATGTGCATTTTAATGAAGGGTTGTGGGAGGTCAGATATTATCCACTTTTCCAAGTTGATACTAGGCTGCCTTAAACTTGGGTCCTATGATCTATTGTATGCTGATGTTATACAATGGTCAACAGACTTAACCCTTTCACTCCCAAGAGTTACTTTATAGATTTTACTCTGTCTAACGCCAGACAATTTTACTTGTCATTTGGAGACCCCTTGGGAGTGAAAGGGTTAATAAACTATCTCCCTTAATGCGATTAAAGTCATGTGTGAAGCTTTGAAAATATCTGTTTCATTGTTGCTGGGAGGGCGGTTCTGTTCGCTGTATTCAAGTCCCAACCTTGACTATAAGTTTAAATTGGCTTGAGGTTAATGCATGCCTTTGAAAACATGGAATTGTGTTGACTAGCCAGGTATTGACAGTCTTTGCGTCTTTGTGGCGATTCTCGCAGATTTGCTCGCTGGTTAGTTTACTTTATACTGTGTTAATGATCAAATCAGCCAATTCACTGGACATTTTTGCACAACAAAAGGCAATTAAGTCAATTCAAGTCAAGTCAACTTTCTTTAGGGTGTCTTTAAAACAAAGACCCCTAAACTTGAAAGCGAAGAGCCCCCAATTTTTCATTTGTTTTCTTCATGTAACAAATATAAACAGCAATTTTTTTTTACTATCCTTTGTTTATTTCGACTTTCCATCCCCCAATTTGTTTCTGAGGGGAGGGGGTGGGGATTGAGAGTAATGTCTCAACTAATTGTTATTTTTGACATGTACGAATTCTATTGAACTTTTAATTTTTTATCTTTGTAAAGCACTTAGAGCAGGACCAGATATTAGCGCTATATAATAATAATAATAATAATAATATAATAATGGGTTTATTGGCAACATCTCTACATAGTAGCTCTTCATTTACCAATTAACTCTAAATCAAATCAAATCAAATATAAGTAGTAGTAGTTGTTGTTGTTGTTATTATTATTATTATTAGCGTTATTATTATTATTATTATTATTATTATTATTATTATTATTATTATTATTATTATTAATGTGTACTAGTACTCTCCTTTTCGATCTTCTGTCCCCCAACTTTATAACCGATAAAATGAATCTATACTGCAAATGGTGTTTTATAAGGGAAGGGGGTGAGGGTTGCTAATTTTTAATTTCTTTTTCAAACTAGAGAATTTTTTTGTGTTAGAGAATAGTATTTACTTTTTCTTTCTATGACCTACTGTTCCCCAATCTTATACCTCCCCCTCTGTCCAAAAAATGGTATTTTCTGAGGGGTGGTGGGGGTTAAGAGCAAAGTCTCAAGTAAGTGATGTATTGTGTATACTCATATTATAAGAGTATAAGGTACTCTCCTTTTAGGTAAATCAGTCAGATATGATTAAGAATGGTGGCAAGGGGAGGGGTAGGGTTGAGGATCAAAAAGGAGAGTACAAGTATACATTACATTTAAATAAAGGGGATTAGTTTCTAAAGAAACTGTGGTGCTGCGTCGGTGGGGGAGTGAAACACGAAAATTTGGTTTATCAACGGAATTGATAATGTAAATTGACCACCGTACAGGGATTCGATTAGCTCACGTTTCGAGCGTTAGCCCTTCGTCGGAGCGAATCGAGGAATTGCGGGTTGTGTATGGTTTATATGCCGAAAGTGGAGCTACGCTATTGGTGGTAACATGGTAACGTGAAAACAGGAATAAATTAATTGAATGAAAAGCGCTCGTTGATACCGTGGGGATTAAGAGTGCCAATTTGAAAGATCAGTTTTTGCTCGAGATTTTTACGGCTTTCCGTGGTACCTTGATGTAGGGAAAGGCCGGAGATCGACATGTGTTGTTTGGAATGGTTAGGGAGATTAAAATGCCGAGCGACAGGTTTGGCATCCTCGGAGACCCAGGGGCAGATAGTCGGGACGGGACAAAGATTCGGGACGAGCCAAAGTTTACAAGACAGTCGGGAGAGCCCCTGGGAACATTTCTTTATCGGACTCGTTCCAGAAGCTATTGAAATCCAGCTTCGTGATTGGGCGGAAATTTTCTGGCAAGGAATTTTTTTCTGCCCAATCGGCTATCAGCTTATATATCGCACTCCTTTCGTGACTTCTTACACCAACAAGTAAGCCGTCAATCTGCTGTCGACCATATTTTTAGTGGTTCCACTTGTCTCGTTCGTTGGACAGATTTATCCCAAGAGGAACATTTTGGTGGAAAGGGACCCACAAAACCCAGAAATCCACAAATTAAAATTGAACTCAAGCAACAATCACTTGTAAGGAACTAGAAAAATCAAGATGAAGACCGGCCGCAGGCATCGTAAACTTCACGCGAAGAACAGCATGTAACTCGGTCTCTTTCTCTGGTTAGGATCATTGTTGCTTGGTTTGGGCTTTTTTCTCTGGTTTACGTACGGGCAGTGGGCCGCTCCTGAAACTCTTCGGGGCGATGAAATTTCTGTTGCACGGGCCAGACAAGTTTGCCGACCGGGCGAGAAGCACTCAGCTCGGCGGTTTAATAGTTTGCTCAATCCTTGCAATCGACCGTTTCAGCTGAATTTCGAGAGAGACCACGAAAAGTTTTTAGAGAAAGTGTACAGTTCCACTGTGATACATTGCATTGTTTTGCTTTTCATATTTTTGACTGGTATCTGTTGGCCAATATGCTTTTCTTCCCAAGGTGTGCATAAAAATATGCAGATTGCCTTGCAGTTGTGATAATTGCTAATTGTGTTGTACTGTACGTGCAAGTCATGCATGGTAATTTGCACAAGCTTTCCCTGAACTCTTTTACCACAGTGGTGCTGAGCTCAGTTAAAAAGTTCTAAAAACATGTTTTAGAGTGGGCTTTTGCAAAATCTTGCTGGAAACATTTACATTATGTTGACTGTGCTGCAACTTTTAGGTTGCAAAGTTTCAGATAAAGTTGTTTAGAAGTTGATGCAGGATGTTTAGTGTTTTGTATGCACTCTTGTCTTTATAAACGCTCATGTGTATCCATAATATGACAATTATTAAATTCCATTTTTGCATGATACAGTTGTAGTTGCTGTGATTGCCAAGCCAATGGTACACCAGGAAAGGACTTGATTTCTCCCATGAGACCACACCAATTTTACCTTTACAATTTTTAAAACATGAGCGAATGCTTTCAGTTAACTGAAAAGATGATTCCTTAAAAGGAATCATGTTTTCAGTTCCTCACATACATGTAGTGTAAATGTGTTTTGTGCCAAAAGACCCTCGATAACAACCTATTGACAAATTATTCTCAACTATACAGTTCACTGAGTCAAACAGGCTGATACAATGGTATGGCTAAGTATAGTTAAATTATTTTAAGGTAGGTTTCAAATTAAAGAACACTACACACAAACCATACCCATAACCTGAATACAATTACAAAATATGTTAACATGGTCACTCAAAGGACAAAATTTAGTAGCTTCTCAGTAAGATATCCCCTTTTAGTAAAGTGGAAACAAAAAAAAAACAATAAAATAACAATAAAATAAAACTAGAAGGGATTGTTATTTCATTTATTTTTTGTTTGTTCAGAAGTTTTCTTGATAGTAAGATGTAACTTTAAATTCAAGTTTCCAATGTAATCTGTTTGGATATTGTAGTCACTGTGATTATTTCTCACAAGCCTTATGGCCTCAGAGTTGTTATTAGGTTTTAGAGTAGCTGACTGGAATCTAACAGAAGGTGGCTTTTTTATGAGAATTTAAACAGCCTTCAAAAAACGTTGGAAACTTTTCATTGAAAAGCAGGTGGCTCAAAATGTAAAGAAGCCACTTTTCAGCCAGCTGCCAGCACTTCAGGAGAAGCCTACCTAACTAAATGAAATTTCCAATGAGTATACCCAAGAAGAAATTACACCCTCAGTTTCAGAGGGGGGTACAAAAAAATTTAAAATTATTCTTAAAATTTAATTGTCCATCTGTTATCTGTTGGTCTTTCACTTTGCTTTTCTACAGCGGCCCAAAAGGGTCAATCACAAATCAATTTGCCAAAACAAAAATCAGTTTCCCATAACACGAAACAGTTTCTCAAAACACAAGCAATTTCCCAAAACACAAGTCAGTTTACCATCACCATTCACTGAAACACCTGTAATAGGCTAATCATAGTAAGTGCACTGCACAAGATGTTCAGCAATACCATATCACACTGCCTAATTCTTAGGAGCTATGAAAGCCCTGTAATGCTACAAAAGGTATCAGGTCAATACCGTACCTCAATTACCATGCAAAACATCTGCCACAAACCTGCTAAGGTCTCAAAAATTATGCTAACTCTCATAAGAGTGATGATTTTTGTAAAAATCTGTTTTCATCTTAACATAATAAATGCCATTTTCCATTCCTTTCCCTCCAAAACACTGCAGTAGTTCATATTCGAGTCTTACTCTATAGCCAAGGTAATCACCTATTTCAAAAGCATAATTTGAACTCACATCAACGTCAAAATGGCATCTGTATGCAAGCCAATGTCAGAGTATTGGGAAACTGATTTTGATTTGATAAATTGGTTTGTGATTTCGGCCTCCGTACTTTTTCAAAAGCAGCCTTCAAGCCCAATGACCTTAACGACTTAACCTGGTCTTTCATGATTGTCATAATATAAGTGGATGGAGAGACAACCACGACTACGGGTAAATTATTTTAAACTGGATTTTTAAGGCCATTTCAAGGTCTCTCTCGAAATTGAGCTGGGCTGAGCTGAGACGCGACTTCGAGTCGATTGTAAGCAGTGGACGGTTCGATTTCCTGAGCAAAACAAAATTCAACAGCTGCGTTTCACTCGCCCGATCGGTAAACTTGTCTTGCCTGTGCAACCGAAAAGTTTCAGGAGCGGCCCACTGCCTGTGAGTACACCACAGAAAAACAAAAGCTCATACCAAACAACAATATTGTGGCCGAGTTGTCAACAATCTGCAACAACTCCTCGCGTGAAGTTTACGATACCTGCGATCGGTCTTCATCTTGATTTTTCTAGTTCCTTACAAGTGATTTTAGCTTGAGTAGAAGTTGAATTTGTCGATATCTGGATTTTGTGGGCCCCTTTCCACCATAACTTTCCTCGAAGTGTCGATACAGCGATCGAAAATATGGCTGACAGCAGATTCGACGTTTGACCCTCGGTATAAGAAGTCACGAAAGGTGTGCGATATATAAGCTGATCGCCGATTGGGCAGAAAAAAATTCCTTGCCAGAAAATTTCCGCCCAATCAGGAAACTGTATTTCAATGGCTTCTGGAACGAGTCCGATAAAGAAATGTTCCCAGGGGCTCTCCTGTCCGTCTTGTAAACTTTCGCTCGTCCTGAATCTTCGTCCCAACCCGACTCTCTGCCCCTGGGTCTCCGAGGATGCAGGTTTGGATGCGTCAAGGTACATCAGTGGCAGATTTAGGGGTGGGGCCAAGGGGGCCGCAACCCCCCCCTTTTTTTTTTCCTGTAGTTATTAAAACAAGATTCCGTAACCAACGAACTCTTAAATGGTATTGTGCGTCAGGCGTTTTTATTTATTTATTCGGCCCCCTCTGTCTGGATTTCCTGGATCCGCCCCTGAGTATGACCTCAAAAACTCAGACCTTCTGGTTGTATCGAAAACTCAGACCGTAAAAGGAATAAAAATTTACACAGTGTGATTGCCGTGGATTGCTGCAAGCCTTCTCGTTTACTGTTCATCGATAATTTGAATTTTCCTGCATATATCTGTCTGGATTTGATAAAACGTACCTGCGCGAAAGAGGCGCTTCTTGCTGCGGTTTTTTCTCGTTCAAAAACTATCTCCAAAGTAGCCATTATAAAGACTAAAAGAGTGATTAGTGTTTTTTTCTCTTCTCCTCCGCCCCTCCTCCTCTCTCACTCTCTCATTCCCTCCTTCTCAGTGCTGTGGAGTGATTGCGGGGCCCGTCCGCTGCAAAAAACGCCAGTTTTGGACCCATTTCGGTCAACCGGCTCCAAATTTCTGCGGGTACGTTCTTGCAAATTCAGGCAGATATATATAGCTATATATATATAGCTATATATATATATATATATATATATATATATATATATATATATATATATATATATATATATATATCACCGCTCCATTATTGTTGAGCACTATCCTGGATTTATCAGTGTGGAACTGACCTGAAGTTCTATATATGGTAATGGTAATGGCTTTATATACCGCACATATCACATAGTTTCATGGCGGTTTACAATTCTTCTCTAGGGTGAGATCGGACGTCAGCCTGTAAAGGCGCCTCTGGCAGCCGCTATCAGTCCATTTTTGATCTCACCCACCCACCCAACCCACACTAATAATAATAATAATTATTATTAATTAAATAACAATATATAATTATAATAAGAACCTTCCCAGAATCCTTTGCAGCTGGAAAATCGTCAATCCCAAATAACTTGGTCAGTTTGAGGGCAGCAAGACCCCCACGTTGTCTAGAAATAAGTCTTACCATAAACTAATTATTGTACAAGACTAAGGGCGATGACGTCATTGGTCACGTGACTTTGCTCACAAGTGCGTTTTTGCTCACTGTGATGAAATTATTTTGTTATTGAAAAAGCAGTCAACGTGGTTTGAAGCACAATGGTGTGAGCCATTTCGGACTGCCCGGGTACCGAACAAAATATAAATATTAAGGGAGGTATATAAAATTTTCAAAAAGTGGGAGTCTGGGTACAAGTGCTATCTCGCGTTGCATTAAACGCGAGGAAACAAAAATTTGGATATTGGTAGATATTTTTATGAAATATACATTTTTGTCATTTTTAATGCTGTGACGTCATCGGTCACGTGACCAGAACGGACCGAAGTTTAATATTCGCTCTAAAAGTTTACTAGAACCTTTCTCCAAGAATATTTTTAAGCGAAGTTGTAGTTTAATAAATAGTGTTTTAAAAAATGGCCATGATTACTTTTTCCTAAAAAAGTGCGACAGTAGAAAATCTAACTGAAAAGTTTGTCAGCTTCGTGCTCAACGACCATTTGAGGTAGGAATAAAAGAAAATTTTGCCTAAGGCTTGAGAGTATGCTCTTTATGATGGCGTTGTCAGTTTCTTCAAATTTCAATTGCTTTTGGCGAGGATCGATGTTTAAGATTTTTTTCAGAGGAGAGGGCCTGGAGGAAAGAACGAAAACGAGGCTATACTTTCGCGCGCTTTTTGTTCACTGCGACGCCGCGCCACAAAAGGTTAGCTAGAAAAAAAATTCCAAGGACTGAACAACGGACTGGACTTGCATTTTCTTTAAACGGAACTTTTGAAGACTTTTTTAATTATTTTTTTTTATGGCTGCTGTCTGCTCAGGGACAATGTATACTTGAGAAGGTAAGCTGATACAGATAGTTGTTGCTGTTTGTTAAAAAACAAAACAAAAACAAAAAAGCGCGTTTGTGGTACACTTATATGCACTTCCCACCTAAAAAGTGTTGTTTAATTCTTGAAATTATACAACTTAAACTAGAAGTTGCAGCAATGCGAATGAAATCAAATTAATGCTAACATTAAATGAAACAATTTAAGTTGCTTAAGGCAACCGATGCAAGCTCAGTAATTTTACTAAATACGATATTTGAAGGTTAAAAACGTATCTTAAACAGTGACGGAATAAATGATTACTTTATTTTCAACCGGAACTTAAAACGTTACCTTCATTCGCACAGACATCAAAACTTTATATTATACTGTCCATGAACTAAATTCCCTATTACAATTATAACAAAGTGTACAATAAAGCCATTATTCAAAGTATTGGCCTAAGAAAAATAGTTGCGCATAAACAAATACTGGAACAGTTCGTGCTTTCAAATGGATTACCCTAATGAATTACACGATTCCGACACAAGTTTAATTTGAGTGGCGAAACATTTTGTTGTATCTGAAAAATTACTGTACTACAAAAAACGTTTTCACAGAGGTTGTAATGCATGGGGGTTCACATAATTTAATTCAATTTTATAAGGCTGTTTGTGCGAGTTCGTGTACGTGCGCGCTAAACGCGGAAAGTACCTAAGCTTAATAACTCTGAAGACGTCAAGTACTTAAGTTTATGTCAAAACCGACCAAGAACCAGTCGAAAAAAAAAAAAAAACAAAGAACGATTAGCAAATAATTGTTTTAATAGATTTGGCAGTTTTACAAAGTGTTACGCTTCTGGTTTGTGGCACCTATTTACAATGGTAGTCTGAGGAAAAACCTTTTTACAACAATGTTTAAATTATAAGCTTAAGCTTACGGTAAATTTCATTTGAATCTATTTTTTAAATTGAGGGGAAATTAAAATGTAATTTGCTATAAGAATGGGTCCAACACAGAAATCCTGAAAACCTTCTTCACAAACAAACTGACGATAAACTTGAAAACCAAATTTGAGAGTAGGCTTAACTTCTTGCCGAGCCATACAAAAGTTGGGCACATAAATAAAGACAACGCTTATCTGGCTTATCGGTTGACCGTAAGTCTTTTGAAGAAAACGACTAAATAAAAGGTCAACGGTAAATACCTGCTTCAATCGTCGAAAAGGCTACATCGGGCCACTGCATAAATCGCACATCCTTCGTCTTTAGTCATGCTCAAAGCACAGCGGGAAAATTTATGTGTTGTCGAATGCAGTCGCGGCGCGAATACAATCCCTTTCACAACGCTTTAGATACATCCAAAAAAGCCGTCCATCAAGCCTTGATATAATTCTTCCCAGAGTGGCCAGTTAAAAATATTTTCACAGTCTAACACATCTTCAGGTGCCCTAGTCGAAGTGGCGGATAGAGAGTGGAGTCGAACGAGGTATCGCACAGCGTTGACGTGGACGTCGTTAATCCACTGACTTGATCTAAAGTTTTATGCTTCGGACTAGAAAATTTCCATTACTTAGTTGAATTTGACGGCAAATCTCCCATTTTGGCGACCTTTTCAGCTTTTCACCACAGCTCTTTCACCACACAAATCTTTTCACAGTCTAACACATCTTCAGGTGACCTAGTCGAAGTGGCGGAACGAGACAGTCGAACGAGGTATCGCACAGCGTTCATGTGCTCGTTAATCCACCGACTTGGTCTAAGGTTTTATGAGACAGGATGAACAAATTTCAAAATCATTTCACCGTTTTGAATGTAGTTAAGCTTCGGACTAGAAATTTCCCATTACTTTGTTAAACTTGACCGCAAATACCACTCTCACCACAGCTTCAGCGCTGTCACAAGCAAACCCGTAGCTTCGTTTCAGAAGGTGGATTCACTTTCTGTGATTGGTTAAACAAAATGACGTGTGAATCGCGAGGTGTGGAGAATCTACGATTCGATGACAAACATAGCGGGCAATGTCTTCCTTCGTAATTTTAACCAAAGAAAAAATTGCAAAACATTTAATTTTTGGTTTATCGTGAACTAAAAAAACTGTCAGAACAAGGGCGCATAGGCGTGTTTTCAGAGCATCTCTCTAAAAAAACTGTCAGAACAAGGGCGCATAGGCGTGTTTTCAGAGCATCTCTCTCTCTCTCTCTCTCTCTCTCTCTCTCTCTCTCTCTCTCTCTCTCTCTCTCTCTCTCTCTCTCTCTCTCTCTCTCTCTCTCTCTCTCTTTCTCTCTCTCTCTGTCTCTCTCTCAACTAACACTTGTGATTTCTGGTATGAATGAATTAATATGCAAAAACTAAAAAAGGTAAAAATAATAAGGAAAAATTGTCAACTATTTTCCCAAAGAAGTACAAATACACTTGCCTCGATCCAAGCCCACTCATAATAAATATCCACAAAAATATGAATACAATCTTCCGTCTGTACAACATTTAACCCCCAAATTTCAATACAACCATTTTTTTTTACATTTATTAGTAAGCTCTGGCTTGCTGGCTCAGCAACAAATAACTTTCAAAACCATGAGAAGTTAAGTGAGAGAAACAATGTCTACAAGGTCTAAATAATAAGTCAGTAGTGCATGAATGGGTGGGGCAGGGGTTCTGAACCTTCAACTGATTTTACTTTTTTCTTCTGGTTCTACCCCTTACGTAGCAGTATCTACTTACGTCTTAACTTTGTTGCAGAGTCTAACAAAATTGCAAATTCATCACAACTTATCATTGTTCTTACCACCTTGGGAATGCCACTTTTTGGTAGCCGCTTCAGTACACGTCTATTATTTCTATTTCTGTATTGTAACCGTTTTCTCCATTTTTACTTTGCTTCAGTGTTGCCCCTGAAGAAGGTAAGTCATGTCTCGCCGTAATATATGGCATTAAAAGTTACTCTTTTCGACCATCATTTTGTTTCTTTGCCTTATATCTACCTTTTTATGGGATATATAATTATATATTGTTATTTCCGGTTTCACTTGTAATAATAATAATAATAATAATAATAATAATAATAATAATAATAATAATAAACGATTTATTAGTAGTACTTCCACAAGGTGGCTCTCCGCCTACTAATTACAAAATCTCAAATCAAATCAAATTAAATCAAATGTTGGTTTTTGAGGAGAGGGGGAAACCGGAGTACCCGGAGAAAAACCTCTCGGAGCAGAGTAGAGAACCAACAAACTCAGCCCACATTGGTGGAAGGCGAGTGCTCTCACCACTGCGCCAACCCTGCTCCCCCCGTTGGAACACTCCAAGAATTCGTAAATCACTTGCCTGCGGCTCGTGATTCACGAATTCTTCGAGTGTTCTTCCAACATTCCAAGTAGTTTATCAGCCTATAAACCAAAGAAACTTGTGGTGTATTGCCTAAGGTCAAGTAATACGGGCAACATTTTGTTTCAAATTGTCGCGCAACATTGTTGCGTTGCAAGTTGAAAAGCGATTTTTGCCCGTATTACCGCTTGCAACAAACTTCTTGCAAGAAACTTTGAAATTATAAAATAATAAGGGCAAAATCGCTTTTCAACTTGCAAGGCAACAATGTTGCGCGGCAAGTTGAAACAAATTGCAAAAGCAAAGAATTCTTTTTTTAACATTTCGAACATTTCAATAAATAATAAAAAAAATGTTTGTAAACAAATATATTCCCAATAATAAGAGTTGCTTTAATGATAAATACAAGTTTAAAAAAAATAGAATTGAGAGCGGCATGATAAAGTAAGAACTAATTAGTGCCCTAACTAACCTTTAATTAATGATATCTATAGCTTATTACGAAAACCATAAGCACACACAGAGATACATCATACCACGCAACAAGGAGATTAGTACTGAGCGAAATCAAATTTGAAAATTGCTCTTTGATGGAATATTGCGAATGGAAAGAGGAAGATCATTCGAAAACTATTTACCGTGAACTATGACTGACAAACGTGTTCACTGAGGGACCTGATAGTCGGGCCCCGGGGCTCTTAATTTGCCAAGGTCTGGTGTCATTTATTGCTGAAGAGTATTTCGGTCTTGCCTGCAGGTCGAGACCTAGAACAGTAATATCAGGTGATTGTATAATGCAACCCTCTGACAATTCTTACTTATATCCTTTGCAGCGCGCAGGGAGAATTAAGGCCCGGGCCTCCGACTGCCATCTCGACGGGCCCTGCTGGTGCCGCGCGCTTGTGTCTGGGGAAATGTGAGCTGGAAATCCCGCAAATGGGCCGCTCTGGGGTTGATGTGGGACGGCGCAGGCGGCCGGCTGAGCTGGTACGTGCCTGTTTAATGACCTTGTGAGCTTACTTTGTAAATAAAAAGGGTGCGATTCTCTGGATTCTGGTGACGTGGCGTTCAGTGTTTGAGAAGCGCCCGAGGTATTGACTGTGCTCAGAGAACGCTTTGAGTGAATTAGCGAAATGAATCAATTATTGAATTTTGCAGAGGCGTTCGCGTAGATATCTTTGGCTTGTAATGAAGTAATGTTAGTAATAGTTATTTTTGTTGTAGGGTCTTAACTTGATCTGAGGTTCCCCATAAAAATAAAATAAGCAGGAAGGGAGAAGGGGCTAATGGTTGAGATAGGTTTATTTGCCATAAATAAGTTTGCAACCTGTCTATGATTGTTGTGTGAAGTTTTTTTTCCTTTTTTTTTGCCATAAACCATACCAATGATATACAATACTATTCTCATTACAGCCGAACCTCTATTATCCTGATTTTTTGGGGCTAGAGTAAATAGTACTGTTAATGAAGAAAAATTGTTCTGGATAATTGAAAATATGAATATTGATGGTACAAAAGAAAGCTGAAATTTCACTAAGCGGGAAGCACGTCTTAGCCAATCAGAACTCAGTTGAATGCATTTCATTCAAACACGTGCGAGAAAGGAAAATAAACCTGTTGCAAATACACTTTTTAATGCCTAAATTAAAAATAAATCCTAATGATCTTCATCATGCCATAACCAAATGCCATATTAATATTGATGAAAAATATTGGACCAGAGGAAATAGTCGGGATAATTGAGGTTCGACTGTATAGTCAAAATCTACATCATGCGTGTGAAATTTATGTCAGTTTTAAACATCGTCAGTTTCCATAAGAATTTCCCTAGGTTATTGACTATAGAAAAGCAAGAATTTTTCTTTAAATTGCAGCATTCAATATTTCAAAAATTATTCTTTAGTATTTTCAGTTTTTCATTACCATTTCCATATAAATCTTTAAGATTCCATTCAGATGGTGGACATCAGAAAGAGGATTTAAATCCTTCACTTCATTCTCAGAAATACTGGTCATGCATGATGTAGACTGACTGTTAAAGTAATTCATATACTGAAAGAGTGCATGGCTGATTACAGGTCTATTAGAATTCCCAGGAGGCACAGTACAGTGGTTGAGTTGACAAGCACATTGGTCTCAATGACTTTGAAAAATAGTCATTTAACGTATTCAAATTGATTCCGGTCTGTCCTCAGTTCTCTATGAAGTTTATGGTGTTTTAATCATTAAACCAAAACTTATTTAACATACCGTAAAAGCTCCACTCTGTTCCAATATATGTATTGGCAGGGACTGCGAGGGAGGAGGGGCTGGTAACCAATTTTTTCTTGGATTGATTTTGTAAGGCTTTATATCACAAGAACAATGTATGAATCTTACCACTTGAAGGTAGCAAGATTTGTTTTTTCAATTAGAAAAGACTTAATTTACTACTTCACAAACACTACAACACTATCTTACATTACATTGCACTACCTCACTTGCATTTACTTACTTACACAACACAATTTTGCTATAGAGCGGTTTTCAATTGAGTGTCGAAAGTAATTCTGGTTTTCCTTTGGTTTTGCATTGCCTCGCTCTCTGATTGGCCAGGAAAACTCGCGCCACTTTCTCAACCAATGAGAAGCAAAACCAAAACCAATCGTGACTTGCACGGGCGTATTTTCCCGCGCTTTACGCCGGCTACATGTAATTGCTTCGTATTCTGATTGGCTCATAGCCTCCTTCGCAGACGTCTTTGGGCTCGTCACGCGTTCCTTGCCCACGAACGTCTGCTAAACTGAACTGCCACTTCCGTTCGCCGGCGGTCAGCCTTTGTTTTGAACAAACCAATAACGAGCTGCGTAAGAATGGAAATCGACACCCGATTCACGTGCATCGTCTGTGAAAATAATCCCGGGGTCGAAGTCCTACTTTCAAAAAATTGGAAAACGACCTATGATTGGCTAACCACCGCGAACGGAAGTGGCAGTTAAGTTCAGCAGATGTTCGTGGGCAAGGAACGCGTGACGAGCCCAAAGACGTCTGCGAAGAAGGCTAATTGGCTCATTGCACTGCTTACTTCTGTTGTGATTGGCTGGAGTAATTGCTTTGGTTTTGGTTTTACGACACTCAATTGAAAAGCGCTCTATATTACACTGCATTAGAGTACAAATAACAATAGAGCGCTTTTCAATTGATTTCAATTGAGTGTCGTAAAACCAAAACCAAGGCAATTACTCTGACCAATCACAACAGAAGTAAGCAGTGCAATGAACCAATCAGAACACGAAGCAATTACATGTAGCCGGCACAAAGCGCGGGAAAATACGCGCGTGCAAGTCGCGATTGGTTTTGGTTTTGCTTCTCATTGGTTGAGAAAGTGGCGCGAATTTTCCTGGCCAATCACAGAGCGAAGCAATGCAAAACCAAAGCAAAATCAGAATTACTTTCGACACTCAATTGAAAAGCGCTCTACACTGAAGTTAAATTAATAATTACACAGCCTGCAAGAACACATTACAACCTTGTACAATTTTGTGTAAGAATCAAGAAAAATAAAAGAAAAAACTTCGCTTTATTGTATTATGTTGTTCATTGGCTTCCACTTTTCATTATGGTTGCTTAAATTAAGCATTCAATACATTCCGAGTATTTTAGTTTGGCAATAACTTGGCTTAAAGAAGGTAAAGAATTTTGAAGCCGATTATGGTATGTCATCTGTTTTCCAGCAATAATTAATGGTTTAAAAAAGTCCAATTAGGACGCTTATACGTAAAGCCAAGAATGATATCATAGTCATTTATAGAGTCAATAACAATGTGTAGCGATTGAAGCCAGAGGACGGCTCCGCGGTCCCTGATTGGGGATTTAATAGAGCTTTTACGGTAGAAAACTACTTTTAAAAAAACAACTTAATAGCAATAATATCAAAAAGAATTTCAAAGTCAAGAGACAACTTTTTTAAAGATATCGTTTTAAAGTTTCTAACATTTGTGACGGAAATTTTTCAAACTTTGGAAATGTATATATTAACAATAATATATTATCCTGATACTTAACGACGAGACCGAATGCCGAGTAAAAAACATGTCTTTCAAACGTTGTCTCGTGACTCTAAAATTCCTTCACTTAAAAATAAAATTTACCCGCCTCCCCTTAATTGTGAGCCCTCCCCTCCCTATGGCAAGGGACCCTCCTAGTCCCCTGCCCCTTCCGTTTCCCCTACCGTTTCCCCTTCCGTTTCCCCTTCCGTTTCCCCTTCCGTTTCCCCTTCCTCTTCCCCTTCCCCTCCCCCTATCGCTTTGTAAGCGGGGACACACGCTTCGTATGTGCCCCCTTTCTTTACAATACCAACAGTCTGAAAATCAAGTAGAAATAATTATAGTTAGTGGCTTCTTGTTGCATGACAGTCTTCCTTAGTTTAGTTACATAGCATAGAGCTCAATTATCCCTTTCTGACTCATTCCCAAGTTTAGACTGTAATTACTTTACTTGAAACGGTAGTAGGAAGTTAAGGCAATGACGACGCCATGGAAGCGCTGCAAAGCAATAACTTAAATTATTCCAAACAATGGCTCTGCACGTGCGTGCATAGTTCGCAAAGATGCACAAGCTGACAGAATTGAAATACTCACAAAGCAGTTTTTAACAGCGTCAATTGTTATTTTAAAATGACGCTTTGGTTCGCGTTACGGACGTCGTCGCTTAAATTCCCTATTACTTTAACTGTGCCTGAATTTTTTTCATTTTAAAGGATTATTTAATAGCTAATGTACTTACTGTATTGAAACTGCCATGATAATTCTGTAATTTGGAAATAAAATTCAGAGTGGTTAATCGTTGTAAGCTTGACTGTCCCGAGTGTGTCTGCGTATGGGAGCTTCAAGCGTCCATAAGAAACTAACAAGACCGGTCGAAGATTAATCGGTGGGTTTCGTAAAACTACTTTAAGTTCTGCGTACGAGAAAAAAATGAAATCAACTCACTCCTAATTGTGTCCATAACAAAATACTCGAATATGATTGGTTCTTAATAGCCCTTATTTGTGGCTTAAATGGGTACTGTCACGGCAATTCTTGTCACAAGTTGTTCAAATCGTGAGGAGCTACTTTTTCTATTACGCGATCGGGCCGTCTAACACAAAGATTCCTAATTATTTCTTGGACGGAGAAAGAATTAGTACTATTGTATGGCGATCTTTCCGGGAAACAATGACGAAACTTGATAAAAGTTAACTTTTTCAAGTTGCAATCCATTTCCTCCTCATCATACGAGGCCTTAGACAATCGCAAATAGTTTCAATACACATATTAAGTACTTCGTAGGAAAACTGCAAAAATGTTTACGCGTTTCATTTTATTTATTTATTTATTTATTTATTTATTTATTTATTTATTTAAGCTTACCATTAATGGTCTTTGGGTCACCGTTGTCTTTGGAGTTGTCCTCTAGAGAAACGAAAATTCAAATCAATTTCACTCCAAATTTGAAATTTTAAACAATAACATAAGTTAATTTAAAACGAACCATCCTTACCCGTCACTTTTTTCCTTTTTTTTCCTGTCGGAGAAAGAAGAAGACCCAAGAATTTATTCACGAACAACGGATACTTCTAAGCTTCATAAACTTTGATTCAATTTGGCAATGTGCGTGTAGAGAACAGAAGCTTACCATGAATAGTCGTTCCGTCATCGATATCGACGGTGTCTTTGGAGTTTTCCTCTAGAGAAACGAAAATTCAAATCAATTTCACTCCAAATTTGAAATTTTAAACAACAACATATGTTAATTTAAAACGAACCATCCTTACCCGTCTGTCTTTTCCTTTTATTTTCTGTAGGGGAAAGAAAAAGACGCAAGGATTTATTCACGAACAACAGATACTTCTAACGCTTAATGCTAGCCAAAAAAAATCAAGGAAAATTCTTAAGTGATCATGTTTACAAGTCCAGATTGAAAATAAACACAGACGAAATGAACTGGTCCAATGACTTTTATTCAGGTAAAAGAAGCGTATGTGCTCTTACACAGTTAAATCTTCAATTCCTGAGTTTCTCGCATTTTGTTATTGACACAATTAATTGGTTATTGGACTTCGTGACGTACAATTTGGGGTAATGGTGCTCGTGAATTCAATTCAGCCTCGTGCTACGTGTTCGGCCAATTTGAAATCACTCGCCCTGTTACTCCCTGAATTGTACTTCACTCAGTCCTATCACCATTACAAATTTGAATTTTAAACAACAACATAAAAAGCGAGAATTTATTCACGAGCAACAGATACTGCTAAGCTTAATAAACTTTGATTCAATTTGGCAATGTGCGTGTAGAGAACAGAAGCTTACCATGAATAGTCGTTCCGTCATCGATATCGACGGTGTCTTTGGAGTTGTCCTCTAGAGAAACGAAAATTCAAATCAATTTCACTCCAAATTTGAAATTTTAAACAACATATTTTAATTTAAAACTAATCATCCTTACCCGTCTCTCTTTCCCTTTCATTTTCTGTAGGAGAAAAGACGCAAGGATTTATTCACGAACAACAGATACTTCTAATGCACCAGTCATTTGAAACCCCCGCACCCCCCCCCCCCCCCTCCTCCCCCTATTCGGGCCTTAACGGTTGATTGATTAATAACTTTATTTTAACACGGAGGATTGCGGGGGCTCTCACTTCAGCTACACTCCACTTTGGTTCCCCGGTAGGCGGGGAATTCGCTAGAAGTCATGGTCTTTGCATCCCCTACCGGGGGAATAAGCGGGGCCGTCACTCCTTGGTCAAAGGTTTTCATTTTCGTGCCTCATACTAATTTTGCATACATTATTGTCGCTTTCTTGACATGCATACATGCATACATACATACAGCAACAGTCAGGGTCTTTAAATAATTGCGGAGAAAGTGCTGCCTTTGTAATGATATCTGCAAATGGTTAGACTTTCTAGTCTTCTCGGGTAAGGACGATAAACCGTAGGCTCCGTCTCACAGTACTTTCACTCAATCTGATTCTGTGGGACGTAACAAAACTCTGGCTGTGACCACCCCTAGTGTCTGTCCTAGATATCCACTTTACGGGGGCACTCATTAGTTACTTCATTAATTGTAAACTGTACAAGCAGTCTGGCTAAGTTCCGGGGCCAGTGATGTAAACTATCCCTGAAAAGCCCCGAGGGGGGAAGGATAAGTATGTATGTAATAAAGTGTCATTGTATTGTATTGTATTTTATTATATGACTAGCTCTTTCAGCGGTCAAGATGAATCAATTCTCTTGCTGTGATTGGCTACCCGCGAGGTCAAGATGGAGCCATCTTGACCGCTCGGGATAGCCCGTTCGTCCCGCGTTTTGCTGTCTTGTAATAGAGTCCTTTGAGTCATATAATAAATTCTTTATTGACCAAGCTTGTTCGGTCAAGATGGCGGGATATTGGCCTCGTTCTTTTTTTCCGTGTTTATGGACCTCGACTTCGTCTCAATCCATAAACACACAAAAAAAGAACTTGGCCAATATCCCGCCATCTTGACCTCACGCTTGGCCAATAACCCATACGTAATCGGGTAACCTCTTCCGCCCCTTTTAATAGTTGTTATTTAAGCTTACTTCTAGCTATAGCCAAGACGATTAAAAGAGGACCCTTGCAAAAGGTTATTTAAAATTTCGGGACCCGAAAGTTTCAAGTGCATTCTGTAAGATGTATCCAATAATTTGTTGTGTAAACTGAGTTAGGTGTGCTATAAACACTCAACAAATGATAACACGAGGCAATATTATTTCCTTGGCACACGAACCATGTGTCGTTCCGAGAATAATCTGACAAATTAACCTCAGTATTAATTTACCTCTTTCTGAGCTTTCCTTTTCCCTAAAGAGAAATAAAAAGTGCTAACCTTAAGATAAAAGAAAACTCACCAACAATATAAAATACAAATTAGTTTAAGCTTACTTTGACTCCATCTTCGAACGTTGAAAATTTGCCGCCTAATTTTCTGCGCATGAGTTAACTTGCCAAACTACTTCCCAGGCAACCTCGTACGTCTTCGACTTCCGGCTTTTTTTTTAGGGTTCAGCGCATAAGAGAGTCTTACTTCCGTTTATTTGAATTGTTTGAAATAGCCAATTAGAATCGCAAATCTATCGGATCTCGAGCACTATCTCCAAATAAATATCGAGAGTGCTCGAGAGTAATCGAGAGTCTATCGTTTCGTCAAGCCTGCGCAGTACGGAGCAGGACTCGAGGGAATGATTATCTCTGTTTTCAAGATGGCGGCTCGTACCATAGGTTGCAAATGCATTTTTAATTCAAGTGTAGAAAGTGCGATATTTACCACAAATTCGTCAGTATCGAGGTAATTGTACCTGCCCAACAGGGATTCCTTGAGCACCAGAAAGTAGAGAAAGTGAAGTGTGTTTCCACGTTAAGTGAGGTGGGTAATGTAAGTTATGTAATTCTCATTTCGTAGTTTTAAAGATTAAGCATGACTTCTGCAGCGGCGGAGCTAAAGTACAGGGCACATTCTACAGGTCAACATACAGGTCACCGTGCTACAGATAAATAAAGAAGCCCAAAAGTGTCTCCTAGCCCTAAATCACCATCCAAAATTACGTTTTAGATTGAGGAGAAACTGTTTGGCTTCGTTACCAATCAATAAAACTGTGACCTGTGGAATGTGGCCTGTACTTTATTACTGTTGTTTGTAATAAATTCCCTTTGAGGTCAAGAAAGTCTTAATAAAGGAATACATAAAAATAAGCTTACATTCCTACAATTATTTTGTTTTATCCTATCATTATTTATAAAAACTCTGACTTAAAAAATCGCTGAACTGATACCATTTCTGCAAAGGAAGCCATACAAGAAAATTAAGTACATATTTTATTAAGTATTCTCAAACAGGGCTTTTCAATACTTACTTACAAGCAATCTGAAAAAAATTAAATGATAACAAATAGTTTAATAATTGTTAAATACCAAAACTTAAAGTTAGTAGTGGCTAGATGCTCCTTACTGCTATCATCCTTTGACAATTAAATAAGGTTTTCATTCTTTCAGTCATTTCAGTATTCTTTGATTGCTTTTTGAATGCTCCATGAACTGTGTTCAATAAGTTAGTCCCAGTCTAGAATGTGGGCAAGTTCTCCTAGTTGCCTTAGAGAACTAATCACTAGGCCTTGGGTCTGCTGTTATTTGATTTAGATGTTTGTCAAACTCCTTAAAATAATTTAATTTCTTGTATATATTTTTTACATTTATTGCTACAGGAACATCACAACTTTCCAGATGAGAGCCTTTGTAGTTAGAACAGGAGCAAGGGTAAGTAAGTCTAATGCCAATAAAACTGTTATTATTTTGACATGAAGAAAAGCTTGGGAGTCACTTTTAATTGCAGGGTTCGCACGCACCTTGAAATTCCTTGAAAGTGCTTGAATTTGAAAATCAAAATTCAAGGCCTTGAAAGTCAGTGAAAAGTACATTGGTTCCTTGAAAAGCCTTGAAATTTGCTGTTTTACTGTTTTCACTTAGTGGAAGAACTAGAAAAGACTTAGACTTAGACTTGGTTTCATTGCATAGTTATGTCTTTTTGTGTTCTAAAGAGCATCATGAGAGCACATAAGTTGTTCAAATACATGACATTATTCAAGTTAACTCAGTTATTCATACTGGTATGCTACATCCCTAAATCCTAAGCTCTTTTTTATAGACTGACAGTTTTCCCTCCTCCTTTAATCTGGCTGGGGACAGTCAAAATGCCCATTGGATGAGCATTTTGGCGGAGTTAAAAACTGTCAGTATTAAACACAGACAAACTGAGTCAAGTGAAAAGCTTGTTCTCTTATGGCATTTCAAAGTACATGAATTAAAGGCGCATGCCTTACTTTGAATCATGTCATATGAGATCAAATGATTTTTCACTTGATTGGGTTCTGAGAAGTTCACAGAACTTTCTGCCAAATCTTTAACAAGATCTCCAGGCAGTTGTGTAACCAGAGCAAAACAGCTCTTTAATTCTGCCAAATCTCAACCAGAGATCTCCAGGCAGTGTACAGAACATCACAGCTCTGTTTATGTCTCAAAATACTGATAATAACCCACACAAACAAGACAACGGGATCTTTCACCACTAAATTGACAATTGGCGAATTCCTTCCTCAGCATCGCTGAGCGTAGCAGGGCATTGCCTTAGTGCTTCTTTGATGAGTTCCAACTGCTGGTCAGAAAAAATTGCTTTCCAGTAGGAGACATCATCTGTGTAGCAAAGTAACAGTTCCTCATTAGCTAAGATATCCCGCTTCGCTTGGATCCAAACATCGCCCTTTCGTTTTGCAAACACGCAGTTAACTCGTTGATCTATCAACCTGGCGAACTTTGATCTTACTAAGGAGAATGGGAATGAGTCGTCATTACAAATCCTACCCATACCCGTTTCATACTGGTTTTCTTCGCCATCCAAATCGACTGGGAATCCGGGTCCCTCCACTGTAATTACATAATCCCCAGATCTTCTACCGTTATGACGTCGAACAACGGCTGTTGGGGCATAAGAGCAGATAAATGTGTTAGCAGCTATCGGCTTTACAGTAAACAAGCCGTCACCGGTTGATTGCCCACCTATACCAACACAAGTGCTTCCTCGTACTTTAAGGTGCCCTTCTGCCGTAGATAAAGGGGAATAATGTCTTCTCTCGCTGTTCCTGTGAAATGCAATAAGGGGATAATTACATAATGTGTTAATTAACGCTCATCCAGAAATAACATTTAGCCAGGGTTTTCATCTCGCTCGCTGAAAATTGAGTAGTAATTAAACAGGAATCGAGTTCACAATAAGCTTGGGTTGGCTTGATCGCGTTTAAGTCCGGCGCCACATTTTTATTTATTTAGTTAGAACATGTAGGATTAAATTGTGTTCAGTTGTGTTGGATCGACTAAACGACTTTCTTGTTTTCATTTCAGGAAAGTAAATTGGGTTCATTGTTGTTAGATTACCTGTCAAGCTCAATAAAACATCCATAGATCGGACTGCTGGCGTTGTAAGGCTCTTGCAAGTGCTGTTTGGTCTTACTTCTGGTAAACGAATAAACCTGCCTTTTAAGTGCCCTCTCGTGCCAAGGAAGCGTACCAAATAGGCGATTTCCTTGCATACCCCATTCAGGATTGTGGTATTTTGGGTAGTGATGGTCACGTGATGAAAGAGGATGAAATAAAGAGTTTACGAGAGATATCTCTGGTGTACGCACGTGTCTTTAACTTTTCCTCACTGTTCGCTTCTGGAACTATTTAGTATACAAAATTGGCCACGAGGATGGGATCCAGAAGGTAAACAAGGTATACATATGGCTGCAGTCATTGGTAATTTGGGTCCGTTTGACGAGAAGTCTGAGAAGTTTAGCGATTACGCCGATCGATTTGAAGCATACGTCGCGGCGAATGACATCGATGATGATAAGAAAGTGAATGTTTTTCTGGCTGTTATTGGTCCAGACGCTTATAAGTTGCTGAAGAACTTGTGCGATCCTCAGAATCCGACTACAAAGACCTTTACGGAGTTGTCGCAGCATTTGTAGGGACATTATGAACCTGCTCCCATTGTGATTGCTGAAAGACACAAGTTCTGGACGGCTACACAAGGCGAGAGCGAGAGTGTGTCGGAATTCGTCGCCAGATTGAAGAAACTGGCTTCGACATGCAGCTTCGGTGAGTTTCTACTTCAAGCCCTAAGAGATAGGCTAGTCTCTGGATTACATCCAAAAATGTCCAGAACTCAGCGTCATCTCTTGTCGATAAGAGATCTGACTTACGCTGTTGCACGTGACAAATGCATTGCAGATGAAATGGCGGGCAAGGCGAATCTAGAGCACATGGGAGAGTCGGCTAAAAGCGAGGTCAACAAGGTTCAGGATGTTTCTTTCCTAAAGACAAAGAACATCACTACTGGATATAATCAAACGCAGAGTGGTGGAAACACCGACAAGTGCAAATCATGTGGAAGTGTGCAGCATAGATCGGAATCTTGCAAATACAGAAATGCCACGTGTCATCACTGCCAACGCAAAGGTCATATTCGTCCGGTGTGTAAAGCCCGATTGTCACAAATGCAGCTAAAAGGAAGATCAAGTGGTCAAAAGAGTGCTAAGCTGAACAGTTGCGATTGCAACTCAGATGATGAAAGTGTGGGGAGCGATAATCATGTGAGTGAGACGCCTGTGAATGCAGATGAAGTAGGTGCGTTTGGTTTATACAAAACTGGAACTGAACACTTGTCGACTGAGTTTGTAAACAGCGTTAAACCGTATGTAGTAGATGTTCAGTTAGGTAAGGCACAAGTTAATTGTAAGATGGAAGTAGACACGGGATTATCTCGTTCTACAGTGTCAAAACGTGTGTATGATTCTGTATTATCTGATTATCCCCTTCAGCATCCGGTGGTGATTTTGCGTAATTATTCAGGTGAAAAGATTCCTGTTGTGGGAAGAATTTCTGTTCCAGTGAAGTATGGTAATCAAGAAGAAATCCTTGATTTAATTGTTGTTGAAGGAAATCTCCCTGCCCTGTTTGGGCGAGACTGGTTAAGTAGAATAAAACTAGATTGGAAGAACATGTTTGGAGTTAAGGAAGAAGTCGTTGAGAATAAGTTTTCTGTTCCCAAATCTGAGACCTTTCCAGCAGAATTCAACAGTCTGTTAGAAAAACATAAAGAACTATTCAGCAGTCATGGCTCTGGCATCAAGGGTTTCATTGGTTCTTTGAAACTTAAAGAGGGTGCCAAACCAGTGTTTATGAAGGATAGGCCGGTCCCATACTCGCTCGTAGAAAGAGTTGAAAAAGAATATGATCGACTAGTGCAGTCAGATATTCTGTATCCGGTATCCTGTAGTAATTGGGCAAGCCCCGTAGTGCATGTCCCTAAATCTGACGGTTCCATAAGAGTGTGTGGGGATTATAAGGGGATTAATGAGCGCA
>JAEMWC010000431.1:65000-112500 GCA_016490735.1 Pachyseris speciosa
CACAAATCACTTGACTCTGATGATTACTTCCGCTCAGGTGTTCGAAACGTCAGTCAATGTCATCACAAACAGTTCGCTACCCCGCTCAACCGAATACAAAACATTTATCATGTAATAAGCAACCACTTATGGGGTGTGTCAACACGAGCCGTGTATAAAATGAATAAGTCCTTCTCAGGACTATACTCACCCGGACGATCGTGCTTCACTTAGTTACGAAGATTTAAGAGCTGACTCAACTTTGAAATGAAGCATTTTATAAACATGAATAAATTTGTCACCCATGATATTAAACGGTAATCAAATGGTATACTAGTGAAATTAGGAAATGATTTCACTTGCGTTTTGTCAAAATTCTAATAATTTCCCGAGTCTTTGTTTCCTAATTTCATTAAGTGATCAAACGTGATACAAAATGACGTTTTCATTTTGTTTGACGTGAATTCTGTGGAAACTGTATTAGGGTGACTAAGCCATTCCCCGAGGGTGGCCGCTTAATACAGTATAGACTGTATGTTTAAGTTTGCGAGACTGATGTTTGAAACAAGTATTTCTCTTCTTTCACCAAGAGTCCATTGGGCGCTAAGTAGACAACCTGTGAATATTGCAATATATATTTTTTTTACACAGAAATATTACAAGTTTGTCTTACCCTTGTTTCCTCCGGCAAGTCTTCGTCATCATTTCTACGGTTCACCTCAGCTACATATCGAGACAGCTGAACAGCTTCATCGTCTGAGAATCTTATTATTCCATCAGGTGCCTCCTCAGCGTTAAAACTACAAGCGCTGTAATACTGGAGCAAAGTCCTTGCCTTTTCTGACTCATCCGTGCAAGCACGAAGCTGTCCTAACAAATACTTCAAGTCTCTATTTGCACCACCGGTAGTGCCTTGATCTGCGTTTTCAGGACGATCTTCAGGTGAAGCGGGCTGTTGGCTGTTGGGGATTGGTCTTGGGGCATTTCGTCCTCTCAATCCGCTCAATTTACTGGTAACCCTTCGAGTCCGTCGCCTAACAAGCCTCCTTTTGCGTCCACGTTGTTCACCCAGGACGGAAGAAACTCCAGCCTCTGTGCCGTTATCATCATCATCATCATCATCGTCATGATCGCCATCACCATCACCATCATCATCATCACCATCACCATCACCATCATGATCGTTATCATTGCCGTCATTTTCTCCATCATTCCTGTCACTTCGTCCTTTAATAAAACAATTATATCGTGATTGTTACTGTTAACAATATGCCATAACTGAGGTTTTTAAATGACTGGTGGTAATGAAATAAAAATAAATTAGGTAGTGTAGGCCTTATCGATTCATAATCTTGGCATAATTTGGAACAAAAGTTAGGGTTAGGGTTAGGGTTAGGGCATAATTGGCATATTTTTAGTTGTATTTGGGAACATAAACAGAGTCATGACTTGTTTGGTCTCCAAGATTGATTATTTTCAAGTTCCGTCCATGGTTCACTCTATTTTCATTCCTCTGGGTGGGTGGTTACTGCAATTGGATGCTGCGTCGTTCGTCCCATAGAGTCCATAGAGGATTTGGCACACTGGAAGTAAAGATTGCGTCGGTCCCAGTTCCCGCTTTCACAGCAACAAAATGGTGCCGAGCAACTTGCAGATAGGCCAGAACCAACTCAAAGTGAGTTTTATTGGAGGAAGTGTGTAACTCAAGGTAAACGGAAGATATCATGCTTTTTTAATAATAAATATATAATTTGGGCATAATTTTCAGCATAAAGAGAAGGATAATAATCAGAAATTGATATTTCCATAATTTCAATTTAATAAGAGATTGATATAGATTCAAGTTTCTGTGCCCAGTAGCGAACTGATCAGAAAGTATCCTGAAGATAGAGAGTTGCATTGAAATAAGACATTTTGAGTGATTTTGAGCAGTATTTGTTGTTTATTGCTTGTAAAGTTGTAATTGATGCAATACTTAAATGTGGTTCTGACTAATGGATATGGAGACATTTTTTGTCTGCCGGCGGGATGGGAAAGGGCATCAAATATAACAAAGATCAGACGAGCATAATGCTACTTCTCGAGCATAATTTTAGGCACAATCCTGTTGTTTTGAGGGTGACGATCAAAAGCATAATGATCAAATTTTCAAGCACAATGTATCTTACCCTACATTGAACGACACATTCCAGGATAACAAGTAAGCTTATTTCCTTAAAACGAGTACTGTAAGTCAATAAAACTGAACTATCATTCGTCTGGTTTATTTATCTACAGAAAATATTATTTCTCTGGTTTATCTGAACATTAACCGGCCTTTTAAGTCATCGTGGCCATACCTTGACTGACCGAAACGGCAACAGGTAATTGTTCATCGGCCGATGAACTAGTGGATTGTCCAATCCTGAACCCCGCTTGTACAGCTATTTGCCGTATTATTGAGGTACAATTCTCTATCGCGGGTCTGAAAGTTGGCGGTAAATTAACGAGAGCAGATAAACCATTTTCTGCTCTTAGCAGCTTGGCGATCAACTGTTTAGAAATCCTAACGTAATCTCCTGTTGATGATTCCTCCATTTTTAGAGTTTTTTTTAAACGAGAAAGTTCGTTAGAAAACCGCTACCGAAGGGACTGGTGACTGATACGTTTACGCATGACTGTAATCGCAAACGTAGGCTCTCTATTATCACTGGAGAGAACATATATTTGCTGTTTAACAACAGTAACAAGCTTAATGTACAAACTATCTGTGGTGGACAACCCGCAACGAATGTGGGTGAAACTTAAAGAAACAAAGGGTAAAAGTTTTGAAAATCTTTTGCATGCTTTGACAAAACAGATCCATCAATTTTACCAAATATTTAAGCTTAAGCTTAACACTTTTCCTGGATGTCACTTGCGTGCAAAGAAAAACTCTCAACGAATGAACGGAGTTGTTTTGTTTTTGTCTTTTTTTAATACTGGAAGTAAACTGGGTTCATGTGTAGATTTGTCATTCTGCATTAAACTGGTCAGGAACTTACCGGAGTATTAAAGATTTGTATCTACAGGTGCCCGAAATACCTGTTGAATTTGTCCTAGCATCTTGTTTACCAATACGCACGTGAGTGCAACTGAAATCGAAAAAAAAATATAACACTACTATTGCCGAAAGGAAGGCTGATTTGATACATTTTTTCGTATTACAGAGTTTTCTTATGTGTATTAACCAAAATAAATTTACAGTTCGGTTTGGTCGAAGTGTTAAATAAGCGCCCGGGCGCTTATTGGAGGAAATGCGGTATCTGCACACAAAACCAAATCCGTTATGACCAACTTAAATATTAGGGAAACTTTTTCATTGTGTCTTGGAAGAAACTCGTCATCAAATAATATTCATTTCTTCCCCTACCGATAATCATTTGAAATCTACCCGCTCTTCGTGTTACAATTGCCCGTCGCATATGGAAAAATTACTTCCTCACAAATTGAACAATATAATATAACAAGAATTACCGTACCCCTTTTATTTACCCTTTTATTTACCGCGAATAGTGACCTTCTAAAGCCGCGATGTAAGGTTTTTCAGTTATAAATGGGAAGTCTTTCGTCCAAGGCGGGAAAAGGAACAAGAAAGGATTACTAAAGATTTTAAGACACTACAAATCTGTCAGCAACAACAACTTTAATTGTCCACTTGTGGCAACTGTTTGTTCACACATTTTAAAACAATCGATTCATTTATATCTACATCGCCATTCAACTTTGAATAAGCTGACTGGCACTTCGACTGACATAACATAACTTGTAAGTTTCAATGTTCCTTTTTCGCTTACTAATTTGATAAACCAAGCTTTTTATAAGAGAGTTCAGTTCCTTAAACTACCACCATCGCCCTTACGACTGGTGTTTATAACAAAGCGAAATGCACACGTTATGTCGTTGCTTCTTAACAAAACAAACATTAACTAGTTTAAAACAAGCCGCCATGTACGGGTAGATTAATTGAAGGGGTGCATGAAAAAACGCCTCAATTGACACCTTATCTAATGTACAATTCTCCCTTTCATTCACAATCCCATTCAAGGCAAGCTAAAAGGAGAATTTAGGAGTTAATCAGGAGTCACTTGAGGAATTTATTCCAGGCATCCGTTCAATTATTATCACCAGCCCGTCCCTGAAAATTAATCATAATCTGTTGTAAAAGCAAAACGCGCACGTCATATCCTTGGGTCTCAACAAAACAAGCCGCTAGGAACTTATTTAAAACCGAGAGATTTATTCTTGCCAAATAGACTTTCCAACAAGCTGAATGCTGTCTTTCAACCTTAGGACGGATTGCAAACATCGCTAAGGTGTAGTACAGCACGCCACTCACCATTAAGTAGATTAATGCTGTTAAAAGTAAAAACATAACCTCGTGATCTGAAACCGAAACATTGCTTTTTCCTAAATAAACTTTTTAGCAAGTTGAACGCTGTTGATCAAACTTTAGGACAGCTAGCAGACGTCACTATAGTTGATGAACAGCATCCCGCTTAACGCTTAAGGTAGATTAATTGAATGGGTGCATGACAAAAACGCCCTACAGTAAATGATCCCTTATCTAATGTCCAATTGCCCCTTTCATTCAGAAGCCTATTCAAGGTAAGTTGCAAGAAGAGTCTAACAGTTAATCAGGAGTCGCTTGAGGAATTTATCCCAGGCACCCATTCAATTCTTAACACCAACTCGTCGCCGGGTATTCATCATAATCTTTTTAGGAGTGTCATAGTAGTACCAAAAAAAAAGCAGCTCTGACTCTTGAAAATTTAACCTTGCCCGAAGGGTAGGTGTACGTAGGTGCGAATTCTCTGTATCTCTGGTAACTGCGAACCGTTCGTTTTGCCTTGCGATAGCTGCCATTCTGTTTCAAAACGTTGTAAAAGCAAAAATGATCGACACCTTGCGAAAAATACTCGGCGGTTTCGAGGAATCCATTCTTGTATAGCTCGTATGCAAACGCTGGTCCGCGTTCGGAGTTGCGAACTTCGCTGAGGGAAAGCAAGTTTACAAGAAACGCGTGTAGGATAGTTGGTTTTATAAGTAAATAGCCACAGAGTCTCACGACTGACACTAGGTCGTCATCGAAGGACAGGTAAATTCGTTTCCATTCCAGCATGTCAAATAGTATATCGATAGCTCCTGTCTCGAACATCTCTGGTAGACACAGGTAATTTTGGCAATGGCGTTCTAAGCAAAGACTGCAGTTACGCACTGGAAGGCTGTGGCGGAGGAATGCGCAGTAAAATTCACTCGTATACGAGAAAAATTCCAATGACAACGAACGAGAAGACTTCCTCTGCGGTAAGGAAACGACCGTCCTCTCATTGCTCACAAGGAATTCTTCATACAGTTCCGGCAACAAACCAATTTTCCTGAGCACTTCATACAACATAGGATCCCGCCAAAGCAACGACATCATTCCAGTCATATTTTTTCTGTAGATATCTGGTGACAAAAAGAAAATAATTATAGTTGTTAAGTACCTTACGCACCCAAAGCCGTTAAGTAGGCTTTCATGAAATCAAAATCTTTGCAGTGAAAAGGAGATTATTGAAATGCAGTTTATTTATAGGCCGAGTTATATCTTATTTAAGTAATATACCATAAATTTCTGTGGTTTAGAGGCTGATAAACCACGCGGGATGTTGGAAGAACACTCGAAGAATTCGTAAATCACGAGCCGCGGGCGGGAGATTAACGGATTCTTTGAGTGTTCTTCCAACATCCCAAGTGGTTTATCATGCCTATAAACTATAGAAACGTGGTATATTTTACTTTTATATAATAATTCAGAAGACGCGAGAAATTTCCATGACTTTACTGGAACAAAACCATAGCTGATTGACCAATCAGAGCGCGCGTATAAAGACCTACTGATGGATGTCGAGTTTCGGTGTTCTGAGTTTGTAATCGCCATTGAATTGCAACGATATCTACTGGGTAGACTTATGCTTTGACTGCCTCCCTGTAACTTTTTCCTGCAGCCCGTTTAAGTTTTCCCGGTTCTGTCTCCGTAAACCCGGCCAGATAGGCAGTTTTTTGAGCTTCCGAAAGCCTCAGCACCCCTATATTCTGTCCAAGGCTGAACCCTACATAGTATTGGCAAACTCCTAGTCCTAATCATAACCCTAACAAACCCTTAAACTCAGAAGGTTGGTTTGAACCCAACTCTGAAATTGACAAACCCTCGCCTACCGGATTCCGTCAGGGTTGTTTAAACTCAACCAGTTAACACGGCCATAACAACTTTATGTACATTAACTATAGAAACATAATTTTAGGCTCTCTTTAAAACTGAACTTGCCCACTTTATAGAAAAAAATAATTGTTGCAGTAATCCGTCATTAAGAGTCTTGGTGACACACAAAAATTTTTAACCCGCCTTTGAAAAAGAAATTTAAAATAATTCTCGGTTGTACATGTTTTTTAAACTGTACTCATTATGGGGAAGATGAAAAATGGACATCCAAATCCATATCTATTAGCAAAGTAGCGCTCCGGGTAGCAGCGATAGCAACAACGGCAATGGAATGCGCGGAATCTATTTGCCAACCATAGATAATTAGATTAACTAATTATAATACCGTCCTCTGATTGGTCAAAATTCGATTTCGGGCGATTTATACTCGATATCGGCCGATTTCATCCTCGGAAATGTCGAAAACTGAAAGAATACGTCACGAAGTATTGTTATGCACATTCGGAAAAAATTCGTATGTGAGCGTCCTGAGTTATTCGCAAATAACTTACGAAGGTCGTATTACACTCGTGCGGTAGCCATTTTGTGGAAATTTTTCTCGGATTTTAAAGCGACAAGACCTTGTAAATATCATCCTCTAGCTGTAAATAGTGTTGTAAATACTTATATTTCGATGTATGTTTGATTTCGAGCTGCGAGAGAGTTCTAGATACCTTTCACTGCTTCGTGTTGTTGTGCCCGTCACAACGAATGGAAGCATGGTGTGGTGGATCCAACACATCTTCGTCTGTGCACTCGGGCGGAAGCTACAATTTTGAATTTTGCTTCGGAAGACCCCAAAAACAAATCTCGAAAGAGAAAGATTTGTATTTATTGCCGTTCTCGACTGGAGGTTGAAGCGAAGTGCAATAAACTGGAGGTAAGATAAGCGTTAGTAAATTTATAATTTGTCACGCACATGCTATAAATTTTCATGTTTGAAGTAGGCAAAAGTTCAATAGACTGCAAATGAAGTTGTTGTTGTGTACGAATATGAAGACTAAATGCGAAGTAGTCTTACATCAATTCGTTTCATTGGACTTTTTTATAAATGTCAACGTTCCTTTAGGCAAAAGCTCGATTGTATACATTTAGTTTTTGCTGACTAAATAAATGTAGACTATGCCTCACTGATATATCTGATTTCGAGTGGACATAATCATCACAGAGAAACTAGTCAAAACGTTTGACCCTGCTACACTAAGTTACATTTTACACAAGATGCTTAAGTTAACGTTTCAATTTGTGTTTATTTTTATCTACAAGGATGCCTTCTCCAGACTTGAAAACCAAGTTTCAAGCCCTTTTCCAGAGACTGATGATGATACTGGAATTGATTTGCCCAGACAGGAAGAATTTCATGAAAAACATGATAAATCTACACAACGGCCTGAAATTCCAGAAATTGCATACAAGAATCAATGTGAACGTGGTCAAAGGGAAATAAGATCTGAGATAATTTCCACTCTCAGGGAAGGAGCTTTAAGAGCTGTACATTTCAATGAGACAGACAGCAGACAGCCTCAATTCATCACTGAACTAGTTGGGAGCAAGAAATGGCTACATGCGTTCGGGATTGATGTTTTGAACCTCAAAAAAGATCCACTCCTTGAATCAATTGTAGAGGACTTCAAGGAATGCATGTCCAAGGAAAAGGTGCACGAGATCAGAAAGAGGGCATCATCACAAAAGGCAAAAATCTTTATTGGATCGTCACTGAAAGATAGTCGATTGACATTGTCAGGTGACAAGACTCCAGAGGAATATACAACCAGGGTTGCTGCAGCTGGTTCAATCGGACGGGTGACTCATTATGCAGATGAACGTAGAAGGTTGTTGTCCATTGTTGCATCAGAGTATCCTTATCGTTTTTTACAAGAACAGTTTGGTTGCTCACCAAACACTATTACTGCAGCAAGAGTCCATGCCATTCTGTTTGGTCGTGGTGGAAGTCCACTATCAAAGTTCAGATTTCAACGTCAGTGTGTGAGCCCAGCTGTCCTTGAGGAACCCTCAGAGTTCTTCATGAGAGATGATGTGTCAAGACCTTCATCCTGTCGGAGTGTCATGGTCGATAATCAGGAGACGCCGGTGAGGTACTGGAAAGACAGCATCAAGAGCTTAGTTAACCAGTATCTATTGGAATTTCCTAATGGTGTCAAAAGAACCTACATTTACAGTCACCTTCCTCAAAGCTTCCGCTCCGATACAATGTTGGCTGGGCTTTGCAATCTCTGTGATGATTACGGCCATTCAAATTATGACAAGATGCAAGCCTTACTCAATGATATTGAATGTGCTGCAGCTGTCTCATTTAAAAAGCTAAAATCGCTCATTTTGTGGAAGAAATATTTGTGGTTTCAGTTTCGAACGTGGCAATTCGCTTATTCTCCCGTTTTGGGTTTTAGCTCGCGTTGCAGACATGTCCAGCTTCTCTCCGAAAATCCTTCGAGGCTTCGACTGTGAGCCTCAAATCATGTTTTACGGCAAATAGAGTTCTCGACCACAATAACAACACTTCATTTTGCGTTCAGCTGGTCAAAGATACAAAACTACTTACTTTAAACAAAGCATTGTCACACGGTTTTCTTTTCCTCTGAAGGTTTGAACCCAACCCTAAACCCTTAACGAAATTGACAAACCCTGGCCTACCAGATTCCGTCAGGGTTGATTAACTCAATCCATAAAGCACGCGAATCATATTTTAACAACCGCGGCTACCTTTTGAAGGCTTTTTCGTTCAGCTAGTGGAAGAGTGCAAAACTAATTAACTTACAACAAAGCATTGCCGCAGGTTTTTCACCGGAAATCACGTCCAAGCAACATTCACCAGACAGTTTTAAACGCCCCCCCCCCCCCCCTCCATACTGTTTATACGGTATTTGGCTTTATTGTTAGTCAGCCAATTCTTATTTCAGTGGAAAGATCGCGGTTTTGAAAAAAAAATTGAAAAGTACAGCGATTGGGCACGCAAGTTTTTAAATGGCTATAAAGGTGTATGAAACTCACTCACATGTCCAGTTAACGGCTGAGATGCTTCAGTAATTCGTGGCGGCCGTCCTGAGCATGCAGTTTTCACTGCAATAGAAAAATACGTTTAATTCTTATGCCAAGATAGAAAAATAACATCGTATGGAGTTATTTCCCTTCCCTCCAGTTTAGAAAACAAAAAATACAAGGGGGAAGGCCCTGTTTTTGCTTCGCATAGCTCAGTCGTCAAAAATTCCAAAGGGCAGACCGAAGTGCACGAATTCCCACGTTCACTTTACTTTTGTTATGTAAAAGTGCAATCTCAACAATTTTAAAGACAAATTAGTAATGCTAAAACGCATGATTTGGTTTAATTCTTCTATGGACTTTTATTTCGCGCAGCCATCTCAGTGACCAAAGTAAAATGACAGTTGCGCCAATATGGCGATTCGTGATTCACTCATTAACAAAATAGAGAGACGAAGGATTGTACTTACCATGTTAGAAAGTAGCCGTATTAACACAGAAAGACCAGAACCAGTAATCACCAGATAACAATTTATAAATCATTCCTGAAAAATAGAAGCAAAATAAGTATGAGTGTGGCTTAACAGAATCGCTCTTGAACAACGCCTTCGTACTTTGAACTTACATCGTTCATCGTTTGTACTTGCATCGTTCAACATGTTCGATGGTTTCCTCACTGTTTCACTGCGTGGGAGAACAAAAGATATTATATCATCAGAGAGAACTGAAACTTCACGCTGTTAACCTGTCTGAAAGAGCAAAACCTGGTATTCGTGATTCAGAAAGAACTGATTATTTCCAGGCAAAAGAGCCACTCACCATTCTAAACCCATTGGATGAGATCCAGGATTTCAGAAACGTTCACGGAGGCGTCTATATGTACGCTGTCAAGGAAAAGTGTGAATGAAGAAGTCAGCCACGTTATTGGACAGTTTAGTACAGGAAACAGAGAACAGAAAAGCCGCGTGTTAGCATTGACACCCTGCTAAGTACAGTTGGTCTTATCTCGTTTTATTTTATTGTACCTCATCACCTCTATAAATAAAACCAAATCCTCTAATCCATTAGTCTGGGTTTCTCAAAACTTCAGAAAACATTTGGAACCCGAAAATTTCCCGGGAGAATTGGAATTTCCCTGCCTATATATTCAAATATTCATATACTCGCGTCGCCGTGAAATATGCTTGAAATATGCTCTCTCTATCTGGTGTTCAGGCCGAGCCGCAGAGCCGCGCATTTTGGGTACCACGGATACACGGCTGAGTTTCAAAATGAGATATATGAACACTTTTTTAAAATTCCAAAAACGTGGCCATAAATCTCGCTTTGAAGAACGTGGCCAGTGTGAGGAAAAGAGTACAATTTCCCTACCCCTCCCCCGCAGCGGCGCCGCTCCATCTCGGAATAATTTTAATACCTCTTTTTATCTTATATCTGAGGACAGTGTTCGAAAGATTAACTTGCTGGGAACCTCTTTCAGGCCTAGAAACCGCCCTCCCTCACCCACCAAGAAAAACAGCAATATTCCCAGCAAAACCTGTTTTCTGACTGGACTACTAACTTTAATGCCGTCACGATGAAAACGATTAAACTAACATCGTGTTGGACGAGCATGTTTGACTGTTTAGTCGCCTCTCTCGACATTTCATTTAAATAATGTTCAATATCAAACCTTTTCATTCAACATTTCGCGTTACGCCGGAAAAAATGTTTGATCGTTTAGCACCCCCACAAACGAATCGTGTACGGCCGTTAAAGCTCTCTCCGGCTAAACGATCAAACATTTTCACCCAGCATCGTGTTTGAGGAGCATGTTTTCAAGACCGTTTAGCCGCCTCTCTCAACATTGCATTTAAATGGTTTTCCATTTTTGATATACATCAAACATTTTCATGCAACATTTCGCATTACGAACAAATGTTTGATCAGTTAGCCACCCCAACTAACAAAGGGTGTACAGCTGGTAAAAAGCAACCAAATGAACCTCAGTAACGTCGAAATTTCAGCGATAATACGCAAAAATCGTTCCGTGGACTCACTTTGTCTAGTGTTTGGTCAAACATTGTTTGTTCGTGTAGCTACCCACAGGCTTCCCAAGCTCAAAATTCGACTCTGCATCAGCTTGTTTATAATTATAGAGAATTGTATGGGAAAGTCGCCGGTTTGTAAAACAAAATGTGTAAATAACTATCTAATCAGAAATAAAGTTTTCCTACCTCAAATGTGTCGCGTACTTGTCTCTTGTGCCGATTTTGAAGCCATTCTGACGCCGTTTAGTGAAGTTTTTCGAAATCGTTGTCTCTCCTTCTAAAAGAAGTAGAAGGCAGACCACTCCATCGATCGCATCAATCGCTGGCCAGACGTCACTCCACAAATCGCTCTCTCCTCGAAAGGAAAAGTCCCGAATCGCAATAAAACCAACAGTTCCATAAAGCCAATAAATTTCACTCCATCTACGTGTGCTTCGGCGGTCAAAAGACTCGTGAAGAACGAAAAATTTGGCTTGAAGTTCGCCTCTTCGGCTTTCCTGATATGCTTGTGACCGACCTCGCGACAACGGCCGTTAACGCAAGGTCAAGTAGCTGGTTTCTGATTGGTCCATTTGAATTAAGTCACGCGCTGACAACACGACTCTCCACCGGACGAAAAGGTACATTTTGTCGCGAAGTAAGTGTCACACTAGGGCTGCAGCTGGTTTGTAACCGTTACAGAGTTCACAACTATCAAGCAAATTTAGAACGATAACTATATTATGCTGAAAATCTAATCTTATCGTTCTAAATTTGCTTGATAGTTGTGAACTCTGTAACGGTTACAAACCAGCTGCAGCCCTAGTGTGACACTTGATTCGCGACAAAATGTACCTTTTCCTCCGGTGGAGAGTCGTGTTGTCAGCGCGTGACTTAATTCAAATGGACCAATCAGAAACCAGCTACTTGACCTTGACTTCTTTTAGAAGGAGAGACAACGATTTCGAAAAACTTCACTAAACGGCGTCAGAATGGCTTCAAAATCGGCACAAGAGACAAGTACGCGACACATTTGAGGTAGGAAAACTTTATTTCTGATTAGATAGTTATTTACACATTTTGTTTTTTTTTACAAACCGGCGACTTTCCCATACAATTCTCTATAATTATAAACAAGCTGATGCAGAGTCGAATTTTGAGCTTGGGAAGCCTGTGAGCTACCTAACGTTACGTTAGACGTTACGTAGATAAATCGCTAGTGCTAAAAACTACAAGTCCCATTGTTCTTCGACAAAACTACTTTAAACGATACAATGCGTTTTTAAAAATACCAACCAACTCACTATTCCCAGGGTTAAATACCATGACAGCCTATAGGTTTTAATACATCTTAACCCATAGTTAGCGCTAACAATGCTTCGAACAACTCATCCCAGGCTGTTAAATATTTTATTAAATGTCAGCAAATAGAAACGTGGTGACTCATCCCTCTGTGTTCTTTGACTAGTTAGAGATCAGGTGACCTCAGCAGCAGTCATCCACATTTACACTCGCTCGCTTCGTTTCTTGCATTCCGATACAAAAAGCCGCAAACTAACAGAGTCGTAAAACAAAAGCAAAACAAAACTCGTTGATAAGCAATCGGTCTTCGAAAGACATCTATTTACTCAGGGAGTGGTTAGAATTGGGGGACAGGTAATTCAAAGGTATTAGAAGGAAAATTAAATATGCAGCTTTGTCTTTTTAACTAGTAGATTGTTGATACGATGCCATACCCTTATCGGCGTGGGTACTCTCTTTCTATTGCAGTTACGACAAGAATTCGCAGTTCTAGTTAAAACTTAAATCTCCTTGTTTACAGAAAAAAAAAGTGACTCTATGAAGGTTATTCAATGCTACGTAAGGAGATAAATTCTTCTGTTGCTCAACCTTGGAATTGATTTGATTTCGACTATCAGGTGACATACCATACCACTGATGGGATTGCAAATAAGCTGTTGTTGTTGTCGTTCTGTTCTAGCCGACGACTTTGTATTTCTCTATCTTTGCCTTTCTAGGTCAGTTTTACAAAATTTAACTTGCAGTCAGTAAAATTGGATCAAATGGCCAGCCTTTTTTAGCTTTGAAACCACCATTTCCCCTGCTTTGTTCTGAAAGCTGTCAAGATTGTCGACGGGAACCTGGTGTGTTTTTTAAAAGGACAACGGAATTATTATACGTTTGTTTAACAACTTACGACATCCGTGTTTTCAAAGGTAACTACAAGTGGCGCCCGGAAGTCGGCACTGTGTGAGGCGAGGGGCAATTAACTGGTAAGTGAGTATCCTCTCAAGTCTATTTTTTTTAACCGTCCGCCTGTTGTGCTTTTTAACGAAGTAAGCATAGGCAAACAATGTGGTTTATGCGGCGTTCCGTGTGTTTTGGTGGGAAGGACAATCTATTGGAAGTATCTTTTTGCTTTTTGTTTCTTAGGTTCGATTTCTCTAAGACAGATGTGCTTTTGGTGGGTCCCAGCTGTCCATTTGGATGCTGTCAATAAAAACGAGCACTAATTGTGTGTTAAAAGTGCACTCTTAATTTAGTGTGCTTTTAGATTTCTTTAGGAACAGGTCCCTCGCTCAGGTGAGTGGGTATTCGCTTTAAAGCCTCTTTAAAGTTCTCATAGAATTTTGCAGGTTCTCTACGATCACTAAAGTGTGCTTTGACAATTGTTTTACCTGGGAATTTAATGTTGTATTCCATTGGTGTATTGGTATACACCAATCGATTAACCCTTTCACTCCCAATGGGTCTTCTTTGACAAGTAAAATCGTCTGGCGTTAGACAGAGTGAAATCTTTTAAGTCACTATTTGGAGTGAAAGGGTTAAGGGAGATAGTGTTTTAACCCTTTCACTCCCAGGGGATCTTGCTTGACGAGCAAAATTGTCTGGCGTTAAACAGAGTAAAATCCAGGGGCACCCAACGAGCCAAATCAACCAAAAGCTGTTGAAAGGCATTTTTAAGTGCCTTATGGTGTTTGAAGTCTTTTTAAAGCGATGTTTTCATAAGCTAGAAGAAGATTATCCGTTCGTATTTCCTAGCTGAAATTTTAATTCCTCGAAAAGGTAAGGGAACAAAATCTTCCTTTGAGAAAATGCAAGCTGAAATGAACTTTCCAGGAACTTTCTAGGGAATTATTTTCTTTCTGAAAATGCTAGCTGACGTTTTTGACTGCCAAAAACAGCAATTACGACCTTTCCGAAAACCTCAGGGGCTATGATTTCCCAATTTCGAATCTTTTAGGCAAAGTTTTAGTAACGAACATCCGTTAAATCGACGCCGAAAGCACAAGGCGAATTACCCTCCACCGAACAGATATCTACCGAAACTTGTCGCTGTGTGCCCTTGAAAATCTAATATATATATTTAGCCAAGCCTAAGAGCTCCAAAAGCATTCTTTTTCTACTGGCATTTACATATAGTCTGCTTGTCATATCACCCATCTCACCTCACTCAAGCTACAGACCCAATGCTGTAGAAAATAGTATGGAAAGGTGATCTGAGCCAGTGGCACAGTGGATTTGGACCCCACGTGGATTTGCACCCTCCAGTCCAGATCTGCTTGTGGATCAGATTTGGACCCCCTAGTCCAGAACTGCTAGCAGATATGAATCCCCTTTTACGAATTTGGACCCCCACCCCTCCTAAAAACTAGCGTTCTATTGAGTAAGGTAATAAAATTCCTTTCCAAACTGAGTTTGGAGATGTTAAAAAAGCAAAATAAAAATATTGAGGTAGGTTTTTTTTAAAATAATCTTTAATACCTTGTGTAAAAAAGAACCTGCAAAGCTAGTTTTCATCTATAAATTTTTAAAACAAAACATTTCTTAACATCTTAGAGCAATACCTAAGGACAGGTCTGTTTCCCCGTTCAACTGTAGGCAACTTAGTTACATACTTAGCTACTTAGGTATGGTTTAGAGCCACTAGAAATTGGTGGAGAAGCCTGGTGATTGCTCCTTGGAATCAGTATCACATCAGATATATAGTGATTCAGATCATCACTTCATAATGAATGCAATTTCAATTATCCACAGCCTCCCATGAGACGGTCAGAAATCGGAAATTGTGTATCCTCTGGATATATGTATGCCTCACAAAAATCATGAAAGAAAGATACATGGAAATCAATAAAAATATTTAGATGCCATGAATTAAGACCAAGATATTTATTTTGATCAATTACTTCTTGACCTTACTATCACAAAAAAAACTGCTTGCTAACATTAAGCTCATCACTCAATGGACCTACAGTGTTTTCAAAACGAAATCCAGCTGTTCTTCTGGCCAGTTAAGTGCAAGACCAAACAACTTGATAATAATATATTGGGCATTTGGTTGATACCACTATCAAGGTGATTCATCAAAGCAAAAGTGCTGGAAATCCGTTAGCCATCTTAACTTGATCTTAACATACTTCATCAAACATCAGAGATTCCATTAAACATTAATGCCAAATGTCATCCATTGGTGTGACCAGCTACTAATAAAATTAATTGAAAGACTGTATGCAGGAGGAGGAAGTCCAAAGGATGTGTACATTGATGAGAAAGAGCTTACTTTAAGTTTAATTTTAAGTTTTAAGTTTAATAATACTTTGTCATGTGAATACAACTAAGTTGATACAAAACAAAAAAGTGCATGACTGGAGAATAATTGGGAGAAACTAAATTCCCATACAAAGAATATTATCTAATATTACACATTCTAAAAACTAAGAGGTGAAATTTAAACGTGGCCCAAAGCTAACCTAATCAAATTAAATCAAATACTTGTCTCTTACAAGTCACCCCTGATTTGAGATTGAGACTAAAAATCATGAAGTAATCCAAAGCAAACCTAATTAAATTACATACTTGTCACTTACAAGCTACATCTGATTTAAAATTGACACTAATAATGTAATAGATAGGACTTAAAACTGCTTAAAGAAGGTGCATGCATGATGTTCGATGGAACACCATTCCAGTCTGTTATGTAGCGATTAAAAAAAGAAAAGCTGAAGGCCATATATATATTTAGCCATGCCAAGCCTAGAATCGGAGCTGCACACTCTCACCGAGCAACTTCGCAAGAGTTTATTTGGGCCAGTTTAATTTGTGTCCAAAACAATTGAGCAGCAGCAGGGAAAACGAAGAGTTTTCGATATTAAACGTTTGCAAAAAAGAAAAAAAAAAAGACGGACATTCTTGAGTCTAACTACTTTGAGATGAAAGCGTAAAGGGATTGAAAGCGGATCAAAAAAAAACAAAACAAAACAAAAACACTGCAAGCGAACAAAGTACGATGCCGGCGAGTGTTTGCTCGAAGAAGGAGAAGGTGGGGAAATTAAACAAGACTAGCTAGTAATTAAAATAGCTTGTAATGATAAAGCTAGGAAAATCGGTATTTATTTTGACATAAATGCCCCTAGAAAAAAAAATAAAGGGTACAAACTCTTCGTTTACAGCAGTCAACAGGAATTGACCGCGGTTCAGAAACAATATAACAACAAACATAAGACTTATTAAAACAAAGCACAATATGAATAATATTTCTTCGAAGATTCTTGGAGAAGGTGCAGAAATTGGACAGGTAACAAAACTATCTTGCATTAAGCTAGAAAATTTCCTTAGCAGATTTGACATAAATGTCCGTAGAAAAGACAAAAAAGAGGTCCGTACCTGATCGTTTAGAGCAGTCAACAGGAATCACTGAGACAGCAATCACTCGGAATGCGACAGAGCTGAATAAAAGAGCCATTTCCCACAAAATCTTTCCTTGGCTTACACAAAACACTTAAGTGCTTTGATGGTTTTACTGTTACTTCTCATGTCTTCCGAAGAACCTTCTTCAATTAATGATTCTCAGTGGCAAAACATCATCCAGATAACGAAGAAAGCGCTTGCCAAACCAAACGAGCATTTCTCTCGCAGACCCGTCCACTTTAAAATTTATCAAAACCAGCCAGCCAGTCAACCAATTTCGCTGTTTTTAACATCCAAACGCTGATTCTTACCGGTTCAAACAAACGACATGTTTAAAGACGGCGAAACTTAATTGTTGTTTACAGGCTGCTTTCGACGAAGATCTCTTAAAGACTTGACGAAGTGAAGCGCGCTGGGTTTTGACTGTTTTGGCAGCATTAATGTCAGATTTTGAGAAGTGCACATGCACATGCATTTGATCGGATTTTTTATTTTTACTCGAGCTCGAGTCTCCCCCTTTAATGCTTAATTTTACGAGGACTCATTGCGATTACGTGTTGATAAGATAAGGGCAAAAGTTTCTTAACGCTACTGTGAGGAACCAAGGTCGAAAAACAGTCAGCCAAGCCGAGTAAAAACACTCGTTCGCTTGCAAAGAAAACAACGTAACAAAACAAACAAACAATTCAACTACTTCTTTGCGTCCAAAACGAGTACAGATGATTGTTATTTATATCCATTCGAGAGAAAAATACAAGTTTCATTCCTGAACAAAAGTAACAACGATTAAACCAAATGTTAAGCTTCTATTTATTTAATTTACCTCACTGTCCTGTGTTGTAGAGGTTTCTACCACTCGAAAATGCGTAAGCTTCAGTAAAGTAAAAACAAGCATCCGCAAAAATAGCAAACGGTTTGTCCAAAGAAAGAGCTTCTTCCACAGAGTTTGAGCTACTCATTCCTCCCATTAATACCGGTGAACTGTTAAGTGACTTTTCTTGGTGAGATGCAAGATGCCGCGGTGAAGTGAAAGCCCTTGAAGCGTTGAATTATACTGTTTTCAACCGCACAATCTTTGAAGCTTTTCCTGAGAAAAATCTTCCGTCCTTCCTTTCATCACTTGAAAATTCACCTTCCGGAGTATCTTTTGACAAGTTCTTGATCTTTATGCTCTTTACGCGAAAGACAAACTTCGATCGAAGAAGATGAAGTTGTTTTGCTCAAAATAAAGAAACCAACTGAATGTGAAATTACCAGCCGCAGAAAGGGCGCGAAAAATTTCAACGGCCTCAATTGGGTTTGGGTATCCCACACTTGGCTTGAGCCTGCGATCCAATCGAAAGCAAGTACCTGGTCAGCGGTCAACTTCAAAAAAACAGCTGACCTCGATGAGGTCTTAACTTGAGCCCGCGATATGGTCACGTTACACTGGTCAGCGGATACCTTGTTTTGACAGGTGTCAATTGGCTATAAGATGGATGTCCAGTATCAAAGATGTACGCTGTAAAGTAGCTGGTCAGCTGGGCCAGGTGGAGTATGGCCGCCATGTTGGATTATTATGATTATTATTAGGATATTATTAATTATTGGGCGACTCCGTCGTCGTCGTCGTCGTCGTGCGTACGCGCCCACGAGCAATACCGCTAGCCATTTTTACCATGAGAAAAGCAGTTGACGGGTTTCTTTAGGTATGGTGCTCCGCTTGACGGCCCTTCGGGCCGTCGGAGCTCCGCTATAAAGTCACGTTCGGGAGTGATAGGGTTAAGCGTTAAATTGGACCGCTCGGAAGTTTTACAATAGAGTACAGCGAAGTCCACGCAATCCTGATTACGAGAACGACAAAGTGCTCGTAGAATTTTGTAGTTTCTCTTCTCGCTAAGTGAGTTTTCACAGTTGTTCTACCCGGGAATTTAATGCTTAAGCCTATTGATGTACAGTTTGGTACACACCAATCGATTAATCGTTTAATCGGACTGCTCAGTAGTTTCACAATAAAGTGAAGCTTTCGGGTGTGATAGGGTTAAGCGTTTAATTGGACCGCTCGGAAGTTTACTCCGCTGTTTCTGAGAAGACTTATGCAGTTTAGACCCAAATTCAAGAATCCGTATCATTAGTTGGCCAGATCGCAATAACGTCTTGGTCGAGTAGACTGATATATGAATTGTGTCTACGGAGTGCTACTTTCAATGCGATTGGAAAATTTGCAGAAGAAGTCACTCGTTTGTCCCCGGTGCCATCCCACAGGGGTGTGGCAGGGTAGCTAACGAAAGGTTCAGCCAAAACCACCACTTGAAAAAGAAATTTTCGTATGCCTTACACAGTACGTTTTTGTCCCTTATCTCATTTCAGTCATGGCTGCAGCTATCGGGCAATATTCTGACGTTTCCGATGATGTCGATGAAGAGTGTGAGTTGTTTGAAGATGTTGTGAAAGATCTGGAAGGCTAGAGTGCAAAAGTAAGTGAATTTCAGTTAACCCTTTAACCCCTAAGGGGTCTCCCTTTGACGAGTAAAATCGTCTGGCGTTAGACAGAGTAAAATCTTAAGTCACTCTTAGGGAGTACAAGGGTTAAGTATTATCCACGTAATCTGAACGAGAGATCGATATTCAAAACGTCAGGTGTGGTTTTTTAGACGTGGTAGTTGAAGTGTTGTGTTCGACTTGGGGATCGATGTTACTTCTTAGTGAGTGATTTAGAGCATTATTTCATTTATTTACAGTTTTTATTTATTTCAGAAAAAGGCGCGAATTGGACAAAACGAAACTTCTCACTTCGCAATGAAATCAGAGCCTTCTGTGAGTTGAGTGTAAATACTGTTTCAAAATAAAAGGCTTCGGTGTTGAATAGAACATTTTGTTTGAATTAAGTTTCCCCTCATTATCATCGTCCAAAAAGCTTATGCCTTTAAAAGCGCAGGGGGTATCCGTTCTCTGCGCCACCGCTTATTCAAAATGTGAGACTTCAATTTTGCGTGTTTTACTGAAAAATGCTACGTCAGTGGTGAAAGGGAGCCTTTGTACGTCTTCAAATCCAGTCGATCTAAATGCTTGCGCGTGTGAACGTTTAACGCCTTAACTACTTAATCGGAGATGTTGGCTCAAGTGGCTAATTACAAATTAATTGACTCCGTGATTAGTATTCCATGCGTTCAGAAACAAGCCTCAGAAATTTGTCCACCACAAAATCGCCTCAGTCAATCAAATTTTGTTTTAATCAAATACAAGGCGCGTAAGGCGTATCGGGCAATAGAACTGATCCAAGATTGCAGTGTGCCGTTCTCAGAAATCAAAAGAACAAGTTCTAGGGACAGCTTCAGTTAGTTAATAGCGAAGAAAGCTCTCTTCGACGACAGATGGTGGCGAAGAGACGTGCATTCACTGCGAATTTCTCCGAAATGTTTAAGCGCGGCTTCCTGGAATCTACTTGCAAAAAATTACAGGTTTGAATGTGAATTTTTACCGAGCTTTATCTTTAATTGACCGATTCGCTGTATTCCAAGCAACTTAAGTGAAATTTGCGAAAAACTGCTCAGTTCGAGTCAATAACAGAAATTGTGCTTCAAAATGACTCGCAATTCTCTTACTTCCCTTTTCGTGGATTTACTCAAGGCGTAATCTTCATGCAGGCATAAACACAGGCTTACAGTTCTTACTGTTGTTAAAAAGACATATTAGAGTCACTGTTCGACAATCAATTGTTGGATGACTTCATCGATAATTTTCAGTACAATGATTATGCATTGTTTTGATTCTGTTACTCTAACATATGTTCTCACTGTAAACGTTAGAACTACAAATCAATATACCCAATAGTTATTGTTCTAAAAATAAGTCTCGCTGTTTGCTGTTCAACAATCAGTGTACCTAACCAGTCATTCATGTGCCATCACTGACTGACAATGACACTTCAGTGTTTCTGCCATTGTTGTACTGCAGAAATATGCTTGTTCTACATGAAATTTACGGAACTGATATTTACAGCAGATAACTTCTAAAAACTTAGAGTAGGGGGGCAGCTTTAGTGAAAACTATTTCTAGTTTATTTATTTATTTATTTGTTTATTTATTTATTTATTTATTTATTTTCAGACAAAGGCGTGGATCGGTCAAAACGAAACATTTGACCCTCCAATGAAATCGCTGCTGGATGATCCAGTGAGTTGAAGCTAGCTAAAACTACTGCTCGAATTTCAAACGACGTCAAAACTCATGAAATGTTTTACGTGCATCTATAACTTGAAACTTAAATAGTTGAGTGAGGCAGAGTGACCAGTTATGGAACTTTGAGGTTGAAGCAGTAAAATCTCAGTGCCGGTTTAAGGACATATTATTTCGTAAAAGATCTGTGCAAAATAGTTGATTGAGTAACGAAATTTTACTTCCAGTATGTTAGAATTCTCACCCTTTTTTTCTCCGTGACTTTTCACTTATTTGCCTTTTTTTCTTTCAGATTAGAGCCGCACAGATCGGAACGAGTCAGATCTCTCGCAGCAGGACTTCTTTCCTGGGAGAGCCCTCGGTGAGTTGAGTGCAAATACTGTTTCAAAATGAAAGGCTTAGGTGTAAAATAGAACATGCAGTTTGAATTAAGTTTCCCCCCATTAACGTTGTCAGAAAGCTTATCCCTTTAAAAGCGCAGGGGGTATCAGTTCTCTAGGCCAACTCTTTGGTATATTTTACGTAAGATAGAACATGTTATAGACTTGTATTACTGATTTTCTTGAGTGAATCAGCTTGACATCATCCAGAAGAATCCCTCTTCCAAAGAATAAGAATCATTGAAATAATTAGCTGTAAAATTGTCACCCTTGTACACATCGCTGCCAAATTTCACGATTCCGAACGTCACAATTCCTGCTGTGACGAAATTGCTTTCCAGGCTCCCGACCTATTCATTGAAAAAGAAAACAAAAATGTGAATTTTTTTCATTGAAGATTTATTTAGCTCTTCCACTGCCTCTGAAGAGCACAGTTCATTCATTTTGTCTTCGTTCTGAGCTGCTGCAATTCGAACGAATTTGTGGTTGCGTTGCTATATGCATACCATGGGTTTCATGTCATTTGGTTTGGCGTCTGCTCCTTGTTAATTTATGCAGGCAAAAGTCACGGTTTAAGATATTTAGCCATTTTAAATGTAAACATTGAGCTTCCAATTGCTTGTTTGTGTTCTTCGCAATCCAGACTTCTCTGCTGGTTAATATATATCTCATTTTACGGTGTACGATAGAGATCATTACGATTTTACAACAACTTGATTCTTTGAAACGCAACTTGATTTCTGGAAACGCAAACTTGATTTCTGGAAACGCAACTTGATTTCTGGAAACGCAAACTTGATTCTTTGAAACCCAAACTTGATTTTTTGAAACGCAAACTTGATTCTTTAAAACACAAACTTGATTTCTGGAAACGCAACTTGATTCTTTGAAACGCAAACTTGATTTTTTGAAACGCAAACTTGATTCTTTGAAACGCAACTTGATTTCTGGAAACGCAAACTTGATTTCTGGAAACGCAAACTTGATTTCTGGAAACGCAACTTGATTTCTGGAAACGCAAACTTGATTCTTTGAAACCCAAACTTGATTCTTTGAAACGCAAACTTGATTCTTTGAAACACAAACTTGATTTCTGGAAACGTAACTTGATTCTTTGAAACGCAAACTTGATTCTTTGAAACGCAACTTGATTTCTGGAAACCCAAACTTGATTTCTGGAAACGCAAAATTGATTCTTTGAAACCCCAACTTGATTCTTTGAAACGCAAACTTGATTCTTTGAAACACAAACTTGATTTCTGGAAACGCAACTTGATTCTTTGAAACGCAAACTTGATTTTTTGAAACGCAAACTTGATTCTTTGAAATGCAAACTTGATTCTTTGAAACGCAAACTTGATTCTTTGAAACACAAACTTGATTCTTTGAAACGCAAACTTGATTCTTTGAAACACAAACTTGATTTCTGGAAACGTAACTTGATTCTTTGAAACGCAAACTTGATTCTTTGAAACGCAACTTGATTTCTGGAAACCCAAACTTGATTTCTGGAAACGCAAAATTGATTCTTTGAAACCCCAACTTGATTCTTTGAAACGCAAACTTGATTCTTTGAAACACAAACTTGATTTCTGGAAACGCAACTTGATTCTTTGAAACGCAAACTTGATTTTTTGAAACGCAAACTTGATTCTTTGAAATGCAAACTTGATTCTTTGAAACGCAAACTTGATTCTTTGAAACACAAACTTGATTCTTTGAAACGCAAACTTGATTTTTTGAAACGCAAAATTGATTCTTTGAAACGCAAACTTGATTCTTTGAAATGCAAACTTGATTCTTTGAAACGCAAACTTGATTTTTTGAAACGCAAACTTGATTCTTTGAAACGCAAACTTGATTCTTTGAAACGCAAACTTGATTCTTTGAAATGCAAACTCGATTCTTTGAAACGCAAACTTGATTCTTTGAAACGCAAACTTGATTCTTTGAAACGCAAACTTGATTCTTTGAAACGCAAACTTGATTCTTTTATTCTTTGAAACGTAAACACGACATTTTTGTCGCGTGTTCTCTTTGGAAGCGAGCAACATGGCGGAAATGGTAGAAGGTACAGATATTTGTAGTTATGCATTTTGCCTAGTCTTTCTTCGTTCAGTTCTCTCTGCTTGCTCATCCTGATCACTTAATTTCCATAGATTTCGCAGATCTTCGTCACTATCTTTTCAATATGATCAAAGCGCTGAAATCGCTAGAGATGATCACGGAATATTTATGGAAGGATTTCGAAATAAACTGGAGGTACTTTAATGTTGTAGTATAATCTAATATAAACGATATTTAAACACAAAGAAGGTGACATTCCTGAGGTCTGAGAAACTATTTACCTACTTAGCTCGTGGGTTAATCTGTTTGGAATAAAGGCCGCAAAATAAAGTTCCTTTCGTGGGTTAGTAGTTTTGGATGATGTATTTTAGCCTAGCATAACAGGCGCTTATTTAGCCGAGTGCGAAGCGCGACACGTTTCTCCACTCGCCTACCCTGTGAGCAGTTTCCCTTTGTCATCTCTGAAGAGCGAAAGACAGACAGAGACTCTGCTGGCAGGGTACCACTCGTCTGAAATACGCAAAAAAATAACGCCTTTTCTGCAGGCTAGATGTAGTTAAACTTCTCTTGCAGTGTCTCAACTTTAAAAAGAAGGCTATGCGAATTTGATATCCAGTACTACAGGAGAGAAGACCCGGTGGACGTTTGTAGAGCTGTTTTGGTTTGTAAAACTTTACTCTTATATCTCAAACTTGAATTTGAATTTACTAAATAATTAATTTGGTCTTATCTGAAGGTTAATATGTTTGCCAGTAGTGAGGCCCTGCCAGGGGGGCGTCCCGTGCCGCTTGTCTGAATTTTAAAATCTCCTGTGTCGGTGTTTAAATCGCTAATTCTCGGCTTTGATATCACTTTCGGAATTTTGCCGGGAATGATGTCTCTCGTCGGGAATTCAATTTATGTGCTGTGGCTACTTTTTGGGCCATGTTGCTTGTCGGAATTTACCCCTGGAAGGGCCTCAGTAGTGCAGTCAACTAACGCATTACGCGATTTCTGTCTTGTTTACAGTACGAACTTGACTCTGCAAGGAAAAATGTTGGAATAAGGGCCATGCAGATGAGACTGCGACTCCATCATAACTTGTTGGTGACAAGGTTTGAAAGCATTTGCAGATATGAGCTAAAGAAATAAAAACTGCTCACTGCTGTTTATATGAGACTGATGTAAACGCGAGAGTTAGGTTAATGCCAGAACGCAGTAAGATCGTCCTCAAACAAGGCCCAGTGTTTGCATCAGTCTTACTCTATAGAAATATTAAGGGGCAGTTTTCTTTTCATTAACTAATAATATACATGAAAACATTTCTCGATTCTGATGGACTAAGAGAAATGCTGTTTTGAGGAAACACGATGCAGCAAAAGGTAATCAGTCAGTGCAGAAAAAAAAGGAAATACGGTATAAATAAGAGGAAAAACAGAGGATTCTGATTGGTTAATAAACAAAGTCACTGGAATTGAGCAAATCAAACACCTCTGAATGGCACAAAATTGTTTTGAACAAGTTTTCTTTCGAGACAACAGAGGAGCTGAAAAACAGCTCTAAAAACGAGAACAGTGCGAAAAGCACTGCTTTTTGGTTGTCTGTTTGGAGAAAGTGATGTCTAGAGAAAGGAATGACAGACGAAATCGAAAATCATGAAACCGATCAGCTTAAGGTGGCTCGATTGGATTTTTCAGGACTGACACCTTCCAACTTTAAATATAAATCACAATGCACTAAAACGTAATACAGCAGATCAATATCCACAATCTTGCTAGGGATAGACCAAAGGTACGGGTGAGGTGTATTTTATCGAGATCGGAGTTACCATAGCGACGCAATGACGTCATTGTTTTTACTCACAGTCGATTTTCATGAAATCTAGAGGTTTTCTTTCTAAACTGTCCTCTGTACTTGTAGTTTAGATAGTTTCCCTGATGTGTAGTGAGTTTCAACAAATTCTATGAGAGCGATTTCAATTACCTTGAGATTGAGAGGTCCTTGAAAACAATAAAATCGTTAAGCTTGTGGGATCTGGCTGGAGTGACAAGGATACTTCACAAATTAATGTGATCAAGTAAGCTGAAGCCACTCAAAAGGCACTAAGGCCACATGGTAGCGGGCATTACCCCTTAAATCTACCAAAGCAAAGATTGAGCCCAAGCATTAGCAGCCATGGACAGCTGTTTCGGCCTTGTTAGGCCTCATCAGCATGGCATAGCTAATACTCAGGCTCAAGTACCCACTTATCAATAAAACAAGCAATGAAATCGTAAAGCTTGTGGGATGTGGCTGGAGTGACAAGGATACTTCACAAATTAATGTGATCAAGTAAGCTGAAGACACTCAAAAGGCACTAAGGCCACATGGTAGCGGGCATTACCCCTTAAATCTACCAAAGCAAAGATTGCGCCCAAGCATTAGCAGCCATGGACAGCTGTTTCGGCCTTGTTAGGCCTCATCAGCATGGCATAGCTAATACTCAGGCTCAAGTACCCACATATCAATAAAACAAGCAATGAAATCGTAAAGCTTGTGGGATGTGGCTGGAGTGACAAGGATACTTCACAAATTAATGTGATCAAGTAAGCTGAAGCCACTCAAAAGGCACTAAGGCCACATGGTAGCGGGCATTACCCCTTAAATCTAATTAGCTTACTTGATCACATTAATTTGTGAAGTATCCTTGTCACTCCAGCCACATCCCACAAGCTTTACGATTTCATTGCTTGTTTTATTGATATGTGGGTACTTGAGCCTGAGTATTAGCTATGCCATGCTGATGAGGCCTAACAAGGCCGAAACAGCTGTCCATGGCTGCTAATGCTTGGGCTCAATCTTTGCTTTGGTAGATTTAAGGGGTAATTCCCGCTACCATGTGGCCTTAGTGCCTTTTGAGTGGCTTCAGCTTACTTGATCACATTAATTTGTGAAGTATCTTTGAAAACAATAATTTAACTATAAGATCACCGAGATTAAAAGAAATTTATCGACTACTTTTTTTAATAATCGCCTCAGTGTAAAAACATAGCCAAGTTTTGACAAAAACGCAGAATAGCCACCTTATTCAAGTTCATATTTTTCGAAATCAAATGAAGCGATTTTGTCCCACTTTTCAGGAAATGTAGTTCATATGTATAAAAATAATATGCGCTCTAAATGCGCTTCCTGTGAGCCCGGCGAACATATGCTACAGCGACTCGATTAGACTTGTTTGATTTTAACAGTCGAAAACTTCATCCGTAAATTTCTCGAAATCGCTCTGATAGAATTTGTTTAAACTCGCTACACATCAGGGAAACTATCTAAACTACAAGTACAGAGGACAGTTTAGAAAGAAAACCTCTAGAGTAGTATAGTGTTTGGGGGTACCAGATCAAAAATTAATCAAATGGAATCACATACTGATTTAGGGGGGTGTTTTAGCAAAATGATCTCGTATTTGTGGCAATCTATAGTTTATTAAAAATGCGTGACTTTCTCGGAAAAATCACCAAGCGTGACATTCTCGGAAAAACAGGAAATGAGTCTCGCTAATAGTTATTGTTTCAGATCATGAGACGGTCGTATGATTATTTCTAACCAATCAAAAGTCGACCCATAAATTAACCAAAACCAAAAATCTAACCAACTGGTTCAGAATTTGGTTTATTTTTTGGTCAGATATTTTGCCATACAGAGAAAGGATGCCTTCATTAGAAAAACTTACTACTAGTTTTGAGTCCACATGTGCCAAGATTCAAGATTCTATCCTGAACTAGGCAAATCAGTGGGTTTGCGGCGATAAAAACACCACAGCTATGGTGTGACGTCATGTGTTAGTAACATATAAAATAATATCTCATATAATAGTATAGAATGAGTTGTAATTCAGATATCCACATCGAATTGATATCAAATGGAGAATATCATTGTCCTTTTTGTGATGAGAGAATAGCAGAACATAATGTTAAAAAAGAGGAACCGTGTTGTGATGAACAGAATGTGTTGAATGATAATGGAGCGATTATATGCGTAAGTTGCGGTTCAGTTCATGGTTACAACGTTGTGAAAGAATACATTGATTTTCATGACAATATGTATAAAATAAAGAGAAAGTCTGTATATCACCGGAAGTATCATATTGAAAATGTAATAAATAAAATATGTCGTAAGAATGGATTTCAAATTTCTGTAAAAGATACGGGTAAAATATTTAAAATATTCGAAGAGATTGGTGAACAATAAACGTAAAAGAATGATTAGCACTAAATTTATGCTTAAGCAAATATTTTTAATGCTTGATCTTCCATTTCATGAAATAATAGTTACTAGATCAAAAAAGACGCTTGGATTTTATGATCAATATTGGGTTGAAATTTTATTGTTAAGATTTGATGTGATTATTGGTATTATCAGACAGTGAATTTTTCATCATATTTGACAAAATACTTGTCTATGATAGGGCTGTTATCAACGACATAATCGTCAATGTATTTCATGGTTGAATGTATAGTTGATGCCTCAAAATTGCCACTTCTCATGGTTTCCTTTATTGTATTCAGAATGTGTTGGTAGCTTTGATAAGCATATGTGCAATTCTGTATTTTCAGATCAAGGTTTTTATGCTTCATCCACCCTTGTATCAAACGTGATGCTGTACTGATGGCTACCAAACTAACACCACCTGTTGCCACACTTGCAGCGAGACCTCCAGTTGCAAAGATGATAGACAATGAGTTCCCAAGTAATTTCCATTTTTTGAACCGTTTAACCACCTGTTTATGAGCCCAACACTTTCTGTGATATGTGTGGTAATAGGCTTTTAATTCATTTACCTGATCTTCTGTTAATTCACCTGAAATATGGTTCCAGCTGAATATACTTTTTCTCTCTTTCATATATATATTTTATACAATAATTCTATTAAAAATGCAATAAAGAATCCCAGATATTTGGCCAGATAATGGAGATCTTTTTCTTCGCTTTGATGTAAATAAACAAGGTATTGCATAACAATATCCACGGTCTAATGAATAGCTATTATAAAATCTTCCATATGCATCATGAAGTATACCATGTGTTTGTAATGTATCAATCCAACCAAGTGTATGTTCCAAGAAATGTGTCAAGCATCCACTATCAGGCCCAATAAGTCCAATATCCTTGTGAGTATATAAAATACTGTTGATTGGGATAAATGTATTGAAATGCTTGTGATACAGATATTGGTAAACCAAAGCTGATTTCAAAATTGAGTCATCAATATTATGATGTTGTTGTTTTGTTTCTTTAAAAAAGAATTTGATATATTTAATTGCTTCTTTTATCATATACTATATCGTTGTATTAAAATTTGATGATGATCCAAGATTGTTTTTTCATCCATTATAATATCCAAATAGACACAAAAGAAAGCAATAGAGCCATCTAAAGGTGCAATGGAGTTTGGATTCAAATCACCAAAAGTCATTTGTGTGCTGCCAGTTCTATTAGCTGCTGTAAAACTTCCAATATGTTTTTTGTTCCAATAGATTTTACTTTTGTTTGTATTAGGAGAAGGTAAATTGTCCCAGTGAACAGATAAACAGTGCCAAACATTAATTTGGCCTAAATCATTTACTGAATAATCTGCTATTTTTCTGAAACTTTGTATTGATGCTTCTGGACCAAAATATACACAATTTGATTGATCAACACCACTTATAACTAAATTTGAACCATTGTAATAGCTTACAAACTTATCATAACCTCTATTATCATGACCAAAAAGCCCATTTTTCCATGGACTTCCACCTGTATTTGAATTTAATTTATAAACAATGTAAATATTGACAACATCATTATTTAAATTGATTTGAATTATCATTCTCTGTGATCCATCAAACTTTAAAAAATAACGTCCATTAAGTTTCTCAGCCTTGGTACAAACAGTGGGTCTTAAGTTTAAAGTTGATTGTGTTGCATCATTTTCTTCATTTGAGAGATCGTATAATGTTTCAACTTTTCTGTCTGCATTCATATCTACAAAATTATTATTCGCTCTGTCGATTTGATATACACATTTTGAGTACAATCTAATAAATTCAGAAACCCATAAATCTAAAAAACTGTCTCTAACAATATCAGAAACTTGTGATTTAATAACAACATGATTAACATCATCGCCTGGTCTTACATTTGTCAAACGTTTGTTTCCAAGATCATAGTTCCCATCTTGTGTTAATGTAAATCCATCGCCTTTATCACCTTTGGGGCCAACAGAACCTGAAACACCTTGTGGACCCTGTGGGCCTTGTGGGCCAAGTGGACCTTGTGGTCCTTGCGGACTTTGTGGACCCTGCGGACCAATTGGACCTTGCGGACCTTGTGGACCAATTTGACCAATATCACCTTTATCACCTCTATCACCATTATCACCTTTTGGACCTCTTTCACCAGTTCTATCTGAGGTTGGTAAATCATTAAATAATCCCATATAATATTATTTTAGATTAATTCATAATTACTTCAAGTGTGAATGTTGTATCAAATGCACCTGTATTAGGATGTGAATAGTCAATTATAAAATAGCCTCTCGATAATGATTTGTTGATGTTGACCGTTGTGATGTTTCTACTTAAAGAAGATTGTCTGTGTTCATAAATAGTTGCTGGTAATGGCAAAGGCCCACCACCTTCAGCTTTTGTTTTGAAATAGAATATTCCGGGGCTTGTTCCTTGTATGATATACATTTTCTTAATATAAAAGTTATTGTTATGAATAACTAAAAATTCAGAGCCATTTATCAATACAGTCTTTAAAACATTCTTATTATGTCCTTGTTTGGCTTTAACAAAGCAATTTAAATATTGTATTTGACCGATTATTCCATTGCCATTCAAATTTAGATCACCTCCTAATTTCGGCCTGTAAAGAACAAATCCACCCAAATCGAAAGCTGTTTCCATAATTACACCTGTGACACTTGAACGAAAAAGATTTAAACCACCGTTATGAATTATATAGCCATTCAGATTTAAATCACCACCAAGTTTAGCCTCTTTTATTAAATAGCTGTTCATATTAATATTATTTAGCATTGTCAATTCGCCATTGTCTCCACCAAACAGCCAATTTTCGTTTTCTTTCACATCAAAACCATTCAAATCTAAATCAGTTTGTAATTGTATTTTTTCATTCACGATTTTATAAGCCTCTGTGAAGTCGTAAACACTTGATGGAACGTCTACAGCTTCAAAATCAATACCATATGCAACACAATGAACTTTGTACTTATTTGGATAAGTTGGGTTAGCATTAATATGAATCGTACAATATAAATATTCAGGTGGTGAACTTACTGAAGGTTTTTCAATCCATAATAAATATCTCGAATGATCTTCATTTCTGTTGTCAAATTTTCTCCCTACAGTTTTATGAATTGTAATTCCGCCAGTTGCATTGAATGTTACAGTACTAAGACTCATTCCTTCATAATCAGGAAACAGCCATTCAAGAATGAAAGTGTATTTTCCATCTTTTATTGTGTACATATTAAAACCAATTCTAGCTCTGTAAATATGATTAGCTTCTTTATTCAAGTCTACATCAATGACCTTTTTTGAAATCAAATATGGTGACTGAGGTAAATTGACATATCCATTAACTGTCAAGCCATATTCAGTACTAACTTCATCGATATCATTCATCAAATATTTGAAAGCATTCTTTGGATGAGAAGTAGATGAAATATGACTTTTTTCTAATTGATCTAAATTTACGGCATCGGTTTTATTTGTTCCTTCTTTTAAGTTAATGATTTTATGCCCTCCAAGTTTCATATCCGCCGTCATCGCATTTGTTCCATTCAATAATAAAGTGTTTGCTCTGATGGTTTGTGAAGCTCGATTTAAAACTCTAAAGTTCACTGCATCAGTTTCATTCACCACGTCCGCTAAATTTGTTATTTTATTATTATTCATGTCAATATAGTCTGAAGTATGAATCTGGCCAACATTCTCCAAGTGTTTGTTTAAAAAATCATAACTTCCATCAGATGTAAATCTAATTATATCTTTAGTTTTATCATCTACATAAAACTTATTGGCAGCATCTGTGTTAGCAGTTGGTGTTGCACAGTTGATCACTTTGTTACCAGAAAGATTTAAATTAGCAGTCATTTCTTGTGTTCTATCTCGAAGTAGAGTTTGACCGATACTGCTTTTTGATGCGAGATTAGTGTCAATATATGATTTATTCACAAGATCTGCTGGTTGGTTTCCTATCCCATGACCTGTAATAATAAACCCCCCAAAATCCTGATTGCCTGTCATTATAACACTTCCATCTTTTTTCACAAAGTCTGATGTGTTAAAATTAGCAATTTCAGCATCAACATACTTTTTGTTTACAGCGTCTTGTGGGTTTGAGGGGTTATCCTGCAGGTTGATGATTTTGTTTAATTTCATGTCAATATTACCACCAAAGGCAACATTACCATTTTCAATTTCATAAACTGGGTCATGAATATGTGATAAAATGATATTGGAAAATCCATAAATACCATGAACTATAATGTGATGTTTGACATTTTTTAATGTATTTGGTGTAATAACTGTTAATTCAATTGTTGAAGTTCCTTGACTTGTTTTTTCGATGAAGAATATTTTCTTAAGATAACCATCAACAATATGTGTCTTTGGAAATGCTCTTTGTATTGGACTTTTTCTTATATGCATATTTTGTGTCTCCATTTCAATATTAACTATTGCTTGCTCTGGATAATTTTCTGTATAAAATTCAACAACAAAAGTATAATTTGAAACTTCCAATTGTGTTACATTTAACATAAAAACAGATATCATACTTTCATTTGGAATTCTGAAAGACAATGATTTTTTATTGATCTTGTATGGGCTTTTATTGAAGTCTTCCAATTGAAGATTATTCGCATTTCGTGTTACAGTTGTTTTCGATATGTCTTCAAGAAGAAATTTGAATGGATTTTGCCTTGTTCCTTCAATTGATAAAACAGCATCGTTGACGTATCTCATATTAACAGCATCTTTGTTTGAATTTGGTTCTCCAACATTAGTCAAGCGTTTATTTTCAAGATCATAGTTACCATCTTGTGTTAATTTGAATCCATTTCCTTTATCACCTTTATCACCTTTTGGACCAATTAGACCTCTATCACCTTTATCACCTTTTAGACCTTGTGGACCAGCAGGACCTCTATCACCTTTATCACCTTTATCACCAGTTCCTATATTGTCTGGAGTTGGTAAATCATTAAATAATCCCATATAATATTAGATTAGATAACACCATAGAAGTTTCTCTTCACTGTTTTCATTGGTTTGTCAACATAACAGAAGGAATACGGTTTTTTGGTTGCTTCAATATACTTTTGTTTATTAATTCCAAGTTCTTGGGATATAATGTTTCTCTCTCTTGTGGATGGAAAATCATAAAGACAGAAGTGGCTACAATTGAGCCTAATAGATTTTGGGCATCCATAGAATGACTGTGTTAGGTACATTACTGAACAATTTTTGTGGCGACCTTGAATGAAATAACTGATAATCTGATCTTGTTTTTTATCAGTCACGAAATCATCAAATACAACCAGTCGCTGTAAATCAGTGTCTTTGATTTGTTCAACAGGAAGTATTTCATCTTGACTGCATACTAAAACGGGGTAACCAACTTGTTTGCTTATTCCATCCATAACTTGCTGTAAATATTGATATTTGTCTTGATCCAAGTTCTTGGCATACAGATGTATTTGATCATAATAGACTAACGGTTCCATAATCAAATGCAAAAACAATGTTGTCTTTCCAGATCCAGAATTTCCAGCCAATAACATTCTGAATGTATCTTTTGGCATATACGGATACAACTGTCTGAATGAATTATTTGAATTGTGAACGATATCATAATTTGGAATTTCCATATGTTAATAGTTTAGATTAGTCTAACACAATTGTATATGGATATAGAACGTATGAAAAGGCTTCTTCAAAGTGGAATTGAAGCTGGAAATAGGACTAGAGAAGTTCGTGAGGTTATCAAGACTTATGAAAACGCAAAACAGGATGCATATGATACAACATCAGAATTACTAAAACCCTCTATTGATGTTCAGAAGAGTGTGAAAGAAAGTGTCGATAAAAAACAGGATAAAGTCATTGAACAGTTGAAAGAAAACTAGCAGGATTTAAAACGAGGACTTGATGATGTTATAGAATCTAATATAAGAGCAATTACAATGGGAACGGAACTTCCTTTGGCAATTGAAGCACCTAAAGAAGATAAAGAAGATAAAGATGAAGGCAAGAAACCCAGCATTTTAAATATCGATAACTATTTCGATAAAGATGACAGAACTATATTGAAAAATAACAAGCTTTTGAAACCATCCGATTTAACTCAAGTCACCCCACAAAAACTTCTTGAAGAAAAGGAGAAAGCTGGAAAAATTGCCCAAGATCTAGGAAGAAGAAAAAAAATCAATTAGTGTAGAAGAAAATGAATCTCATAAAAGAGAAATACAAACTTTGAGGAAATACAGAGAAACGATTGCAGATGTATTGAGTTCTTACAAATACAAAACAGGGCAAGGAATAAGAAAGAGAAAACAATATGGAGCTAATGTTGTCCATTATAATAATATCAATGACTTGCTTTCAAGACTACAGTTGCTGGGTGGGTCTATTTTTGCTGGCAACAACAGTATGAGTGTCAGAAATGAGTTTGTAAAGATATTGCATACTTTAAGCAGACTTGGATAAGTTGGAAACGATGAGCTGAATAAAATAATGATGAAATATCTAATGTAAAAGTATATGACAGAAATTTCATTACGATTCAACAGTAAAAACAGAGACAAAATTGGTGTAAGTAACAGTCATGATTTTGAAAAAAGATTCAATACACCTATCAAATTAACGAATGATTTGAAATATGAAATGGCTGTGAATGTTATCAATATGACATACAGTTGGTACAACATCAGAGAGTCTTTAGGGAATAATCAAATTAAATATAGCTATGACAAAGGTGTAAACTGGGAAACAATAACATTCGTTGACGGGATGTATTCATACGACGATATCAATAGTTACATTCATGAGTATATGAGTAAAAATAGCCATGTACTGAATCCATCTGAAACAGACAAATCAAAATTCCAGTATGGTATTAACATGTATTTCGTTTTGTCAACATATCGCATTTTGATTGAACTCAATGAAAATTATCGTGTGGATCTGAGAAATAATGATTTCAGAAAACTTATCGGTTTCGATTCAAAATTAGTTTCAGCAACAGAATATGGAAAAAATCTACCAGATATTACAAGAGGAGTGGATGAAATTTATATCAATTGTGATAATGTGATAGATAGCATTGTTGATGGCAATAGTACAAATACAATCGCTGTTATTCCAGTCACAGATCTCGTCAGAAGTTTACCTTTCACTCACAAACCTCGTTTTCTTTCATGGAATCCTATCTCAACACACACAATCAGCTCAATACGTTTTTATGTCACTGATTCTTCCGGAGCACCAGTTGATTTGAATGGGATAGATTGGTATATTGAGTTATTCTTGAGAGGGAGAGAATTATAAAACCTAATAGTATATGAGGAGATTTTAATACGCGGAATATGAAAAATATCACACAAAACAGGGTAAAGGAATAGTGAGTGATGCTGTCAAAACAGCTGTAAAAAAAGCAGCTACAACAATTGGTGAACATGTTGGCAAAAAAGGTGGTGACAAAATAATAGAACTTTTAAGTAAGAAAAAGAGAAAAAGTGGAACTGAGAGTGAGATTAAGACTGGGGGTGAGATTAAAAGAAAGAGAGGTAGACCTCGAAAAATTAAGTAACTTTTATCTAACACAATAATATATGTCAAACTATCGCGACTCAAAATATATCGAACGATATGAAGATGTTGTCTTTGAGCTTGAGACAGCACTTAATACAGTGATTGCAAACAATGCTCATCAGAGGAAAACAGGTTACCGATTTGTTGTTGATAACAGTGGAGAGACAACACCATTTGACTGGTATAATGCCCGTTTTAATGTTATTTTCAAAGAAAGTAAGCTTGCAGATGGAGCTGATATTGCTAATGCAGATCGAAATGGTATTGTTAATTCAGTTCACGCACTTATTAACACCATTAATGTAAAAATGAATGGAACCGATGTTTATGAATGCCGAGATGCTAACCAAGCCACAAATATTAAGTCATTGCTTGAGTATTCACAGGGTTATGCTGCAAGTCAGGGAACCAATGAGTTCTTCTATCTTGACACCTCCAGAGGTGCTGAAAACAGAACGGCACAAGCTGCTTATAACAAAGGATTCTCAGATCGTAAAGCTTTGCTTAATGATGGTGGTGAAATAAATGCAGAGATAGCATTGAACAGATACGGTTTTTTCAAAAGCTTTTGGGGTGAACTCATGCCTAACTCAAAAGTAGAGGTGAACCTAACACTTGAGAGTGATGCAAATGTAATTTGGCAGGCTAATGATGAATGTCGCGTGATACTGACTAAATTCCAGCTGATTGTTCCAAGAATAATTTTCAATTCTGCGGGAAAGTCTTTGTACATGGGCACTTATCTTGACACCAGAAAATGGACTTACATGAGAGAAATGGTTGAGAGAGGCAATTCAACAAGACAAAAGACAGCTAATTTCCGTATCTCCACAGGAATAAACAAACCAAGGCATGTCTTTGTATTCATCATCAATGATGCCAGTGATGCAAATCAAGAAGCCAATAAATTCTTGTACAACACTTTTGCTGTGGGTAATGACAAAACTTTGACTGATTGTTATCTTGAAGTTGGCAATGGAAATGATTACCCAGAGGTTCATTACAAACCATCAACAGAGCCCACAAGGGTATTCAGAGTTGCATTGAATTATGTTAAAGTTGTAAATGAATTCAATGAAAACACCCTTCTCACAAGAGAAAACTTTGGCACAATATTCCCATTCATTTATTTTGATTTGACGAAACAGAAACAGGATATAAAAGATGGGATGACAAAACTGACTTTCAAATACACTTTAAGTGCTGCAGCAGATCATGAGATCATCAGATCATCAGATCAGCGTGTATGCACTTGTGCTGTATGAACAGGATGTTGAGATGAGAAAGACTGATGGAAAGTTGATTCTGAGATCTATGTAAATGGAAATAATTAAATTAAATAATTAAATAAATAAATAAAATAAATTAATTAAATTAAATGAATTAAATAAATTAAATAATTAAATAAATTAAATCATTATTTATATTAAATACAATTTAGTATAAACATATATTATATGACTACTTATCATCCTCATGGAGTGACACTGTCACAAGGTCAGAAAGAAAAGCTGGCAAAAGCTATTAAATCAAATTCAGCGGTAACATTGAGGTTGGCTCATGATGAATTATCTGGCGGTGATCAACTTATGTTGACAAAGACACAAATTAACAAACTGACAAAATCAAAAACCGCCGACCGGTTAGCTCAGTGGTAGAGCACCGGACTAGTGTGCGGGAGGTCGGTGGTTCAAACCCGGTCGGACCAACACTCAGGGTCTTTAAATAATTGAGGAGATAGTGCTACCTTTGTAATAACATCTGCAAATGGTTAGACTTTCTAGTCTTCTCGGATAAGGACGATAAACTGTAGGCCCCGTCTCACAGATCTTCATAATTGATTCTGTGGGACGTAAAAGAACCCACACACTGTTCGAAAAGAGTAGGGGACGTAGTTCCGGTGTGATGGTCTATCTCTCATCTGATGATTAAATGCTCGGAGATATTAGCTGCATAAGCTACTCTAAAATCCGAGGGTAAATAATGTGATGTATGTATGTATATGTATGTATGGAACTGGTTCAGATTTGAAGATATCAAAAGCACAAGTCAGAAAGGCGGTTGTATATGGAGGTTCTCTTTGGTCAAGTCTGTTTTCACTTGGATCGAGACTATTACCATATGCAGGTAAGGCAGTAGCTAAAGCGGCTCCAGCATTGGCCACAGGTGCTCTTTCTTCATTAGCAAGTCTCGGCATTGATAAACTATTTGGGAAGAAACAAAGTGGAGGATTTCTTATTTCTAATGCCAATTTATCCCAATTATTGAATGTAGGAAATTTATTGAATACGAGACAGATGGCAGATATTATCCAAAAAATGCAGTATGGTGGAGACGTTATTATAAAACCAACAAAAGCTCAGTCTGGTGGGTTTCTTGGAACACTTTTAGCAAGTATTGGAATTCCTTTAGCCATAGAAGCAATCAGAAAATTAACAGGGAAGGGTTTTCATGTTGAACACAGCCGTTCTAGACGGTCAATACCAGTTCATGTTCCAGATCACATTGCAGTCAAAAAAAATAAAAGTGGTGGGAAACATGCTATGATTCCATGGCAATCACCCCCAGTTGTTGGTACATGGGATAACCCAATCGGTTATGGAATGAAAAAAAAAAAGACCAAAAAGGGAAAAGGGCTTCTACTAGGAAAAGACAGTCCATTCAATTCAATCCGCATACTAGGAACCATTTTGTAAATAAACCATTATCCAACTTTGATTTGATCAATTGGGTGAAACAACTTGGAATAGAACATTTCAGAGGAGTATTTTCAAGAGACAATCTGCCGAGACAAATAAAAAACAATGAATGTGGGATAGTCAATCTTGATTCCAAAATTGGACCTGGTACTCATTGGGTTTGTTATAGGAATTTCAAAAATGATAAATACTGTGAATACTTCGACTCTTTCGGTTCAATGATGCCAACAGAAGTTCAAATGTATATGGCTGCAAGCGGTAAACAACTTGAATACTCTGGTGATGAGATACAAGAAAGGGAATCAGTATTATGTGGATATTGGTGTTTATACTATCTTCTTGAGAGACAAAAAGGAACATCTATTCTGGATACAATACACAACTCCAAATTCAGTCCAACAGACCCAAGTGTCAATCACAGATTCATCATAGACTACTTCAAAAATATCTAACTTAATGGTATAATGGTGAAATCATATTGTGTTAAACAGAAGAAGCAGACTGAATGTGTGCCAGGAAGTGAGAGATATCAGAAGACTAAAAATGGTCGAACTGTGATGAAATGCACTTGTGCCGAATGTGGAATAACAAAGACTAAATTTGTCAAAGGAAAGGGAAACTGATTAGCCCGTCTGAAGGGGCGGGCATACTAGATTCAGCAGCAGATATGGCACTAACAGGATTCTTAGAACATGGTGTTCCTTATTTGGCTAAGAAGGGAGTTGAAATGGGGAGATATTATGCATCAGAAGCAATCAGAAATCCAAACTTGCAGAAGAAATTAATTGACAAAGGACTTTCCCTCGCAAAGCAGGCTATCACAAAGGTTGGGTCAGAAGCTTTAAAACAACTGTCAACAAAAGTGAGACCAAATATTCGTTACAAAACAGATATCAAGGGATTGGATTACGGTGGAGCTATTGATAACCACAAATTGATTGGCAAGCTTCCTAAACCCAAAGCTGGATGGACATCCAGTAAGTATAAGTATATGGGACCATACAATCCGTTAAATGAACAACTGGAATATGATCCAAATACAGGTGAGGTTACAAAATGGAATGTCCTACCTTACAATAAAGTAGATGAAATAGCAGCTTATCATGATATTTGTTATGATATGGGAAAAAATAAAGGTGATTGTGATAGAACAATGATCAATTATCTTGATGCCATTCCCTATGGTGAGATGCCAAAATGGGGTCAAACAGCCAGATTCTTAATTGATAAAAAACAGAAATTAGGTCTTGGTGTTTCAAAAAACGGAAAAAGCCGTCGAGTGAAGAAAACTGGCAAGAAAAATTAGCAGATGAATTACATGCACCCATAAAACGCAATTTTACTCGGCGGCGTGTGATTGTAAATAAAATTGATGAAATATGGGCAAGTGATCTAGTTGAAATGCAACAGTTCAGTAAATGGAATAAAGGTTATCGATATCTTCTTATGGTTATTGATGTCTTCAGCAAATATGGTTGGATTGTCCCATTGAAGGATAAGAAAGGTGAATCTGTCACTGAAGCATTAAAATCAATATTCAAGGAAGGCAGAAAACCACAGTATTTATGGGTTGACAAGGGAAAAGAATTTTACAACAAACACTTGAAAGACCTATTAGAGAAACATAGTGTACAGATGTACTCAACTGAGAACGAAGAGAAGTCATCAGTAGTTGAAAGATGGAATAGGACAATTAAATCCAAAATGTGGAGGCAGTTCACTGTTCAAGGTAATACACAGTATTTAGACATGTTGCCAAAATTAGTGAAACAGTATAATAATACCAAACATTCAAGCATAAAGATGACACCTACAGAAGCTAGTAAAAAGAGGAATGAAGGAACTGTTTACTTCAATTTGTATGGTGATATGGAGCCATTATCAGCTAAACCAAAATTTAAAGTCGGCGACAAGGTCCGAATATCTAAGTATAAACGGAATGTGTTCGACAAGGGCTATACACCAAATTGGACTGAGGAAGTGTTCACAGTTGATAAGATTCAATACACTAATCCAATAACATACAAAATAAAGGATCTGAAAGGTGAAGATATTGAAGGGAGTTTTTATGAACCTGAATTATTAAAAGCCAGACAGGATGTTTTCCGTATCGATAAAGTCATTCGCAGAGACTATAAGAAAAAACAAGCTTTGGTGAAGTGGAAGGGATATAGTGATGACTTCAACAGTTGGATACCGTTCAGGGATTTAAAAGAAATATTATAAAGAGAAAATTATCTAACATATATATAAGTAGACCTTACAGTATTCTGTTATTTGCTATTATGTAGCCAAGAATATTATTATTCCTGACTATATTTAAACACAGGTTGAAAATGAATTAAAAAATAAAATATAATAATATAGTATATGAAAAAATAATACATTATCAATTAAAACAGAATATGATTTGCATTATAAAATTGTGTCATTCATCAGAAGGACATATGAAGACGCATTACGTATTGCCGGATTAGGTGAGAATCAAATAACTCCAGTGATAAGAATCAGAAGTTATAACAAAGGATATATGGCAGGTCAGTGTGATTTGATGTTATTGAATCCAACTGAAAAATACAATGCTCTATGCCTGGAATTCAAAAGCCCAACTGGCATCTTCATAGTGTCCAATAATCAACTCAGAATGAAGGCAATGTATGAGAAAAATGAATGCCGGTACATCATGAGCAACTGTTTTGAAGACCTTATTTATGAGATAACAAAACATATGGAAGAAAGCAGAACATATCTGTCGGGATAAAGCATATTTAATTGCAAATTTTTCTGTGATATTGTCTATTACCATTTTTCATCACTTTATCACATCTTGGACATTTGTGGTCTTTATTTTGCCATTTTTTCATTGACTGTGCTTGGTGCTTCTTTTTATCTTCTTCAGACATTTGTGGTCTTCCAACTGATTTTATGTAATCATCTGGCATATTTTCTTTATCAACATACTCGAATTTATACGAATATCCATCTTTCTTTGATTTATCTGATTTACGATAATCAACTCTATCACAAACTCTTTTTATAGTAGAATGACTTATATCAAGATGTTTTGAACAGCAATACATACTACTAAAGTATGAAACTTCTTTTGTACAACATTAGTCGCTTTCACACATCTTGGATTTTTCATAGTATTTTTAATATTTGAATAGTCACGATACTTACCAGATTTCAAAGTGTTTTCACTCTGTGTTATAAGCTGTAAATTACATAATCTGTTATCATCTTTTATGTTATTGATATGGTCAATGACTTTATTATCAGTTATCAGACCATTAAAAACACTTCCAAACAAACCTGTGTCAAGCATGTTTTATACCCTTTTTGACCATGTTTCCTGACACCACACAATAAATAACCTCTATTGTTCTCAGTTGTCTTCATAGGTACTTGTCTAATTATATTTATAATGTAACCATCTTCATCTGAGGCATACAAATCATAAACTGGATGAATGTTGTAAACGCACTCGTTAATTTCAATCTTATTCATTATAATATAGTTTATATAATAATTCTTTAAAACAATTTTTATGCGCAATTATTTAAAATATATATAAAAGAAAAAATCTTATGCAATAGTATTATATGAATAAGAAAGATTTCAAAAAACTCAGTAAATCCCAGCTCATTGAAATGTCAATCAAAATGAATGAAAGGCTTGAAAAAGTTGAGAAGAAACTGAAGAAACCAAAAATTGTTATAGTAGATGATTACAAACCAATCCCTCCACCTAGAATTAAAAAACTGAAGAGAGAAACACAAAGACCAACTGTGAAAGAATTGGTTGATTACTTTGAGAGGAAAAGATTGCCTGCTCCACCTAAAGAATGGCTGGAAGAAATAGAACAATTGAAAAAGACGCCAGTGCCAGCACCAAGGGCTGTAAAGCCTGTGCCTACACCGAGAACTAGGATAGAGCAAATGGTCCAAGCTCTGAAGGGTTACACAAAGTCTTATGAAATCGGTATAAAAGATGATAAAGATCCTCATGCACAACTATACAGCACAAGAAAGGCAATCGAAATACATATTAAAAAATTGTTAAATGAAATGAAAGGACTGAAATTTGTTGAAACGCTAAAGGTACAATTCACAAAAATGACTGACGGAAAAATAGTGTATAAGACCGCATATTTCAACAGTACAGCTCAAACAATTGTGAATGATCTGGAAATTGCTGAATCACTAGAATTATCAGAAAAAGAAATCTTAAATAAGATAGCTCAATGGATATCTGAAGGTTCTGGTTGGACAATCGAATCTGTTGACAATCATTATCTCAATGTAGTAAAATATCAACCAATGAGAGGCTCCTCATACATAAAACTACCAGCAGAATTACGAAATAGTGCCAAAGGTTTAGTTAACTTGAAAAATGAGGATAACGAATGCTTCCTGTGGTGTCACATCAGACACTTGAACCCACAAGAGAAATACCCACAGAGGATTAAAAAAGTTGATAGGAAATTTATTGAAAATTTAGATTATTCAGGAATTGAATTTCCAGTGACTACCAAACATTACAATAAGATTGAAAAACAAAATGAGATCAACATCAATGTTTTCGGTTATGAGGATAAACAACCATATCCAATATATGTATCAAAAGAGAAATATGCAGACTGCTTGAATCTGCTTCTAATAACTGAAAATGAAAACAAGCATTATGTGCTAATCAAAGATTTCAATAAGTTTATGTACAATCAAACAAAGCACAAAGAAAGAAAACACTTTTGTATGCACTGTCTTCAATGCTTCAGCTCTGAGAGGGTTCTGAATGATCACAAGGACAACTGCATGCAAGTAAATGGCACACAGGCAATAAAAATGCCAAACAAAGATAACAACATACTGAAATTCAACAACTTTCATAAACAACAGCAGGTACCATTTGTGATCTATGCTGACTTTGAGGCCATCACTGAAAAAATACACGGTTGCCAACCCAACAGTGATAAATCATATACAGAGGCTTATCAGAAGCATACTGACTGTGGCTACGGCTATAAAGTAGTTTGTTGTTATGATGATAAATACAGCAAACCAGCAGTAATATACAGGGGTGAAAAGGCTGTGTACAAATTTATGGAGGCTATGCTGGAGGAAGTCAAATATTGCAAGAATGTTGTGAAAAAAAATTTTAACAAACCATTGAAAATGACTGAGGATGATGAAAAAGAATTCCAAAAAGCCAAAGAATGTCACATTTGTGATAAAAAAATACACTGACAAAGATATTCGAGTACGAGATCATTGTCATATTACAGGCAAATACAGGGGATCAGCCCATCAAGAATGCAACCTTAAACTTAGAGTCAATCCAGAAGAAATAAAGATACCTGTTATATTTCACAATCTAAGAGGTTATGATAGTCATTTTATTATGCAGGAGATTGGAGCCATTGTAAAGAAACACACCTATAAAAATAAGAAAGGTGAAAAGTGCCAGATGACAATCAATGCTATCCCCAATAAAATGGCTTTCATGCTTGGTAATCACTTGACCTTTATTGATAGTTTCCAGTTCATGAGCTCTAGTTTGGAAAAACTTGTTGGAAATCTACCAAGAGAAGCATTGAAATACACTTCAAAAGAGTTCAAGGGAAAGGATCTTAATCTTATGGCACAGAGAGGTGTTTATCCTTATGACTATATGGATAGTTTCGATAAATTCAACCAGAAGCTGCCATCAAAAGATGAATTTTATAGCATTTTGAGTGATGAACATATATCAGATGAAGACTATGCTCATGCTCAAAATGTGTGGAATACATCCTCTTTGAATAACATGGGAGATTATCATAACCTGTACCTCAAAACAGATGTGCTCCTATTAGCTGATGTATTTGAAAACTTCAGGAAAACTTGTATTGAGTACTACAAACTGGACCCATGCCACTATTTCACATCTCCTGGCTTATCATGGGATGCAATGTTAAAGATGACTGATATCAAACTGGAATTGATGACTGACATTGATATGTTCCAGTTCATTGAAAAGGGTATGAGAGGTGGTATCAGCTATATTGCTAACCGTTATGGTAAAGCAAATAATAAATACATGAATGGGTATGATGAGAAGGCGCCCTCAAAGTACATTATGTATCTTGATGCTAATAATCTATACGGTTGGGCAATGAGTCAATACCTTCCAACTGGTGGATTCAGATGGATGACTGAGAATAAAATAAATAATCTCAACCTGGCTAAATACAAAGAAGATAGCAACAAGGGTTTGATTCTGGAAGTTGATCTGGTATACCCCCAGGAGTTGCATGATCTACATAATGATTACCCACTTGGGCCAGAGAAGGTGAAAGTAACTGAAGACATGCTTTCAGATTATTGTAAAAACATCGCGAAGAAATATAAAATATCAACTGGTCTGGTACATAAACTGATACCAACATTAAGCAACAAAGAAAAATACGTGCTCCATTATAGGAACCTCCAATTATACACAGACTTGGGTTTGAAAATAACAAAAATCCATAGGGTGCTTGAGTTCAAACAATCCCCTTGGCTGAGGCAGTACATTGATTTCAATACACAGAAAAGAACTAATGCCAAAAATGCTTTTGAGAAAGACTTTTTCAAGTTAATGAACAACTCAGTATTTGGCAAAACTATGGAGAATCTCAGAAAGAGAGTAGATGTCAGATTGGTGACAGATGAGAAGAAGCTATTGAAAATAGCCAGTAAACCAACTTATGTTAGCAGTAAGATATTCAATGAAAATCTGGTTGCAGTGCACAAGATCAAAGAAACACTGACTTTGAACAGGCCGGCATATGTAGGAATGTGTATTCTTGATCTTAGTAAGACGCTAATGTATGATTTCCATTATAATTACATTAAACAAAAGTATGGTAATAAGGCCAAGCTGCTCTTCACTGATACAGACAGTTTGACATATGAGATTGAAGCTCAAGATGTCTATAGGGATTTCTGGAATGACAAAGATAAATTTGACAACAGTGACTACCCTGAAAGCTCACAATATTTCAATAAATCAAATAAGAAAGTAATTGGAAAAATGAAAGATGAGGCCGCAGGAGTACCTATTTGTGAATTCATTGGATTGAAATCAAAGATGTACAGCTATATAAAAGATAACCAAAAAGGAGGAAAAACAGCAAAAGGAATCAAAAAGAACATAATCAAAAATAAAATCAAACATAAAAATTATAAAGACACTCTATTCAATAATAAACAGATGTATCATAAAATGAAAACAATCAGAAGTCAAAATCATCAATTGGGAAGTTATGAAATCAATAAAGTATCACTCAGCTGCTTTGACGACAAGCGGTATATTCACGATAATGGCGTGACAAGCTATGCATACGGAAACTATGCTATTAACAACTAAAATAATATTTCTTTCATTTTTCAATATATCGGTATTCATTAATTTGAAGAAGATATTTTATGACTTCAACTGAAAAGTCTGATAAATCAATTTTCTTCAATCATCGTCGACGAGTAGCTTCATCAAGACTCAAAGGCATCTCCGATGTTGTTAATTTAAGGACAACCAACTTTTTATCAAAATGCTTGTACTTCTGATAAAAATATCAGAAAATTACAAACGAGATACAATTCTGATTGGTTAGAAAAGATCATGCGACCGTCACGTGAGTTATAATATTAGCTATAGGCGATGACTCATTTCCTGTTTTTCCGAGAATGTCACGCTTGGTGATTTTTCCGAGAAAGTCACGCATTTTTAATAAACTATAGATTGCTAAAAATACGAGATCAAAATGTTGAAACCGTTGAATGTAAAAATGATCTGGCACCCCCAAGTACTGTTTTTCCGAGAATGTCACGCTTGGTGATTTTTCCGAGAAAGTCACGCATTTTTAATAAACTATAGATTGCCAAAAATACGAGATCATTTTGCTAAAACACCCCCCTAAATCAGTATGTGATTCCATTTGATTATGATGACGTCATTGCGTCGCTATGGTAACTCCGATCTCGATAAAATACACCTCACCCGTACCTTTGGTCTATCCCTAGCAAGATTGTGGATATTGATCTGCTGTATTATGTTTTAGTGCGTTGTGATTTATATTTAAAGTTGGAAGGTGTCAGTACTGAAAAATCCAATCGAGCCACCTTAAGATCAAGCCATTTTACGCCGAGATAACAAAAACAAACATGGCCAAGATTATGAAGGTAATGATTACAGCGCTTGATATACACTTGAAGAACAAAGTAGCCTTACATGTACTGAGCTATAAGCTATAACCTAAAACTGTTTAGCTGGTTTTTACAGCTTAAAAAACTTTAAAAATATTGACAAAACTGTTGTTTCGACTGAACACGTGATGATATTTGCAGGGTTTCAATTAATTATTTTTGCATATGATTCACCTGCGTTGCTTCTGCAAAATTATGATAAGCTATCTCGCAATTTTTCATGAATATCATCAATAAGTAATCACATGATTTTTCTCGTGCAATTTGGAATAAATGAGCACTTGTAAAGTTTTTCAAAGACCACAGATTTCAATTGCCCCATGGGCTCCTGCAGTTATGAGAGTCTGAAAAATTTACTCCTGCTTATTTATTCCAAATTGCACTTGAAATCATATGATTACCTTTTTTTTATCAAACTTTTTCTTCATCATTTTCAAAGCTCTTTCGAAAAGACTAGTGAAAAATTTCGCTTCATGTGCACTTTGAGAGTGGAACATAGGAAGCACGTAAATAGCTCAAATCGCGATAGATCGGTAAAATAACCACACAGATAGCAAGCAACATACCTTGGCTGTAAGGTAAGGCTTTTTTATTGAGAAGTTTTTCGTATACCTATCAACTAGAACCGATTACCGTGATTCCCATACAAATCCTTATAATTTGCAGCCATCTTGTTTATATTGCGTGATACGGTACTCACCATGAGCTTCGGGCGCCTGTGGTTATACTGGAGGGACGGAGCTGACAGTTATTTTATTTCTTTTTTATTTCTATTCTTTTGGAGCTAGCAGTTAACGCAAGGTTCAATGGGAAACTCAATTTGGTGATAAAGCGGCAAAGAGAATAGTCGTCATTTTAAAATCCTGTTCTGTTTGCAGTTTTTCCTTGTTGCACAAGATCGGATCATGGGGTTGAAGTTTCTATACTGGCCCAATGTCAAATATTTCTTCGCCGAAACCACGGAGATGAAAATGCATTGAATGAAGCCCACCGCAGAGGACCATCACAGTTAAATCAAGTGCGCATTTTTACATAATCAGCATGCATGATTTCTCTCCTTTACTTGGTTCTGCAAGGAGTGTTCTGGTAACGTTAACAACACCTCTCGGGGCTCGATTAAAACTTTCACGTGTGCCTGAAGTCGAAAAATGTCTCAGAAGCTCAATCTTATATCGTTACCAGAAAATAAAATGGAA
>JAEMWC010000431.1:120000-175000 GCA_016490735.1 Pachyseris speciosa
AGAACGCTAAACCTTTGCTGAATTTAATAGGCCTCTTAACAGTTAATAATATCTGTCGTCTACAAGTCTCAAAATTCGTGCATTCATGGAACAAATGCTGCCTGCCTGAACTTTTCGACAACATGTTTCAATATCTTTGACGGGAACATATGAACCCACAATTGACCTGCTCCCAACGTCAGTGGCTTCATAGTTCAGTTGGTCAGAGCATCGCACCGGTAATCGCGAGGTCACGGGTTCAAACCCCGTTGAAGTCCTGAATTTTTTTCAGGCTTCTTTTCGCAATTGCATAAGTTGCGTTCACAACTGCGAGGATCATTTTTCATTTGATGTTTCAATATGCTTGTAATACACACCACTACAACACGAGATATACAGCTAAGAAAAATCTTTATAAGCCGAGTGTACGAACTAACGTAGGTAAACAATCAATCTCTTTTATGGCTACGGACATTTGGAAAGACATCCCAACTTATTTAAAAAACTCAAGTGTGTTCACATTTCCTAAGAAAATTAAACGTTATCTACTCTCTGAACAAAAAATAAAATAAAGTTTCGTTTTACTGATGAAGCAACATACTTCATGTAAATAAGTTCATCCTTCCTTGCATTTCTTTTTATTTTACTTTTCTTTTATTTTATTTTACCTGCCACTTAGAACCTAAATTGCTCAGGGAGCTAACAAGAAAACCTACTGGTTTATTTAGCTTCCTAGCTTGTCCATTGTTTTTATTTAGTTTAGATTAACATATTTTGTAAATTTTGTAGATTGTAATAAAAAAAATGTATACATTGATAAAAGCAAATAAAGATTATTATTATCAAAGGTCAACACAAATCGTTGAGATAGGTTGTCCAGGGGCGCTTTGCATTTGAATGGAAAAACCAGGGATAATTTTTGGTTAAAAGGAACAGGACAAAACGAAACGGGACAAGCGTGTTCCTTCTGCACTGAGTTACTCTTTAAGAGACTGGGTATTAACCAAAACACCACCAGACCGCGCGTTTTATTAGTGGAACGCCGCAGATGGTACATATACAGGATTTTTCGGTCATCCTGGTAAAACTGAGAAAAGAGGAATACCTCAATAGGTTTTCCTTTTTTCCGAAAAATTTCCATTAGAAAAGTCTGTTTCATTTGATTTACCACCGGAACAATCGGTTTTTCGATGCAAAAGGAGAGCGCCCCTCCAGGGAGCGGGAAGAGGAGCGACCCTGGAACGAGGTTGATGGCAAAGCCGGATTGGTCGACGGTTGCAGTAAATGGTACGCATCAAACACCCAAATGAAAATTTCCATGGGACGCGCGTGTTCCATTTACACAAACATTCCCAACGGTCGGGTTTACAGAGCGATCCAAGCCGAAAGGCCTGTAAATGGTAGAAATGAGCAAATGGAATGCACATTCCCGTTTGGAAATTTTGGACTACCTTTCAAGAAATTTCGGTTGTTTGCCATTTACCAAAAACATCTGGAAATTTGGGTGGGAATGTAAATGATAAGCCTATTTGGTCTCACCAAACGGAAAATTTAAGGGGAAAACGGAATTTCTTGAAAGGTAGTCCCAAATTCCCAAACGGAAATGTGCGTTTCATTTTCTCATTTCTTCCAGTTCCAGGCCTTTCCGCTTGGATCGCTCTGTAAACCCGACCGTTGGGGATGTTAGTGTAAATGGAACATGCGCGCTCCATGGAAATTTTCATTTGGGTGTTTGATGCGTTCCATTTATGCACATGTTATCGGCTTCCCCGTGGGTTCGATCCCCGGGCTAACCAGGGGGATTGTAAAATCAGTCAAGCAAACTTGAAGAATTTCCCCGGGGTGTCGGGGAATCTCTCAAGTCAAAGTCTCCTGGGTGAGGTTTCTCTCAGCTGAAAATCCCCCTGATATCCTTTTAAAACTTAAGAATTCCCCCACCCTCTAATCTTTGATCGTAAAACAATGTCAAGATTTTCCCCTACCCTCGGGCAAAGAATCCCATCCACCTCCTTGTATTCCCCCACATATCTACCTGGTAGGCCCGGGGGGTCGACCCCACGGGAAGCCGATGACATGTGCATCACTGAAACCGTCGACCAACCGGTCTTTTCCCGTGGAAATGATAAATAACCTCCGTTTTCATCTTTTTTTTTGTTTGGGAAGAGCAAAATAGCCTTTCTATTTACATTCCAACCGAAATGTCCGGAGTTTTTTTTGGTAAATGCTAAACCATAGTCTCCGCGACCCCGTTAGCGTTGCGTGACCCAACAACGGCTGCGAAGGAGACTGAAACAGAGCATTCATTCATCTGGCAACACAAGACCATAAGAAGTCAGTGCACAGCACGCCTAAGGGCTCGCAGTCTTTCGAGAGGTTTAGTGGTAAAAGTATGGGAAAGATGACGGTAAGTGTTTGTTTTTCGTGAGTCATGTTGAGATGGTTTCATTTCGTTAGTAACTGTGACTGTTGTCGTAACTTTTAACCTAGCTAATGTTTGTATGTTTTGATTAAATCCGCTCTTTGCACAACTCAGCGTTCTCTTGCCACGACACGTGAAAATTGGGTTTCCATATTAATAGAGCCCATGGCAGGTGAAACAAATTTTGAGAGGAGTTGACCAGGACCACACTGTCCTTCTCATTAAGCGTGAAGCTTCTTCGTTTGCGTCGTTAAGAAAATGATGAGCATCCTTCGATAGTGAATGAAGAGTCCGCTGGCATCGTTTTTTTGTCTTGAAGCCTACTGCCTGTCAATTTTGATTAACTTAAGTTTAAGCTCTGGCTAAACGAGGCAACAATGTGCGGCAACAATTTGAGCTCGCGTATGTTTCCGCGACGTTTCCCCGTTTAGCCACCCGCCAACAAACAAATGTTTCTGAGGGAGTTAGAAACATTTTTTTGTTGCCGCAACAATGTTTCCTCGGGTGGCTAAACGTGGAAACATGTGCGAGCTCAATTTGTTGCTGCAGCAATGTTGCCTCCTTCAGCCAGAGCTTTACTTAGAAGACCCGTCTGAGAAGTAAAAACAGCAAGCTTTCCTCAAAGCCCTATACATTTTGTGACTCAAACTCTATTCATGCTCACCGTTTTGGAACAGAGTTAGTGTCAATGATGCATGTATAATTCATGTATGGGACACACAAACTCAGACGTCAGACCTAGAAAACTCAGACCTCCTCCCCAAGAACAAAAAGTCTGGAAAACTCAGACCCCTTCATAACTATTCAATTTGAAAAGTAAAATAAACATAGGTAAAATGAATTTTGTTGTTTAAATTACACTGAAATCTTACACTCTGTATTTATCACATTGTATTATAATCAGCTCTTTGATCAGAGCACAAGACCTAGAAAACTCAGACCCCCCACCCCCCTCAAAACTATATAAGCATACTGAACGATGAAAAATTATTTTACCCATGTTTATTTTGCTTTGGAAATTGTATAGTTTTGAAGGCGGTCTGAGTTTTCTAGGTGTGAGGTCCGAGTTTTCTAGACAACCGGTACCAACCATCATTCTATCTTGTTTATGTCTATAATGCATTATCACATTTGCTCCGACAGCATTTCATATTCACCTGTCCCATTCTATCATTACATAACTGTTATCAGGGCAGTTGTGGTCACAATGAAGGGACTTCATAATTTATAGAGGTAAACAAGAGGTTTAGTACATGTTGCAAAGTTTGTAAAAAGGGAATTTTACTATGCAAATGTACCAAAGCATCTTGTTTGTGCAATGAAAGTTGACTGACCTCCAACTCTTCTGACTATTACAACAGAACATAGAGATAAGTGAAAATTCACTAACAAGTACAACATTTATTTTATAAGTTTTCTCTGTATCAGCTCCATATGGGCATAATGATTATAAAGTAAAATTCAACAACTATCAACGAGTACAAACAAACCCGAATTAAGGACTGAGTATTTCTATCTGTTTCAATTGTTTTATTATGCCATATTACAATAGTCATGCATTTTTCCACAGTTGCTGCCAGTCTTTATCAAATTTCTTCAAGTGTCATTTGAACATGAACTACATGTACTCTTACAGTGTGTATGTTGTGGTTCAATTTTATCCTTGATTTAATTTTTTCCTCCCTATGTTTTTGGGTATTTTAATGCACAGGTACCCTAAGCTCATGAGTGTGTTGCATGACAGAAATATTATCGCTAAATTTCCCTTAGACTGTACAAACCTTTATAATATTTCTGTTACATAACACACTTGTGAGCTTGGGGTACCTGTGGTTAACGTATTGTAATTTATGATAATTAATTTAAAATCAAAGGGGAGAAAAAAATTAAACCAAGGATAAAATTGAATCACAACATCTACTTCATAACAAATACACTGTATGGAAGATCTCCAGCATCATAAACTAAGGCTTCAATTTACTGTAAACAGGAACAAACCAAGGACAGGTGGTGTGAGGTACTCAGCTGTGCTAAAACTCCACAAAAATCAACAAGAAATGCTTATTCACATTTTCACATTTGGTTTTTCCAAAAGACTCATTTGTCTTGAGACCACTGGGCATAATGACTTGGTAAAACTCAACTTAGTTATCACAAATATCTGTGAATATTCACTAGAATTCTGATTTGATATGCTTTCTTCAAAATTCAATGATTATAAACTAGAACAACTGCACTGAAAAACAAAAGCCAAAAGCAAGCATGTAGCTGTGCCACTCTCATGAACTTAGGTTTGGTTTGTCTGTACAGATAATAAGCACATGGAAAAATCTGTAAGCAATTTCATTTTGACAAGCGTTCCTTAGTTAGGTTAAAAAGTGCTCAGCGGACTTGTCTTCTACATTCTTGGTTGGCAAATAATAACTATAGGTAAACTTTAATGGACATGAACTAGACCAATAAATCCACTGAAAAATAGAAATAAGCATTTTCAGCTCAGTTTCAAATACATATATAGTCTTGATAAATTTCAGTTAACACTATTAAACGTAAATCGTTTAGCCACAACCTTTTATAGGTAAACCTTTACAATTTCTTCCACTTCTTTGCGGCACACGGGACAGCAGTTGCTACTCTCACTCAGTTTGAATGCACAGCTGTTACAACAATACATGTGACCACATTTGTAAAAAACACAATCTATCTTATTAAGCAAGCAAATCTGGCAAATAAGTTCTTTCTTTATGGAAAATAGGGTGGAATCCATGGTGGCAACTTGACTCTCCTTGGTATCTGCTTTTCTTGACTTGTGGTGTTGGCCTTCCAGTAAAGCCCGAAGGGGAAGTAAATCTTCATCATCCGAAGGTAATGACAACACCTATGTTGAAGTAAAATTAAATACGTACTAGGTGACCTAAGTATGAAAAAGACCTTAGTCCTATGGCCATTTACCTTTACATGTAAGTATGAGTGCTTTGCAGTATAAACCATACATCTAGATTGCGTTAAGATGGTACATTAGTTACCAATTTGCTTACGTTGCTGTTCTCTTGACTAGTTTATTCAATTAATACAATTTGTGCTTGTTGCTACATATATATATATATATATATATATATATATATATATATGTATGTATGTATGTATGTATATATATATATATATTTATTTATTTATTTATTTATAAATATATTGTCAGAACCAGCCTTAACTTGTACCTCACCTATCTACATTGTGTTCATGTCATGTTTGGGGTGAAACGTTACTGTACAACAGAAAGCAAAAAGGGATTAATTAGACTAATTTGGTGGCACTTTTGGTGTTCACTGTGAAGGAGCAATGAATTAGTGGTACCCGAGTGTATCCAAGGTATGTTGTGTACAACTGCCCATTGTAAAGAAAGAAAAAAGAGATTATGTTGGAAAGTGACTGCAAAGAACATCCTTTGTAGAATTGTAACAATTTAACTGAGTACAACTACATCAATGTTCTGTCAGAAAGGGTCTGGGGTTACTTATCTGACTACTGCTTACTCATATCTGAATATTTAATTTCTATGAATGGATGAACAACTCATCTCATGAGTTATTTATAATGTTATATAGGATATACCATTATATACCCTTTCAAAGCTGAATTGTTGTAAATGACCATATATATATAATGGCACCTATTACGTTGTACCTAAAGCTAGAATTTTAACCTCTAAAACTTCATCATCATAATTATTATGTTATAATACCTTGTCTGCCATTTCCGAATTACCTTTGGCCTCTTTTTCAAAATGAGGCCTGGTGCTCATCCTTTCATATGAAAATGAGTTTCATTTGCGTGTGAATGGAAACTAATTTTCATATCAAAACATGAGCACCAGGACTCACTTTGAAAAAGAGGCCAAAGGCAATTCGGAAATGGCCTATTAACACTAAGAGTGGTCAGTTATTTCAGGCTGAAATCTTAAGTATTGGAAAATGTCCCTTCCAATTCTCCCACTTCCATGTTTTTTATGATAACCTTAATTGTTTTTCAAAATGTGCTTGTCCCGTTCAATTGAGTTGGCATAATGACTGCACTGAATCTGGCACAAATTAAAGGTAATTCTAGAACATAATTATTTTGTGCACCTTTGTAGCTGTAAAGCAAGTGCTGGAGAACTATACTGTAATTGCCCGTAAGTTATTCCTGTATTATAAACATGTACAAGCTGCAGTTTTACCCTCATCAACTATCATATGTAGAAAATTTCTAGCTGTGGTCTCCTTACCTACCTCCGGGCTTGCTAGAATTTGATCCAGTTGTTCATCAGAGTTTGTGCTGTGTAATGCTGTTGGGAGAAATACAGGATGACCTCACTGAAAATCTGATGTGTGTTTTTTAATCCATACATTAAGTTACACCAAGAGTACCGCACAGAAAAAACAAAAACAATCAATTGCTTTTATTACTAAATCAGTTTAAAAGTTCTATGCCACTAAGTACTGACAACTGTGGTCTACTTTTAGCAGAATTGAATGGCTAATTAATTATATATTTTTATGCATGCTAAAATTAACTACACAGGAACAAACCTTCAAGCTCCAGTGCAACACAATATACATTTTAGCGGTGGTTGTTCTTGAACATTTCAAGAGCATAGTGTGAAAGGTTACCTATTCCAAACAAGCTGCACAAGCAAAACAAACAGCAAAAACAATTATACAAAACATTTAAACCTAAATGATTATTATTAAGCATTGCTCACTCTGTGCGAGAGGTGCATGGTTACATTGTATATTAATAACATAACATATTGTGCTTAAGCTCTCCACTTTTAAGATAGTTTTAAGCATGAAGATTTTGTGTTCAGACTATTTCCCTTTGATGCAACAGATAATTACCTGTAATAGTCATTTACCAATCCACTGTACAGGCACAGGCTGTAGGTCAGACATTATTTTAATTCTCTAGTGTACAAAGATTGTTTTTATTCATTTATTTTTTTTTAATAAATTTTATTACACCATAAAATGCACTATTAATACATTATAATGTTACAGACACACACGAGAAGGGAACTAACAATACAAGGCTATAAAATCAGTTTAAGAGAACTTACACACTAAAAACTATTTACATCTTTTAACTGATACAGCCTTTTGCACGAACATACCAGTAAAAATAAAGTAACTAAACGAATAAATAGATAAAGTGGTAGGAAAGTGACACAACATACTGAAAACAAGGAAATGCAGGGCGCTATTATGAAAAAGAAAAATTACATTACAGGCGCCCACTTAGCTAAAAATTCCTCAAGATTCTTATTTGCAACAGCTATCTCGTATAAAACCTTCACTTTATTCTTCAGACGTGAAAGAAAGTGCTCAGAGTCAAGTTTTCAGCTGCAAACACTACTTGCAAAAATGTGGTATTTGGTGATCAAAAGTATGTGATTTAGCATATCACTTTTTGGTGTTATCTGATACCACCGCTAGTGTACAAAGATGAAGATTCAACATAATACATTGAAAAGTACATCCTTTAGTTACCTGCTATCACTCGATGCAATCTCAAGATCTGTCAGTTGAAAGTCAGTACCTAAAATGGAAAACATGCATTATTTTCCCTCAACGAATAATCTCATTTACATGTAATTCTGCCTGTATGTAGTCAGTAAATGTAGGTGTACTGTAAATATATTGTATAATAGCTTTTTAGTAGAAAGTAAGAATTATAATCGTCGGTAAAAACTTCACTTTTCCTGTATGCACAGTGAGCAATAAATTGATGTGATCCAACTTCAACATCAACTTCAACTTTATTTCAGTAAAAACAATAATGGTCTCACAATAGACTCAGGCCCACAAAATAGCAATTCCTAATCCAGGCAGCCCAGCAGAAAAAGAAATTAAAATAAAAAGAAAAGAAAGGAAGCAATAATATTTTAAGTAATAATCCATCACTTATGATTCAAATTCTAAGAGGATCTTTTAAGTTCAGTGAGAGACTTCAGTGAGAGACTTCAGATAATTCTTCTGTACTGCCTTCTACACTTGCTTTAATTAATTAAGTCTTGTTATGTTGGATGGTTTCATTGAATTGACAAATGTAAGTTTAATAACTTTACTTTTGATGAAAATCTTAATCACTTTATCATACATGTAAGGCCTGTTCGAAACAGAACAAAAAACATGCATCATGGAAATTTCTCCCAGAATGTTACTTCTAATATTTAAAGGATATAAAAACAGCTATTGCAGGTTCCTTAATTATAGCAAAAGGAATGCTTAGCTTGGGTCTTAACTTAATTTGTGTAATGAAAAGGCCATAATATTCCTGTTCTTAGCTTGTAGCTTTATTGTTAATTTTTTATGAGGCAGTGCCTCACTACCCTCATTTTGATGCAAGTACATAATTGCCAAAAACTAAACTTTACAGCAGTCCTTTATTTTTGAGGTCTAGCCGTATTGCATGGCTTGTACAATACATGATTGTTTTTCCATACCTTGGAGGTCACAAACAACTGCCCTTCCTTCAAAGTGCTTGTATGTCCAATGTGCAAAAGCCAGTGACTTGTTACAAAACTCGACTACCTCCTCGGCTGGGTTGTCCATCATTGCTACTACCTGCCCGTCGTTATTTAAAAATTTGTGCCAACTTCCTCTAATACGTGGCTCAATCAAACCCCATGGAGGAAACTGTCCTGACAATAACTTGACATGCACAGATGGAAGAACACTATAGAGGATAAACATGAATTAAGTGAGTAAAGGAACTTGAAGTCCCACACAAATAGTGCAATAGTGTAAGTGCAATATATTAAAATAAAAACAAAACAACTTTACAGAAATGTGTTTCCATCTCTTCACTTGAGTGGGGATCAGAAAGCAATTACATGTATATTATTAAAACTGGACCACACATATGTACCAAATTTCTTTTCCAAAATCTTGAATCTTGCACATGCATTCTTGAGTGAAATGGTAACACAGGGATCTACATACAGCAGCCACCTGCACTTCCTGACAAATGGAACAAAAAAAAGTTTAACAAATACATGCATTTCTGATTCACAAGCCTCCAACTTAACATGTTGTACTTTTTGAAAACATGCATGTAAAATATAGACAGTTATTTACACAAATCCAGTGACCACCAGCAATTAGGCAAACTTGCAATATGATTGGCTGTGGGCATTCTGATTTCAGATAGTTTACCGGGGAGTGTCTCCACTGAAAATTCCCAAACTAAAAAAAACTAGCCAACCAGAAATAAGCCACATCTAATAGAATTAATTGTTGAATACACATAGATCATTCACAGGATTATGCTAAAAAACGATGGCTGGCTGTCAGTTTTTTTCAACTTTGATTCTCATTTTGGCTATTTGCTGACTAATTGTTAAGTGACAGTGTATAGGTGTGCACAGCAAATCTTGGATGTACCTGATGCAGGTAAAAATTGAATTCTTGGTTAAACCAGATTTAACCAAGAGTTAAACAGTTATTGTTTAACTCTTGGTTAAATCTCAATTCCCTTTGTCTCTGAGCCCTAATTAGAATTCAAAATGAGGGCTAGGAGACAAGGGAATTGAGATTCAACCAAGAGTTAAACAATTTTTTCCCTGAATTCAATTTTTACCTGCAATACACCCCTTAGAATTTCAAAATTTCAACCTGAGATTTTATTTTTGTGCTTCCTAGAAATTCTAAGTTTTTTTAAAATACATTATCATTTCAGATTTCCCAGCCAAGTATTCCTAGGGAATTACTACAGATTCTTAGGAATTGCCTGATAGGATTTCTGTCAATTCCAAGGAGTTTGAAGAACTCCAAGGAATAGTATCTGACACATAAAAAATAATAATTAATTAATTTACAATATAAATAGCTGGATTTTGGACAGACATTATTTTGTGATGCCAATTAAAGAAGGGGTTAAAATGTGAATAATTAAGAGAAAAAGAAAGGGATTTATGCAAATAACTAGGAATTTATGGCTAGACTGAAATGTAGACATCATCCATCAGGTGACTAACTTTGACTATATAAGGAGTTGCTGGTAATATAAGGAAATGTTGCATTATGACAGCACATCATAAATAATTAAAAGCAGGCAAGTGTGAACATAAGTACTTATTCCATCTCTTATATGAGAGAATGCTCAAATGGACAAAAGTAATGACTTGAATAATATGCTAATGTCTACCTGAGGTTTGCCTAATACCTTGGCTGTTTTCTTTTCATTGGCAGTCTGCAGTTCGTGTAGGAAGTCCTCAGATATCATGGAGGCATCATCCCTTTCTTGTAGACCGTACTCATCAATGTTGTGCTGTTTAAAGATGTATGAAGTATCTCCAGGTAGAAATTTACAAGGGGTAATGGTCTTGGTGGTGAATGCAACTTGAAAGCTTCCATTGGCAAACGGTCTGTCTGGGAAGCCAGTGATCTCAACAACTGCATGTTCTGGCCCTTGTACCTGGATTGCACACCAGTCGTCAGATACATGATACTGATATACTTCAACTGGTATGCCTACACAAAACAGAAGAATAATACTTTTAGTTCCTTAACTTGTTACCATTAATTTGATTAATGTATAAATTTATCAATGATTAACCAAACTGAAAGATTGTTAGAATTAGAATGCTGTAGAATTCCAAAAGTAATGGCTAATGCAATTAATGGCTCCCCAAAAATAACATTAATTTTTTACCTTGTTATATAATAAATCCCCAAATAACCACCCTCTCCTCAGAAAGTCCTAACCCAGAAAGATTAGTAATGATCCCAAAAGTAGAAACCCCACCCCCAGAAAAATGACCACTGTAGGACATGTAACAACACATTAATTTTGCCGGTCACAATAAGATGTGTATACCATTATGAGATGGTCTTGGAAGAGCAACTGATTTTCCCAGCAACAGTATTTTTGACGGTGTTGGGAGTGGCTGTTGTGGGATGCAACACGCTGCAGTTCTTAAATATTGCATATTATATAAGTGTTTGGCTCTGACACTGAGCTGTCCCCTGGTTGAAGCAGACCACTGACTAGAAACTAAAAAGAAATATGTTATATTATCAATAACATCAATAAACTGTTTTACCATTTCATTGTTACATGTTAACACAGCCTCTCATACTATCAAACATTTTGCCATTGTATGCTTGGGAATATTTGTGTCATAAAACATAGATGAAATCTAAACTAGTTCTTTAATAGGACATGTTTCTTAACTTGTGATTTAAGATTGAAATAAAAGAAGTAACTTGACTCGATCTGTGGTGCTACTAAATGATCTAGCTCTGTCCAGTAACACTTTACTATTAGTTCAATGTGTTAAAAGAAGCTTGTTTTTTGTTGCAGATGTTCCATGTGAGAGAAAGGTACATGTAAAGTGTAAGAAATAGGATAATTATATATAGCCATCAGTAAAACTGCCATCACCACAGCCAGTCATTGTGAAGTGCACAGTGCTGCTGACACTAAACACTAGGGGCTATTTATTTTTGTTGACACATGCTACATAATTATGTACTAGAAATAATGAGAGTTCACAGCTTTTTGGTCTTGACATTCCTGAGGAATAATCAAGAGTGGGAATAAGCAAATTAAATGACATGACATTATTGAAATTTTTATAGCCACCATCTTTTTAAAACTGCATAGAATTACCAGAATTAATAATTAAAGAGCATACCATTCCCAGTCAAGCTTTGTCCTGATGATTTTCCTGAGGAACATGTAAGAGTTGAAAGTAGCAAATTAAATGACAACATTATTCATTATTAGCCACCATGACGTAAAAACTGCTATTTGCTCTCAGTTTGCCATCAACAAGGCGAAAAAAGGTGCTTAAAGATCATACCATTTCCAGTTATTGATGTTTGTCCTGACTGGGAATCCATTTTGCAAGGCCAGGATGAAAGTGGTGATGAAACACTGTGAGTGGAAACTAGTAGAACAAATGATCAAAAAGTAATATTATTAACTAAATAATACTACAGTATTGACAACAAAACAATGTCCATTGTAAAAACTGCTATCTTCAAGGAGAGATGCATTGTGCATAATTTTTTATTGTTGTGAGCAAACGATGACTCTTCGCTTAAATTTTTATTTATAGACTTCAAATTTGGTTAATTTTTGCTCTCTTACAGGAGAGTTTAAAGTGTGTGGTAAAATATCTATTGAACTGTTGTACCCAGAAAGTGTGCCACACAATCACTTTAGTAATTTATTATTATTCCTTCTTATTATTATTTATTATTTAGTTTTCGCTTTTGAGTATTTTTATAGAAAAAGCGCAATATAAGTATTAAATATTATTATATTATTATTATATGACTGGCTCTTTCAGCGGTCAAGATGAATCAATTCTCCTGCTGTGATTGGCTACCCGCAAGGTCAAGATGGAGCCATCTTGACCGCTCAGATAGCCCGTTCATCCTGCGTTTTACTGTCTTTTAATAGCGTCCTTTGAGTCATATAATAAATCCTTTATTGACCAACCTTGTTCGGTCAAGATGGCAGGATATTGGCCTTGTTCTTTTTTTGCGTGTTTATGGACCTCGACTTCGTCTCGGCCCATAAACACACAAAAAAAGAACTCTGCCAATATCCCGCCATCTTGACCTCACGCTTGGTCAATAACCCATATTTATAGCCATCAGGTTGAAAAAATTGCTACATTTACCATATAACAGGAAACAAATGATGCTTACAGATGATATGCCAGAGATGCATTAAAGATGACATACCATTTCCAACTGCAGATCTTTGTCCTGGTACAGAAAACATGTGAGTGGAAACTAATGAAACAATGAAAAGTATAATATAAATATAATTATTCACCGAATAATACTGTACTGACAAGGAGAAATGTCAATAGTAAAATCCATGTACTGTTATTATCATGCACAGACACTGTTTATCATGCACAATTGATGACTATTTAACACACAAACAATGACACTGCTCCCTTGTACACCAACCCAGCAAACTCAACAAAGCATGACCACACTTTCACATTACCCTCCCCTACTGAGTGTGGTTTTCATCTTCCTCCCCTGGAAAGTTTTTAACAGCACATAAAACCATGCAATGAATTGCATTGATACAGTCAGGCTTGAAATCCATATATACCTTCTGCACTTGAGCTTTGGTTTCCAATAATTGATGAAGACTCTTCTTCATACAAACCTACAGTTAATTTATTGAATAAGAAGATGACAAGCTTAGCAAAAAGTGTCAGAGAGAGCAAAAATGTTATGAAAATATTTTAGATTTCTCAAAAAGCTGACAATGCAACCCAGAATTTTGCATATACACATTGTGTAACTGTAAAGCACATCCCATTCTGAGACTTAATTGAAAGCAACTCATGCAATCACCTTTAAAATCCAGATCATCAACATCAATATCAGCCACCCAATCCACTGATTCAACATCTTCAGTACTCTAAAGGGAATAAAAGAGAAAGGTAAAAGACAAAAGGTACCTTGGAACCCAGAATTAGTACCTAGAAAGATACCGTAATGTTGAATATTATAATCAAATCACCCTAATCAAAACAGCACAAATTTTAAGTCAAAAAGTCTGCATCAGGTCCATAATCACACAGTCACATGTAAAGCAATTGCTCAATAAAATGAATTTTGATCAGTAATACACACTTGTATGGACCTCAAGCTATTGACATTTTAATAACTATTTTGTGATGCCTTGTCAAGAGCCAAAAATGTACTATCAATAGCAAGTGAAGAAATAGCTACTTGCATGTATCCATATGAGACTAAATATCAACAGCTCCAAAAACAACAACTGACAGAAATTGGCAGTAAATGTGCGACAATTTGCAACAGTGACAATTCACTTTCCATTCCTCTTTGTTTTTGTGGTGACAGCGACATTTGTCCCTAATGAAACAAGCAACAGACAGAGTCGTGAACGAGCGACATAGCAACACCAGACCACCCCTTGGAAGGTGTTGTGTATAGGTGGAAGAAATACACCACTTACCAGTAATGACTGCCACCAGAAATAAAAGGTGCTTCCACTTAGGTGGGAGTCACTGCTCAATGGCGGCCCCTTTAACGTCCTCATTATGTGGAATCTGAATGAGGATTTTGCCATATCCCTGCCTACCCCAAGGAAGTGCTTGCAAAGTGCATCTTCAACAGAGATAATTGAGAATTCTGCCTCTTCAAATGGGATCTATGCATAAAAAGAAAAACAAATTGTAAATATACCTTCTTTCAATTTCATTCTTAATTCATTCTAGGATATTTACAAAAGTATAAGACGTTGGATCACAAGTTTAAGAAAAAATTAATGTGGTGCCCAGTTTCAGTGTATTGTAAAATCAAACTGTAGCATTTGCTTCTACGTACATGTACTTTAGTAAGCTGACTTTGCAGTTTGTCCTGTATGCATGACTGTCACACAGACAGTTTTGCCAACTGATAAATTAATTTTTTCCTCCATTCACCACAGCTTCAAAATGTTGTTGGGAGTTTTATAATGCAATACCATGGAAGTTTAGAAGTGCATGTACTGGTAATTGTCACATTTTTCAATTAATACCTGACTTTAAATATACGTTTCGCATTTAAACAGCAATTGACTAACACTCTTACATTATGATATATCATACATTTTTAATAAAATGGTACTCACAACATTCACTTACAAATTCCTTCTTTCCTTTAGGAATATAATGACCGAGCTTGTGGTTTTTTATTTTTACTGGTGTCACAAGAAGTTCCTATAAAGACAGAGTTATATGATAGTCTTCGTACAGTCAAAGCCTTCTTCAAAACAAGTGAAGCCAAGACTAGCTATTTCTTTGTTTGTTTGCTTTATCCTGCATGTAGTTGTCAGCAGCAAATTTCTCTTTTCCTGTTTATTTTTCGTTAGTCTTTTGTAGCATCTTGATGAAATTGGCCATTTTCATGATTGTCAATTAATCTGTTTTAAAGCTTCATTCATTTGATGATGAGTTAGCCATTTTACAAAATGTTGCTGTGTGGAATGCACTGTTATTGTTTAATGGTAACTGTCAACATTTCGTCAAAGAGAGGGGGCAAAGAGGCAAATAGGGAGAAAGAGTGGAGAAGGGTACATCGATCGATCAGAATTAAAAAAAAGTTTATGACCTATCGAGCAAGTAAATCTTTTCCCCAACAAAGTGCTAAAACTTGCTCATAGCTTTGTATTCATAACTTAAAAAGGACACATGCCACACTCTAAAATGACCACTGACTGTTTGTGTACCTTAGGCTTGCTTTTCTTTCTCCCTGCCATTTTTCTGGCACCACCATGCTGCCGTGTATTCTTTCTGATTGGCGGGTTTTGTAGTTGTTGTTGTTTCCTTTGTTCTCCTGCCAGTTTCCTTATGTTATCCCACATATTACTGGCAGGGCTTTCTGCTGAAAAAAGAATTGAATTTATTCAATTCAAGTAGATAAGCATCAATTAGTAACTCACATACATGTGTAGTGGCAAGATATGAACATGCACTATTTGTTGCTGAAATAGCAGGACCCTCAATACCTTTTGGTCAAAATCTTGTGGGGGAGGGGGGAGGGGAGAGGGGAGAAATAGGTGACATTCCATCTTGTCTCTGTACCTAAAACATTATTGGCCATAGATGCCAACAAGACAATTAACACAATTTGTTTTATTTATTTACAGATGTCCATTTCCCCTCCAGATCCTTCGCCATGGTCAATTGACAAAGGCAATGGCCGGCTTGACAGATGTGGCAGTGAGGCTGTGGCGGTGGGTAACCGTGGCGGAGAAGCATCAGGAATCACGTGATCAGATCCTTTTTAAAGAATCAAGTTTTCATTTTGCGGAATTCAAGTTTGCGTTTCAAAGAATCAAGTTTGCATTTCCAGAAATCTAGTTTGTGTTTCAAAGAATCAAGTTTGCGTTTCCAGAAATCAAGTTTGCGTTTCAAAGAATCAATTTTGCGTCTTCCAGAATCAAGTTGCGTTTCCAGAAATCAAGTTTGTTTCAAAGAATCAAGTTTACATTTACAGATGTCTGCCTGATAGACCTAACTTTGGGGATTTTATCACTTTCTTGTTGTTACTAATATGACAGGACAAGGTTGTGCTGTTAATATCAACCATAACCATCTAAGTCTGTTATTAAACAGTCATAAATATTCAATAGAAAATGTTATAGCCCATATGAGGAATTAATTAAGCAAACAAACAAAATGCAACAAATGAAAATGGCAGGATTTACGTACCTTTATTCTCAGGCTTCTCTTCATGGAGAACTTCTAAAACATTCAGCAAAATTGTCTTATAAAACAGTCACCAGTGACTATAAACTGTAATCAGTAGATTATAAAGCATTGACTGCTCATTGAAGTCATTAATCTTTTTAGTGTCTACTCATAACTTTGTCTCTTGAGAATCAATGTATGAGTTGACTTTTTAAAAAATGTAATAAACTTGTTAATAATCAGTTTATTCCTTGAAATACATGTCGAATAGAAAGAGCGCACAAAGGTTTCTAGTCTGCACCAAAGCTTCTCTATGAGCTTTTTCATAGCTTGGCATTTTAAGTCTTAAATAATGATGAGCATAAAAAAGTCACCAGTATATCAGAATTATTTGAAGACGTAAAGCTTGTGGGATGTGGCTGGAGTGACAAGGATACTTGTTTATTTTTATGTTTCATTAAGTATGTCATCATTCAATTGCCACATATACCTGTTTTCAAATTTCCTCTTGAATGATCATCTAGATGGAACAAAACCAGTGCAAATTAATGGCTAATGATACTAACTCCAGAAAATGTTGATAATCAAAACACAAGCAAATTTTGACTTAAATACTTTCTAGCTTTACTGCAGAAAACACTGCTGGGATCATTTGACAATAATAACTTGTTATTTTAATATGGTGATCACATAGTCCAAACCTAATATGAGTGTAAATGGCAAGTTGTCACAGGCTCTACATGTAAATCAACAGGGGCACCCAATGAGCCAAATCAACCAAAAGCTCAAGAAAGGTATTTTCAAGTACATTATGGTGTTTGAAGTCTGTTCAAAGTGTTGTTTTCGTTAGCTACAGCTGTATAAGAATTTGAACTGTATGGATTCCTTTAAGCTGACATTTTAATTGCCCGAAAAAGTTAGGGAACAAAATCTTCCTTCGAGAAAATGCTAGCTGAAATTAACTTTGCACTAACTTTCTGGGGAACTATTTTCTTCCAGAAAATGTTAGCTGATGTTTTGGGGGTTTCAGTTCCAGCACCCGGGATATAGCCTGACTTCTGGCTGTATATTTATTGTGGTCTTATTCGCTCAGAAGCCCTTCAAGCTAATCCAGCCAGGCCGACCACATGTTGGCAGAGATAGACCACCACACCAGGGACTGCGTCCCCTACTCTTTTCGAACAGGGTGTGGGTTCTTTAAGGTGGCTTAAAATGGTTTCATTATATTAAACACCAACACTTTAATGGATCGATACTCCCACAATTTTTTGTTTCTTTTTCTTGAACATGGTATCAAATTATTTCCCAATTATTTCTCAACAAGCTGTGATCAATGTTTGAGCATATAAGGTTACCATAGCAACAGTACAACCTTATAGAAACATTCTTGATTTTGGTTTTATGTGCCTGCAACTCAAAAACGAGTCGGATGACCCCCGTTTTATATTATTGAATTGCAATTGGCATATGAAGATTCATTTTTCTGCAAAGTTTTAAAACAATCGGTACATAGGGTTCAGAGCCACCTTAACTTTTAGATAATTTAAAGTGGCTCTGAACCCCATGTAACAAAAGCCAAAGGCGAACTACCCACCACCGAACAGATATCTACAGAAAATTGTCGTGGGTGCCCCTGAATTAAATGAAGATGACAATTTGTTTCATTAACCCATTGGCACCCGTGCCGGCCAAAACCGGCCGTAAAAAACTCCCATGCTTCAAAACATTGCAACTCTCTCAATCGCACGAATATTGCCTTAACTGTTAGTTGTGAGCACGAAATGGAATGCCCTTTAAATTTGGATATCCAATAAATGCAAGAAACGTAGCGATTTTTACCAAATATGGCCTTTTGAGTTTGGACAAGAACGAAACTGGCCGTTTTTAACGTCAAAAAGAAACAACAAAAATGCCCCTTTTTGCCTTCATGTTTTCTTAGGGAAATCATCTTCGAAAAACCAAAACTCAACCATCATAACGAAATTCAGTCCTTTTTCTAGCTTAGAAATGACTTTTTTTTGTTCATATTCTTCTCCCGAGCGTAGATACAGCCTTTTGTTCCAGTGCACATTCCACATCTTGAGCGCATTGCATGCTGGGAACTAACGAGAATTTTTGACAGCGCCCGTTCCTTCCCCCAATTCTTTCACATAGCCACTCCGACCTACCGCCAAAATTTCCTGCTCCTGGTCATCTTCAGTACACAGAAATTCCAAAATATGTGGCGGTAGGTCGAGAAATTCATCAATAGTCGAGTCCCAAAGGTACTAAGTGTTCGACCGGCCAAATTCCCTGTTCGTCGAGTAACAAGCCAAATTCAACAACAAAGTACATCACCTTGCTCGATTCTTTGAGAAAGTGGACTCTTAGCTACCGTCACGCTTAATGATGCTCATCAGGCAGCCGCTAAAGATGAAAAATGGCTGTAAATTTAGCAGAAATCGCAAGCAAACCGAACTTGGGCCATTGTTGTCGCTTCACGGATAAAAAATAGCTACGTCAAAATGACGTTTTCAGAAACCTTGAGCCTCCAGTGGCTTAGGACAGCACCACTTTTCCCTGGTAGTTCAAATAAAGAGTCACGAATTGCTATTCATCGTTTATAGGCGGAAAATCACTCCGAAAATGTAAAACCCTGCGGTAGTCAATGGTTAATCAGTCAATTATTCATCTAATTGTTTGTTGTTGTTGTTGTTGTTGTTTTTTTACAGTTGCTGTTTTGGTAATACATAAACAGGAATTTACATCTACTTGCAATTCATTAGAACATACCTGGCTTATATGTATGCCTGGTTGGAGAGCACCCACAGTTCAGGCACTCGCCAACAGAAACAGATAATTCGTCATATCCTGGACAATAATCGTGTACCAGGCATTTTTCAAGGAGAACCTGTGTCAATGATTTCAAATAATTTGTTATAAGTTCCGGTAAAATAGGAGTTGTCATCTTTATTCTTGATGCTATATGTGTACTGGGCTTCACTCCCAGTTATCATAATGGCTAAAATCATTCCTGCAAAATCTCGAGGCTATGAATATTAATTTGGTGGAGACATTTTGGTGGTTTTGGCAAACACGTGACACCAATAACAAAAAAAAAGGTCTCTTTTATATAACCAGGAAAGACCACTTAGACAGTTTGCAGTGGGCCCCTGAAAATTAAAGGAAATGCGAAAATCCACAAGAGACTACAACTTTTCTAGAAAAGTAAACATCCCACGGGCAGATTTGGTCAGTTAATTAGTGATTATAACTTATAACATATCGCTTTTTTAACGTTGGTGGCTAAAACGGACAAACAATGTTCGACCAAAACCAGACAAAGTGAGTCCACAGAACGAATTTTTGCGTTTTATCGCTGAAATTTCAACGTTATGTGGTTCATTTGGTTGCTTTTTACCGGCTGTGCACGGTTTGTTGGTTGGTGTGGCTAAACGATCAAACATTTGTTCGTAATGCGAAATGTTGGATGAAAATGTTTGATCCAGATCAAACATGGCAAGCCATTCAAATGCAATGTTGAGAGAGGGTGCTAAACGGTCAAACATGCCCGTCCAACATGATGTTGGATGAAATGTTTGATCATTTAGCCGGGGCTTCCCTTATGACGCCAATTTCCTACACATGCAGTTTCAAAATTATTGCAAACCAGGGCTTTTTTCGCAACCCAAGAAGAAACTTCTCGATTAATAGTACAGTCATACCGCAGAATTGACGAGATGAATTCTAAGAGCTGCTGGTTTTAACTCGTTGAACGATTTTAGCGCCCGTTAAGACTTGAAATGTTCTTTTTTTTTTCCAACAAGAGAGATTGAGTTGACGCAATAGGTAAGATCAATGACGCCATTCCGTGCGCGCAAGCAAAGATTTAATTTTTCTCAGTTTTCTTACAAGTTGAAACAAATTGTCTACAAATATGGGAAAAACATATTGTAAAACAAATAAAAAATGCCTTAACTGTCATTTTTTCTGTTATAAGGCACGCAGGGAAGTGACGAGAACACGAAAGAAGTAGTTGTTGTTGTTGGAAGAAACCTGCACGAGCCGCAAGGGCCACAGGTGTATGGGAAAGTCACTGATCGTAAAAAAAATGTGTGTAAATAACTATCTAGTTAAAAATAAAGTTTTCCTACCTCAAATGTGTCGCGTACTTGTCTCTTCTGCCGATTTTGAAGCCATTCTGACGCCGTTTAGTGAAGTTATTCGAAATCGTTGTCTCTTTTAGAAGGAGAGAACGATTTCGAATAACTTCACTAAACGGCGTCAGAATGGCTTCAAAATCGGCAGAAGAAACAAGTACGCGACACATTTGAGGTAGGTAAACTTTATTTTTAACTAGATAGTTAGTTACACACTTTTTTTTACGATCGGTGACTTTCCCATACAATTCTCTATATAAACAAGCTGTCCCACACAGGACAGATGCAGAGTCGAATTTTGAGCTTGGGAAGCCTCTGCAAGCGCGGGTTGTTTTTCACTACTTCCTTTGCGTTCTCGTCACTTACTTGAGTGCCTTTTAACAGATCAAAACACAGTTAAGGCTTTTTATTTGTTTTATAATGTACTTTCCCAGATTTGTAAATAAAATTGTTTCAATTTGTGTCAAAACTGAGCAAATTTTATTCTCAGTTTGCGCGCGCGAAATGGCGACACTGATTGTAGATGTTGTGTCAACACTGTCTTTTATTAAATTCTTTTAACGAGCTGTTAAAATCATTCAATTAAACAAAACAAGTAGCACTTACACGCGTTCCATCAGTTCTGTGCTATGACTGTACTATTTTAATCGAGAAGTTTCGTTTTGGATTGTGAAAAAAGCCAGATTTGTAAGCTTAATGATTTTGAGTCAGTCTGCATGCATGTGCTCACAAGGAACGCTCGATTTCAATGAAAAGATGCGCGAGCTATATTATAAAACAGAACAAAGCACACTAAAAGGATTTATAATTGTTAATTTTGCCATGTACATGTAAGTCTTAATGTAAATTAACAAAAAAAAAAAGTGTGACCTTAACTTTAACGCCCTGATACCAAAAGTGGTTGAACAATCCTCTGGAAGACTGCATGAATTTCATCATTAAAGTTCAACTTTATCTGCCCCCGACTAAGATTCTTGCTACTACAAAGGACTCCTGTTGAAGCTTAACTAAATAAAATTAGCTAGAAGGCTTATGCCCACTTAAGTTTCTTAAGCTTGAATAGCATGATAAGCTTATGTCATGAAGTGGACTAAAACTTAACTTACATGACAACGAGCTACACAGCCACAACTCCCGCATTTGCTGGATTTCGCTTCCCTTTCAAATAAACTACAGGCCCCAAACCGATTTTGGGGATGGTTTCGGCAAACACCTCTCCATTTCCCCTCCAGATCCTTCGCCATGGTCAATATTGACGAAGGCGATGGCCGGCTTGACAAACGTGGCGGTGGGTAACGGTGGCGGAGAAGCATCGGGAATCACGTGATCAGATCCTTTTCAAGGAATCAAGTTTTCATTTTGCGGAATTCAAGTTTGCGTTTCCAGAAATCAAGTTTGTGTTTCAAAGAGTCAAGTTTGGGTTTCAAAGAATCAAGTTTGCGTTTCAAAAAATCAAGTTTGCGTTTCAAAGAATCAAGTTTGCGTTTCAAAAAATCAAGTTTGCGTTTCAAAAAATCAAGTTTGCGTTTCAAAGAATCAAGTTTACATCTCAAAGAATCAATTTGCGTTTCAAAGAATCAAGTTTGCGTTTCAAAGAATCAAGTTTACATTTCAAAGAATCAAGTTTGCGTTTCAAAGAATCAAGTTTGCGTTTCAAAGAATCAAGTTTACATTTCAAAGAGTCAAGTTTGCGTTTCAAAGCATCAAGTTTGCGTTTCAGATAATCAAGTTTGCGTTTCAAAGAATCAAGTTTACGTCTTAAAGAATCAAGTTTGGGTTTCAAAGAATCAAGTTTGCGTTTCAAAGAATCAAGTTGCGTTTCCAGAAATCAAGTTTGCGTTTCCAGAAATCAAGTTGCGTTTCCAGAAATCAAGTTTGCGTTTCCAGAAATCAAGTTTGCGTTTCCAGAAATCAAGTTGCGTTTCAAAGAATCAAGTTGTTGTAAAATCGTAATGATCTCCATCGTACACCGTATTGAGGTGGTCGAAGCCTGTCAGTCAACCTTAATTAACTGCGTGGGAAAATCAATTTTAAAAATACTTGTGTGTGAAGCGTAATTACTTGAAGTGTTAAAAAAGAGTTTGCCTTTTGGTCGAGGGTCGAGGGTCGAGGGTAACTAGTCGAGGGTCGAGGGTAACTAGTCGAGGGTCGAGGGTAACTAGTCGAGGGTCGAGGGTAAATGGTCGAGGGTCGAAAAATTCTTCAAAATTATTGGAAAATTATTTCTGAACGTCGTCAAATCAAAATTTCATATAGGCTTGTGTTTACATGAGTTTTCGGTGCCTGTTTTCGCCACGTACTTGTCATATTTGTGTTCGTGATAGAGTCATGTGTTGTCAATAACGTTTACATATTTCCCACGGACTGTAAAACAAAACGAAAAAAAAGTTAAATAGCAGTCAAAGCGGAAAAACCAACAAACAATTACGAGAGACACCCCTTAAGTAACAAACAAAAGGCATTTGTGATTTAAAAGATATTACTTGCCGTCTTCATGTCTCGGGGCTTTTGGTTGATCTAAGACCTGAACACAGCGCGGGAAAATAAGTTGTATTTTTTTAGCTGTTGGTCGTAAGAGCCTCGTAAGAAAACGGCTAAGATCTTTAAAAAGAGATTTAGAGCCATCACCCCCAAATGAATTGAAGCAGCTTTTAATGATTCTGCGTAAAGCTTGTGCAATTAACCATAGGGAACAATTACTTGTTGTTTTATGCGAAATGCTGTAATCACCGTCGCTTCGTCGGCACTTGCACAACAAACTGTCAAAACCAGATTGATTTATGATGTTCAGATAATTGTAAATATAACATATTTGCGCTAAAGAAAATTTACTGGGTTCTTTTCCTGTAGCAAGTGCTGCAAACCGCGTCCTTTTTTTATTGATTTTGTTTTTTTACATCATTTAAGGGCAGGATACAAACTTTTTAGAACTTCCCTGCTTCACATTTTAATGGCGAGAGTAAAGTCGGTCGCTCGATAAAGACATTTAATTGCGAAGGGTAGTTTGGATGGGGGAAAAGACATATTTTAAAATAATAAAAAATCAACACCCAGTAGGCTTTACCAAGGCGGGATAGCCGGAGTTAATTGGCATCTGCCTTAATCGGAAAATACCTTTAATTTCAGGCCTCATTAACAGGGCCGGGGGGGGGGGTTATAAGAGAGGGGGGCTTAATAGGGAAGGGGGGCTTATTTCAAATGTCAAAAACGCCATTTTCGTCTTAAAACCAAACATCATGTTAGGGCATGATGTTATTTATGTCGATAGAATGCCCTATTATATTCTTAATCCGCACATATCTGTTGATCCGATGGTGGTTTATCACGTGGCACAAATTACGGCATTATACCCAATTACGTTGAAGGGCGTAGTTGCCCGTGAATATAAAACAGAAGATACGCTTAAACTATTCCCTCTTGCTTTCATGCACCATTACGGCCATTATCCCTGTTGGAAAAAAGACAACTTTTCAGGCAAGTCTTATTTACTTTCTTGTGCCTTTTACCGGATTGTGGTCATATGAATCAACAATAACGTTTTAAATAAGGGAGTGACTCTCGGTAAATGCTCGCGGCATGGCAAAGCCAAAGGTATTGATCCTTGGCCATTCTTTTATCCGCCGCTTAGAACAATTTGTTGCCACATGCTCCCAAGTTAACCACCAATTTATGTTAGATGAAGCTGCCATGTTTCAATGGCATGGTGTCGGGGGAAGAACTGTAGCTAAAATGATCTCGCACGACCTCCATGTGGTCGCTCCGTTTGCTCCTGACATTGTGATCTTACAGTTGGGAACAAATGATCTTTCCCGGCTTGACCCACTTGTCGTGGGGTCTTCTTTGGAGGATCTAGTGCGTCTTCTGCACGATCACTTTAACGTTAAGGTAATTTGTGTCTGCCAGACCATTTATCGGGGAGCTGACCAGGTGGCTTTCAATGTGCGCGTCCGCGCGCTCTCCAAATATATGAAAACATTCCTAGAGCCACTCCCTTTTTCTTTTTTGCGGGGACACCGAGGTTTTTGGAACACAACTCAGACTTTTCTTGGCCGTGATGGTGTACACCTCAATAAGCAAGGGCACTATAAATTGTATCGTAGTTTACGGGGGGCTGTATTAAAGTCATTGCGTCTATATGCAAAGGTCAGCCACTGAGCTCGTCCTCTTCGTTTTAATTTTTTTTTTCTGTATCACTGAGCCATTTCCTTTGTAATATTTATGTATGTTTTTACGCATAGCCGATTTATCAGCTTTGTTATCTTGTGTTGGCGGTAATTTGCCACATACTGACATTGCTGTTCTTGACGGCATTTAACATTTGTTGGCTGATCTACCTAGCCACATGTCTGCACAGTACATACGTGTGCCTTTGTTATACCGGCTGTGGTCTTTGTTTATTGTTTGCTTGCAGTTACCGTATGAGTGTACAACCCCTTTGACCGCCTACATTTTAGGTGTGTCCAATGCACTCGGTATTATTGTCAATGCATTTTTTGTTTTTGTTTTGGTTCTCAATGGAAATGGGCCTTTTTTCGCCTTTTTCATGCGTTTCGTGATACAGTGACCCTGTTGAACAGAAACCAGAAGTTTCCTGTTTTTGCATACCCTGCATTTTTGTTTTGCGATGACTTTAATTCGGCCCCCACCGCAACAGTTTTCCGGGCTATGTTATTTCCTTCCTGACTTTCTAATACATTATCTGTGGTTTCGCTATCATCTAAAATTTCTCATTATGTACAGTAGTTATTTTCTTATTGTTGCATCATGCCGCCTAAGAAGCGAACCGCTGGTCCTCCCACTACGCGTCGCTCAAAGCGTCCTCGGCTTGCCGCTCCTGCTTCGGATGTTGCAGAAACAGGCCCTACTGCCGTAGAAGCACCTGATCAAGAGGCAGGGATGATCACGCTGAATATTCAAAGCCCTGCAGAGCACTATAGCAGCCGCTGTCTCGCAAGCTGTCTCCGACGCCATGGCGAATTCTACCATGCACGAAACCAGTACCACCCAGCGCAACAACCCTTCTTTGGTGCCATTAGCAGCACCCGATGCTCAGGTGGACCGCTTGGTCGACAACGAAATATCAGCGATTACGACCCATGCAGGTATGCAGAGCCAAATCCCAGGGCCTTCTCCTTTGGATTCCAGGGATCAGCCTCGCCAGATCTTTACTTCTATAGGCATAAATTTAGGGGCTAGAGTTAGCGATAAGCTTAAAGCAAAAATCTGGGCAAATGAATATATAGATTTCCGGGCGTTACTGTCGGTCGCTCCTTCCCATGAAAAATTTGCCTTATCCATAGCCTCATTTGGGGGACCTTCAGGTCAACCTCACCTCACCCTAGAGCCCTGCCACACGCCTAGAAAGGTAACAAATATACAACAGTGGCTTACCGCTTTTAACACTTTTGTGGCGATTTATTCGGAGCGAGAGGCGGGCGACGCCCCGAAACTAATGAAATATTGTGAAGTGATGCGTGATCTTTCGAATAAGTTGGGGGACTGGCTTTATTATGACGAACAGTTCCGTTACCTGAGGCAATCTGCCCCTGAGAGTTATCCCTGGGATCAGGTCCATTGGGAACTATGGCTCCGTGCGATGACGAATTTTCGTGGTAAACCTCAATCACCCGCCAGTAGTGATAGGGTTACCCCACGAACACGTTTTCGCTCCACCACAAGCACTTTCCCAAGGGGGGCATGCTGGAATTTTCACGCCAGTCGGCAATGCCGGGGATGCCACTATGAACACGTCCGCTTTAAATGTGGTGCCAAACATCCCGCGAGTCAATGTCAAGTCCCCTCAACCAATCAGCGATCTACCCCTGTTAAATCCGGACCGTCAGCTCAATCTCCAAGTGTCTCGCCAACCGGTCACCCCCGTAAAAGCTGATCGGCTTGAACACTCGTTAACCGGGTATAGTCCGACCCTCAAACAATACTTAATTGACGGTTTTCGACGCGGCTTTCGCATTTATTATATCGGTGGTATATCTGCTTTTGAGTCCCCAAATTTACAAAGTGCTTTGCAAAATTAATGGAGTTAATCGCTGGTAGGGATAGCCGGAGTTAATTGGCATCTGCCTTAATCGGAAAATACCTTTAATTTCAGGCCTCATTAACAGGGCGGGGGGGGGGGGTTATAAGAGAGGGGGCTTAATATGGAAGGGGGGCTTATTTCAAATGTCAAAAACGCCATTTTCGTCTTAAAATAGTTTTTGTACAAAACTCAAACAACTACAGTGAAACTTTAGATTCAATACAGATCAGCAAACAGTAAATTATGTGTTTCAGTACATATTTATTTAAAAACAAACCAACTGGGCCGCATGAAGTGTATTTCGTAAGAGAGAATAGGAGGGACTAATTACAAAATCTCATTTCCCAAAGGGGGGCAGGAAGTTTATTAGATAGGGGGTGGGGGGGGGGGCTTATTAAAAAAACCGACTTCCAAACAAGGGGCTTATTAGAGAGAAGGGAGGTTAAAAGAGACGGGGGCTTAATAGAGCTTTTACGGTAAGAACCTTTTTTATAAGAACGTTCAGGCTGAAATTAACCAAAATTTTAAGAACATACTAAACACATGCCCAGGCTGAGTGTCAGGTAAGAACGTCTTTATGTCTTTTGCGAGTAGTATAAATAAGAGTAAAAGAAATGTAAAACCGTGACTGTAGTCTAACAGGACAATTTTGTTCTTGCATGATACACTGAAGAACAACTCAGTTTGTAGTTCAACTAAGTCTGTTCATACCACATCACAGCGAACAATGCACTTTGATAGGTTCCACATTGATTTATTGAAATACTATACCACACTTTTAAATCACAAATGCCTTTTTTTGTTGTTGCTTACGGGATGTCTCTCGTAATTTGTTGTTGGTTTCTCCGCTTTGATCACTATTTAACTTGCATTTCTTTTTTTCGTTTTGTTTTACAGTCCGTGGGAAATATGTAAACGTTATTGACAACACATGACTCAATCACGAACACAAATATGACAAGTACGCGACGAAAACAAACACCGAAAACTCATGTAAACACAAGCCTATATGAAATTTCGATTTGACGACGTTCAGAAATAATTTTCCAATAATTTTGAAGAATTTTTCGACCCTCGACTAGTTACCCTCGACCCTCGACCATTTACCCTCGACCCTCGACTAGTTACCCTCGACCCTCGACTAGTTACCGTCGACCCACGAGGGTCGAGGGTAACTAGTCGAGGGTCGAGGGTATATGGTCGAGGGTCGAGAGTAACTCGTCGAGGGTCGAAAAATGCTTCAAAATTATTGGGAAATTATTTCTGAACGTCGTCAAATCAAAATTTGATATGTGTGTTTACATGAGTTTTCGGTTCCTGTTTTCGGTGCGTACTTGTCATATTTGTTTTCGTGATCGAGTCATGTGTTGTCAATAACGTTTATATAAAACCCACGGACTGTAAAACAAAACGAAAAAAAGAAATACAAGTTAAATAGCGGTCAAAGTGGAAAAACCAACAACAAATTACGAGAGACACCTCTTAAGCAACAAACAAAGGCATTTGTGATTGAAAAGTGTGGTATAGTATTTCAATAAATCAATGTGGAACCTATCAAAGTGCATTGTTAACTACAAACTGAGTTGTTCTTCAATTTATCATGCAAGAACAAAATCTTCCTGTTAGACTATAGCATGTCACGGTTTTAAATTTCTTTTAACCTGTATTAAATCTTAAGTTTCACTGCAGTTGTTTGAGTTTCGTACAAAACCTATTTTAAGACGAAAATGGCGTGTTTGAGATTTGAAATAAGCCCCCCTGCCTATTAAGCCCCCCTCTCTAATGACCCCCTCCCCCCCCCCACCCTGTTGATGACGCCTGAATTAAAGACATTTTCCGATTAAGGACCTCACCTGCCTGGGGTCCCCCACCTACGTGTGAACAGGCCCTAACTCCGCCTATCCAGCTTTGGTAAAGTCTACTGGATGTTGATTTTTTTTATTATTTTAAAATATGTATTTTCCCCATCCAAACTACTCTTCGCAATTTTTTAAATGTCTTTATCGAGCGACCAACTTAACTCTCGCCATTACAATGTGAACGAGAAAAGTTCTAAAAAATTTGTATCCTGTCCTAAAATGATGTAAAAAAATCAATTAAAAAAGGACGCGATTTACAGCGCTTGCTACAGGAAAAGAACCCTGTAAATTTTCTTTAGCGCAAATATGCTATCTTAAAAATTATCTGATCGTCAAAAATCAATCTGGTTTTGACAGTTTGTTGTGCAAGTGATTACAACATTTCGTAGGGTTTACCTAAAAGATGGAATCCGGAATCCGGATCCGAAATCCGGAATCCGGAATCCGGAATCCGGAATCCGGAATCCGGAATCCGGAATCCGGAATCCGGAATCCAGAATCCAGAATCTGGAATCCGGAATACGGAATCTAGAAACTGGAATTAATAATTAATAAGAGGGTTAAAAGAACCGAATAATAATAATAATAATATTAATAATAATACATAAAGATAAAAAATGTCTCTTCACACTACGACAAAAGGAGTTATACTCAGTTAGTTAGACCCTGACCGGCTTGCAAATGATTTTGGCAATTTCTTTGTACAGAAGATTGAGCGAATAAATAGTTCTCTAGCTGACATGTCAGCGCAGTCTCAACTGCCTCCTCACGTAGACGAGCATAGCGTATGTGCCCATGGACGGTTCACCAGCTTCAAGTCTCTGACACAAGATCAAGTGCGCATGCTCATTGACAAGGCGCCTAAAAAATCATGTCAGCTCGATCCGATCCCAACCTCGATTGTTGTTCAGTCGCTGGACATTTTGCTGCCAGTCATAACCAAGTTGGTTAATCTTTCTTTTGAGACCGGCCAGTTTGCTGGGACCTGGAAAGAGGCGCTTGTCTTGCCTTCTCTTAAGAAGCCTAACTTGGACATTGCCTATAAGAATTTCCGTCCAGTGAGCAATCTCGCCTATATATCCAAGCTCTCAGAAAGGGCGTGTGTCCATCAGTTCACTGAGCATCTGACAGTCACCGAGCGCCAGTCCCTGCTTCAATCTGCGTACAAGCCTCTACACAGCACGGAAACAGCTTTACTCAAAGTAAAGAATGACATCCTGATGTCAATGAATCAGCAACATGTCACCCTGCTTGTTTTATTGGACTTAAGTGCAGCATTTGATACGATACATCATGATAAGCTGATTCAGCGTCTTGAGTCTGACTGCGGTGTAGCGGGCAATGCACTTTCTTGGTTCAAGTCGTATTTATCTGACCGGTTCCAGCGAGTGTCTGTGAATGGTGGTCTTTCCAAGGAGTTCCCCCTGTGTCAAGGCGTCCCTCAGGGATCTTGCTTAGGCCCACTGCTCTTCATCATATATACGCGCAAGCTATTTGACATTGTGGAGCGTCATCTGCCACAAGTTCATTGCTATGCTGATGATACGCAGCTGTACGTCTCCTTCCGCCCAAACCAATCTGCGGAAGCGGAAGCTGCTCTAAAGTCTATGACTGACTGCATCAGTGATGTCAGGAGCTGGATGATATCAGACAATCTAATGTTAAATGATGACAAAACAGAGTTTCTGATACTAGGTACAAGGCAGCAGCTAGCCAAGGTTAATATTGATAATATTAAGGTGGGCTCTGCTAAAGTGAGTCCTGTTTCGGCAGTTAGAAACCTTGGATCATGGTTCGATTCACAGCTCACTATGTCTAGTCATATTAGTAAGCTTTGTTCTGTTGCATTTTACCACCTGTGTAATATTCGACGCATACGCAAGTATTTATCTCAAGAAACTGCGGGGACGCTAGTCCATGCTTTCATAACGTCCCGCATCGATTTTTGCAATAGCCTATTGTACGGGCTACCAAGCAACCAGCTTGCGAAAATTCAGAGAGTTCTGAATGCTTCTGCCAGGCTAGTATGTAATGCGCCAAGGTTTTGTCATATTACACCTATAATGCGCGATTTGCATTGGTTGCCTATCAGGGCACGCATCAACTTCAAGGTACTTCTTCTCACGTTTAAGGCGTTACACGGCCTTGCGCCTCAGTATCTACAGTCCTTAATAAGTGCCAAGACATCACGCTATAATCTTAGGGGTTCTAATACTTTACTCCTAACTATGCCATCAGTGAAATCTAAGGCTACGCTAGGAGATCGGGCATTCGCCATCGCAGCGCCGTCATTATGGAATTCTCTTCCTAGTGAGCTTCGCTCAATCACATGTTTAACTAGTTTTAAAGCGCATCTTAAGACCTTCCTTTTTAGACATGCTTATACTTGATAGTGCTAATTAATTATTTAACAATTAGTTTTACCATTTTACCATTAGTTTTATCATTTATCAATTAGTTTTAGTTATATATGTTTTTAACTTAGTAGTCCTGGCCATATTTTTAGTTTTACATCTATTAGTTTTTGTAATTATCTTAAGAATGCGCATCTGATCATTCTTATGTAAAGATCCGCACTAGAAGTGCGTAAATTATTATGTTTCTAATAGCTACAGGGAGCTTATTAAAAGTAGTTGCTGCCGAGTGCTGAAAAGTTCCCGACTCTCTCGGAATAGAAAGGACAGGTGCAATCGAAGATCTTAAGCTATAAGCACTGACCATGAAGACGATAGATGTCTTACAGGAGGAGGTAGGTGACAGGAGTGAAGTCTTAGTCTGGGACTTGGTTTGTTCTTTCCAGTTGAGTCGATGTGGAGGGATATAAGGATAACTATTAAGAAAGACCGTATGCAGGATCATTAAATGCAACTTAAAGAGCTGATCCGCGAGATTTTACACTAGTTTAACCTTAAGAAACAAACAGGCCCATGCAGTGCAGCCATCGCTGCAAAAACGGAGTGAGAAGCATTGCTATTGGGAAGAAAATCTTTCTTGGAGCAGATTAACCACGTTTATCGCCTACTGTAAAAGTAGGCCTGACCGAGTCCTCAGTTGTTGTAGATATCCTTAACCAATCAGAAGTGGAGAGCAGCGGATTTTGCGTGCTCAAGGTTCCTACATAAAAGTTTCAAGGTATATTGGGCACCATACTGACTTAGGTTTTTTCGAAAAAAAGAACAATGACTGAAGACGGTACAACTGTATGAGGGTGAAAATGTTGTAAGCAAACGAAAGTGCTAAAACAATCCTCACCCAGCCCCCATAGCTATCATTTCCAGGTGGGGCATTTATAAACGTCTTTTCTTTCTTTTTTTTTTTTTTAATAAATATTTTTTTGTCTTCTTTTTTTCTCCAATTAATCTCTCGGATTATATTTATTTCGTGTTAGTTTCTTTTTTCTGTATATTTAAAAGTTTTTTTTTAAAAGTGATCTTTCTTCGTCTTTTGGAGATGTTCCTGAATGTACCGGGATGTTCCAGAATGTCCCATGTTCCCCGTTTTATCGACGGCCACTCGACAACCTGAAATGTACGCGCCGATACAGTTCCCAAACATTCCAGCATGGAGCAACTACGGTGGCCCACAACTGTCACGGCAAAATAAAAATACCCACGGTAAAAAGAAAACACTCGCGGCAAAAAGAAAAGACTCGCGGCAGATTAAAAAACCTCACGGCAAAAGAAAAAACCTCACGGCAAAAAGAAAAACCTCACGGCAAAAAGAAAAAGACTCACGGCAAATTAAAAAAGCTCACGGCAAAAAGAAAAATACTCACGGCAAATTAAATAACTTCACGGCAAAAAGAAAATGACTCACGAAAAAAAGAAAAAGCTCACGGAAAAAAGAAAAAGCTCACGGAAATAAGAAAAAGACTCACGGCAAATTAAAAAAGCTCACGGAAAAAGGAAAAAGACACACGGCAAAAAGAAAAATAGCGGGGAATTGGGTCGAGTTGCCAGGACATGCGGTCCGCCATCTTGAAACCGAAGCACTAGGAATGTTTTGCTCCAATTGTTGAAAACATCTTGCAGAAGGGGACAATGTTTGCTCAAACTGCGGAAAAGGTGAGCATTTTAAATGAGCTAGCTTCTAATCTTTTGGACCAATTTGCCTTTGTACGGGAAGCATCGTGGATTTTTGCTTGGAAAACAATGTTTCCCGTTTGATGTCACGGTATGAAAGGAGGAAAACTTTAGTTAAGCTTAATTATTAGTACGTGATGCAAGCGTACTCTTGGACTGCCTAGTTCAAACACGACCTTGAAGAGCATTTTCCGACGGGGCTCCGGACTGAGGACATTGAGCTTTTTTTTACGTATCTCCACAGATCTGAGAGAGGATGACTCACATACAGACAGTGAAGTGGAATTTGATGAAGAGGCAGTTATCAAATACTATTTCAATAGGGGCTTTGAGTATCAAGAAATAAACCTCTTTCTTTCCAAGAATCATAACTGTTTTGTGTGTGAGCCTGATTTAAATTTGTATTATTGTGAGCCCCCTTGATAAGCCTAGGTGCTTTTGGGCAAACAATGGTCAATATGTTTAAATAAGAAAAAAAACACACACACAATAAAAAAAGCTATAGTACCCTGTTGAGAAAATTACAGCAATATGGGCTTTCTAGACGGAAACAGGGTATACAGCACCAGAAAGATGATGGTCGGAAAGGTGAAGAAAAAATAGTTAGTGGCCCATGATCAGCTGGAGGGTACCGATCTGTTTGGCATACTCTTCAACTAGAAGGCCTCAGAGTACCTAGAATATTTCTTGAAGTAACTGTTGTATAATTATTATACAACAGTTACTTCAAGAAATAGATCCAGAGGGATCCATAAAGCGCACTGCCTAAGAAGAAGTGTTTACTGCAATCCAGGCCCAAATTATTCATGGCATCTAGATGGATATGACAAATTAAAGCCATGGGGGTTCCCAATACATGAATGCATTGTTGGCTGTAGCTGAGGCATACTATGGCTTAAAGTTGCATGCTCAAATAATTTTGCCAGAGAATCCAGCAAATTATTTTGTAGACACTGTTGCTGAATTAGGATGTGTCCTAATTAAACTGGTTACAGATCTGGATACTGAGAATGGCTTAGTGTTATCTCAGAGAAAATGATGATGCTCACAGGTATGTACCCTCCCCAAGAAATCAAAGAATTGAAGGATGGTGGACTTTCTTTTGCAAGAATCGGACATTGTGGTGGAGACGTTTTTTTAGAGACTTGCATGTAGAAACCCAGGGTGTAATTGATACAACATCTGAAATCCACACAGAGTGTCTTTGGTACTGCTTCTGTTTTGTATTGCAGAAGGAGTGTGATCATGTTAAAGAACACTGGAACACTTATTACATTAGAAAGTCCAGGCATGACATGCACTGTGCCTGGAGGGCCAGACTAATTGTTCTTCCTACCAGAGTACCATGGAGGTGCAACAGATCTGCTTTTAAAGGTACATTTGACAGAGGTCAATGAACTTTCACAACAGTGCGTCTATGAAACAGAGAACAGTGTCCATTAGGAATACTTTGAATATGTCAAGGACAGTCTGAGGGCATCAAAACCAGCAACTTGGCAAGATGCACTCGAGTTATTTCAAAAGCTAATTTTTATAGCTGCAAATGGCTACACTGGGTAATGTTTTATGGTAGGGGAAATGATTAGCATATACTGAATGGCTCTGTAAAGTTCCAAATGACTAGCACATTAGAACCCCACACTTCTGCAAGAACTCCTGTTTTCCCAGGCAGGTAGAAATGGTTGTTTAATTAGGGGTATTTAGCAAGAGATCATTGTCAAGTTGGTTCTATTTTTGACAGGGTCAGCAGTGCTGAACTGTATATTGTTTATAATACAAATAAAACACTGATCTTCAGGCCTATACACATTGATAAATTAGTCCCTGATAGTTTGTTAGTCGTCATTATCTACCGGCAACCTTCAAATGCATGCTTTGCAAAGTTATTGAGTTTTACAATTTTGCCTGACCCATGTCTGGATGCCGTAGTTCTTATTTTGTTGCAGTTATAATTAATATTTTGCCAACTTTTCAACTGCAGGCTCTTAATCCAATCCACAATTTCTTATGCACACCTTTTCACACTATGACACCATTGTCATTACATATGAAGGCAGAATTTAGTAGAATCCAAGGGTCATCCTGATTAAATAGTTGAGTTCAAAAAAGGAAAGCAAAGTGGAACTTATACATGCATGTAAACCGTAACAGTGGTACTCGTACTGAAATGCTAAACAACACTTTTTGCAAAACTACAACCCTTCTGCAGTAAAATAATTTCATTTACTAGCTGAAAACACAGTAATTATCATACGCAGACATAAAACTGGAATATCAGCTTTATTTAAACATGCTAACATCTTACAATGATTATCATGGCTGTATAAAGGAGAAGAAAGCTGAACGAACAAAGAGTCTAAAACTATCAAATTCAATCCCTAAACAAAGATGGACACCAACGTTTATTGCTCCGCACGGTGTTTCTAACACAAGTAATTTTCTAGTTCAAAATATCAAAAAACAAAGAAATACCAGCACCACAAGAAAAACATTCCTCGTGCTTTGGTTTCAAGATGGCGGCTGCATGTTCCCCAGAAACTCGACCCAATCCACCGCTATGATTTCTTTTTGCCGTGAGTCTTTTTCTTTTTTCCGTGAGCTTTTTCTTTTTTCCGTGAGCTTTTTTAATTTGCCGTGAGTCTTTTTCTTTTTTCCGTGAGCTTTTTCTTTTATCCGTGAGCTTTTTCTTTTTTCCATGAGTCTTTTTCTTTTTCCGTGAGCTTTTTCTTTTTTCCGTGAGTCATTTTCTTTTTGCGGTGAAGTTTTTTAATTTGCCGTGAGTCTTTTTCTTTTTGCCGTGAGCTTTTTTGGTTTGCCGTGAGTCTTTTTCTTTTTGCCGTGAGGTTTTTTCTTTTGCCGTGAGGTTTTTTAATTTGCCGCGAGTCTTTTCTTTTTGCCGCGAGTGTTTTCTTTTTACCGTGGGTCTTTTTATTTTGCCGTGACAGTTGTGGGCCACCGTAAGCAACAGACAATGACCAATCAGGCGTAAGCGTTCCCACGCGCAATTAAGTCAAGATATGCAAAGTGATTTTTCTCTGCTTTTTGGTCACGAAGCGTTTAAAATAGCTCTTGTTTTATAAAGATCTAGCTGAAATCAATAACAAAACATTGAAAACGGAAAAAACGTTGCTCGAAATCCAAAAAGGTTGATCGAAAATCGAAGGTTGTTCAAAAAGTTGCCGTCAACTTGTGGTTAGGCCTAACACTATTCATCCACAAAAAGAATAAGAAAAGGTGCTTTTAATTAAAATGATTTTAATTTAAAATGTTCAAAATGCACAAAACATTGATTAGTATCGTTGAAGTGTGATTGAAAGCTGTGTGCTTTAAAGGAATCAGGCGGTTTATTAAAAGCAAAACCAAAGTATTAAAATGCTGCCCTAGATTGATTGATTGCTTGATTGCTTGATTGCTGCAAAACTCAGGCTAAGTCATCATATAATTTGTTGACCATATTATTACCCAAGTGACTTCAACCTTTGTCAAAATTTTTTACCAAACTTCTGTACATTCCGTATTCCGGATTTCATATTTCGTATTCCGGATTCCGGATTCCGGATTCCATATTTTAGGTAAAACCCATTTCGTATAAAACAACAAGTAATTGTTCCCTATGGTTAAATGCACAAGTATTACGCAAAATCATAAAAAGCTGCTTCAATTCATTTGGGGTGATGGCTCTAAACCTCTTTTTAAAGATCTTAGCCGTTTTCTTACGATCAACAACAAAAAAAATAAAACTTAATTTCCCGTGCTGTGTTCAGGTCTTAGATCAACCAAAAGCCCAGAGATATGAAGACGGCAAATAATATCTTTTAAATCACAAATGCCGTTTTTTGTTGCATAAGGGGTGTCTCTCGTGATTTGTTGTTGATTTTTCCGCTTTGACCGCTATTTAACTTGTATTTCTTTTTTCGTTTTGTTTTACAGTCCGTGGGAAATATGTAAACGTTATTGACAACACAGGCACGAACACAAATATGACAAGTACGCGGCGAAAACAGGCACCGAAAACTCATGTAAACACAAGCCTATATGAATTTTGATTTGATGACGTTCAGAAATAATTTTCCTATAATTTTGAAGCATTTTTCGACCCTCGACTAGTTACTCTCGACCTCAACCATACCCTCGACCTCAACTAGTTACCGTCGACCGTCGACCCTCGACCAAAAGGCAAACTCTTTTCACTAGCGACGGAGTCGGAGTCGTAATTAGAAGCACGAGCGTTATGATGTGAAAATCAAAGCGACGAAGTCAGAAGCAAAATTTAATTTCTCGCTAGCGAGTTTCCAATTTCTCGCTAGCGCGTTTTTCAGTTTCTCGCTCGCGAGTTTTTCTTTTTTAATCGCCAGAATCGAGAACAAGACCGCGGAAAAGTTAGTCCTAGTAAGAAAGATTCGTTTCCACATTAGCTTCTGGGAAATTTCCAGTAAGAAATTTTCGTCATTTTTTCAGCTCACCAAAATCGAGAAAAAGTACGCGCAAAAGGGAGGAAGAATAAGGTACACTCGTTTCCTTACTACCATCTGGGAAATCTCCTTACTGAGGATTTCCCAGAAGCTAATGCGAGTGTCCTTTATTCGTACTAACTTTTGCGCGTATTTATTCTCGATTTTGGAGATGTCAAAAAATGGCTAATATTTTATACTGGAGATTTGCCATAAGAGAGAGTGTACCTTATTATTACTCCCTTTTGCGCGTACTTTTTTCTCGATTTTGGTGAGCTCAAAAAATGACGAAAATTTCTTACTGGAGATTCCCCAGAAGCTAATGCGGAAACGACTGTACCGTATTCGTACGAACGTTTTCGCGTACGTGTTCCCGATATTTGCAATGTGAGGAAATAGCGAAATTTCGTACTGGAGATTTGCCATAAGCTAATGTGGAAACGAGTGTACCTTGTACATACTAACTTTTGCGCAATACTTGTTCGCGATTTTGGCGATGTAAAAAAATTGCCAAAATTTCATACTGGAGATTTGCCATAAGGCAATGCGGAAACGAGTGTACCTTATTCGTCCCAACTTTTCCGCTTACTTGTTCTCGATTTTGGTGATGTCAAAAAATGGCGAAAATTTCATACTGGAGATTTATCACAAGGCAATACGAAAAGGAGTGTGACTTATTCGTACTAACTTTTTCGTGCACGTGTTTTCGATTTTGGTGATGTCAAAAAATGGGGAAAATTTCATACTGGAGAGTTGGCGTAAGCTCATAAGGAAACGAGTGTACCTTATTCTAACTAACTCTTGCTTGTACGTTTTCTCCATTTTGGCGATTTCAAAAAATGTCGAAAATTTCATACTAAGGATTTGCCATAAGGTAGTGCGGAAACTAGTGTACCTTCTTCGTGCTTTCTTTTGCGAGTACTTCTTCTCGATTTTTGCAATGTGAAAAAATGGGGAAAATTTCAAACTGGAGATTTGCCATAAGGCAATGCGGAAATTAGTGTACCTTATTCGTACTAACTTTTCCGCTTATTTATTATCGAAAATGGAAAATATTTCATACTGTACTGGAGATTTGCCATAAGGCAATGCGGGAACGAGTGTACCTTATTCATACTAACTTTTCCGCTTACTTGTTCTCGATTACTATCTTTTGCGTTTACTTGTTCTCGATTTTGGTGATTTTGAAAAAGTGGCTAAAATTTCGTACGGGAGATTTGCCATAAGCTAATGGGGATACGAGTGCACCTCAATCTTAACAATTGCGCGTACTTGGTCTCGAATTTGGCGATGTCATAAAATGGCCAAAAATTCCATACTGGAGATTTTCGATAAGGCAATGCGGAAACGAGTGTACTTGTTCTCGATTTTAGCGATGTCAAAAAATGGCTAAATTTTGTATTGGAGATTTGTCTTAAGGGAACGCCGAAACAAGTGTATGTTATTCATAATAACTTTTGCGCGTAGTTGTTCCTGATTTTGGCGATCTGGAAAAACTGCGAAAATTTCATACTGGAGATTTGCCATAAGGCAATGCGGAAACGAGTGTACCTTATTCGTACCAACTTTTGCGTGTACTTCTTCTCTATTTTGGCGATGTCAAGAAATATCGATAATTTCATACTGGAGATTTGCCATAAGGCAATGCGGAAAGGAGTGTACCTTATTCGTACTAACTTTTGCGTGTACTTCTTCTCTATTTTGGCGATGTCAAGAAATATCGATAATTTCATACTGGAGATTTGCCATAAGGCAATGCGGAAACGAGTGTACCTTATTCGTATTAACTTTTGCGTGTACTTGTTCTCGATTTTGGCGATGTCAAAAAATGGCGAAAATATCATACTGCAAATCTGCCATAAGGCAATACGGAAACGAGTGTACCTTATTCGTATTAACTTTTGCGTGTTCTTGTTCTCGATTTTGGCGATGTCAAAAAATGGCGAAAATATCATACTGCAAATCTGCCACGAGGCAATGCGGAAAGGAGTGTACCTTATTCGTACTAACTTTTGCGTGTTCTTGTTCTCGATTTTGGCGATGTCAAAAAATGGCGAAAATATCATACTGCAAATCTGCCATAAGGCAATACGGAAACGAGTGTACCTTATTCGTACTAACTTTTCCGCGCACTTGTTCTCGATTTTGGCGATTTCAAATAATGGCGAAAATTTCATACTGGAGATTTACCATAAGGCAATACGGAAACGAGTGTACCTTATTCGTATTAACTTTTCCGCGTACTTGTTCTCTATTTTTTCGATGTGAAAAAATGGCCAAAATTTCATACTGGAGATTTGCCATAAGGCAATGCGGAAATGAGTGTACCTTATTCGTACTAACTTTTCCGCGTACTTGTTCTCTATTTTTTCGATGTGAAAAAATGGCCAAAATTTCATACTGGAGATTTACCATAAGGCAATGCGGAAATGAGTGTACCTTATTCGTAGTAGCTTTTGTGTGTACTTGTTTCTCAATTTTGGCGATGTGAAAAAGTGGCGAAAATTCCATACTGGAGATTTGCCATAAAGCAGTGCGGAAACGAGTTTATGTTATTCGTACTAACCTTTTCGTGTACGTGTTCTTGATTTTGGCGAAATGACTTGGTAATGTACACTGTCAAACTAGGTAGGTTTTTTAACGCATATTCGGTTTGCTGGTTGTTTTATTCAAAGATGATCGCTCAGTGGTCATGAAGGGATATATGCAAAAACTGAATGAATTAAAAATGGCCGGGTTAAGTTCATATTCTAGTCTGAATGAACTCGGGGCTTACGTTTGAAAATCTCTACAAGTATGAAAGGTTAAATTTAATATTAATTGTAAACGCGAAAATGAATACTTACGCACATAAATTAACTGAAATGAACTTTGGTTAAAGAGGATTAAGTATATAGTTTTCTCAATAGAATTTGACAAATTCACCTCATGCAAACTATAAATGTTAAAAAAATGAAAGGCGCCAAAGTTAGTTTTCTCAGTTCCGTATTGTCCTTGTTTCTTTTTCAGCGTACGGCAGTTATATCAAGGATTATCTCCACCCTTTTTTATTTAATGTCACAGTTTCATCATAAAGAATGAATGCTTTCGTTTTCAGTCTTCCATTTTAGTTCTCACTATTACGTCTTTAATCCCTGTGAAACTGTTCACCCTTAGAAACGAAGAGTTTATGTAGTTGTCAAGATCATAACAAGAGGCATAATAGGACTGAGAGGGAGACTAGGGGGGCTGGCTGGGAAATCTTAATTTCAAAGAATCTATTTTTAGAAACAAAGCAAACGACTTCCGGTAGACTCGTTTCCATAAATGAGTATACCTGCGTAATAGGCGCTTATTTAGCCGGGCGCGAAGCTCGACACGCACCATTTTGTGATATTATCAAAATAGAGAACAAGTACGCGCATAAGGTACATTCTTTTCCGCATTGCCTTATGGCAAATATTTGCCCATTTTTTGACATTGTCATAATCGAGAACTAGTATGGGCAAAAGTCAGTACGACTAAGGTACACTCTTTTCCGCATTATATTATTGCAAATATGGAGTATGAAATTTTTGCCCATCTTTTTTACATTGTCATAATCGAGAACTAGTACGCGCAAAAGTTAGTACGAATAAGGTCTCATTTTATATTACTTTTTGGGAAATGTTGAACGTGGAATTTTCGCCTGTTTTTGACATCGCAAAATTAAAATCGAGATCTAGTACGCTCAAAAGTTAGTACTACTACGGTACACTCGTTTCCACATAGCCTTATGGCAAGTATGAAGTATGAAATTTTTGGCCTTTTTAAACGTACTATTAAAGGTAGAGTCGTTTTAGTGTTTCTTCATGGGAAATAGCGATTATAAAATTTCGCGATTTTTTTGGACCTAATAAATAAATACTCGCCAAAGTTAGTATTAAGAAGGTAGAGTCATTTTCCCATTGCTTTATGGGATTTTATGGACATCTTCAAAATCAAAATAAAAGTTCTCGCCAAAGTTAGTTTTTATAAGCTACAGTCATTTTTGCAGGGAGTATAAGATTTCGGGATTTTTTGGACCTCCCCAAAATCGAAAATAAGTACTCACCAAAGTTAGGGTCTGTTCACATGGCGGTGGGTGACCCCGGGTAGGTGAGGTATCCCACCTAACCGTGGTCAAAAGAAGCTGGCTTTCACATACGGCTGTCCATAAATTGCTCGGCCACTTTTGAGCAACTTTTCTGATTTCGAGCAACTTTCAATCCTTCGAGCAACTTTTCGGATTTTGAGTAACTTTCTTCTGTTTTGAACAGGTTTCTTGCTTTTTAAGACATTTCACAACTTCAAATCGCCTATTAAAGTTCTGATATTGGACATTGGTTGCTTTCATCATGATATACCTTTTGCAAACACCATTTATACACTATCCGACACTATCCCTGCTCTGGAGAATACGGCTAGTGGTGGTCTGCCTGTGGTAGTTTCACAAGGGTCAGCGGATATGGTAAAAAAAAATTCAAAATGGCGGAGCTGAACGGTAGTCCATGCTCGAGTGAACATGATGAATATTCAGATCCTCTAGAAATAGCAGCTAGTGCTGGAGCTAGGTTGAGTACTCCAGAAAAAGCTGGTATATAAGGAAGCCAATGAAGAGAATCAGATTTTGGGATGTGGGTTGTGAGAAGATAGCAATGTAAAACTTAAACTTACACACAATTATAATGAAATCAATAAGCAATATGTATCTGGCATCTATGCAAAGTGAAATTCTTCATGACCATCTTCATTTTAGTTGATAATAGCCTCTTACACCAAAATACAACAAAGCAACTTCTGAGCAACTTTGGATTTTCAGGCAACTTTTGAGCAACTTTTTGAGAAAATTGGAGCATTTTTTCAAACCTTTATGAGCAACTTGTGGACAGCCCTACTTTCACATGCAACCCCGGGGGGCTGGGTGAGGTTTAAAATGCTATCGCGTGGTCGCTAAGTACGTATATTAACAAAGAATTCAGAGACAATTTCCCGGATGAACATCACCCCACCCCACCTCCAGCATTCACATGGAGAAAACTCACCCCAGCTAAGCGAGTTACCCGCCCTGTCTGACCGGGCAACCCGCCTCGGAGAGGTACCCCACCTCACATGTGAACGCGATCGAAAAATAAAGAGATTGTATGGAGAGATTGGTAACCCCACCGAGGCGGGAGACCTCACCTACCTGGGGTACCCCACCTCCATGTGAACAGGCCCTTAGTACCAATAATTAAATGCAGAACACTTAAATTTTTTTGATTTCTCATGTTTCATCATCATACATAACAAGCATCTCAATTTCTTACAAGGAACTGCATGAGTTTTGTCACATGTTGAGCTGCCAACTCATCGTCGGCCTCTCTCTCTAAATCCACTTCAGTGCAATCTGCAGATTGGTCAGCTTAAACTGCTGGCGATATATCAGTCCCTCATGCTTCCCTACTTGACATATGGTTTGACTGCTTGGCGCCAAGCCGCAAAAGCCCATCTTAATAAATTATTGTTGCTTCAAAAACGTGCACTACGTATGATGCATTTTCTAAATCCAAGAACTCATGCTATTCCTTTTTTTATTTCTTCAAAAATATTACCCATTCACCTGCTTTACTTTGAAGCTATCTTACACTCTATGTATGATGTTTCAAATAACTCTGCTCCAAAAGCTATCTCTGAAAAATTTGTCAAGACCAGCTCGGTTCATTCATATAACACGAGGGCTTCATCTTGTGGCAAATATCATACCAAATTTTCACGTCTAAATCAACAGCGGGACTCTTTTTTATGCTTTGGCGCGAAAGCGTGGAATTGTCTCCCATCGCAAATATGTAATCTACCAAAACTGGCGTTCAAGAAATCAATTCGCAAAGCTTTATTCGCAGCTTTAGAAGACGAGGAGGATTATATTGAGGCACCTAATTTACTACCCAAAATTAATTTATATTTTACATAACCTTTTGTAACCATTCATTGTTAATGTCTTCGCCTGTTTAGTTTATTAAGCTGCCTATTACTAATCAATTGTGTAACCATATTTCTCTCCGGATGCTAATGATTGTATTTTATTTATAGTTTATTCCTGTCATTGTTCATAGTCTGTTATTTGAAGCTTACAAATTGATTTATTTTCTTCTTCTTTTTTTTTTCTTCCTGCACAACTCGCCTCGACTAGCTTAGTAAACGCTATATGCGAGTTGTACATGTTCTTCTTTTAATTGTTAAATATTAATAAAGTTTATTGTTGTTGTTGTTGTTGTTGCTGTTACTACATCTTACGTCCGTTACTTCCTACGCAGTTGGTGTCGCAGATTACTTATGGTCTGCTCCTGTTCCTGTTGTTTCCGCCGAGCTTCATCTATTTGAGCTTGCAGCTGTCTCTGTTGTCGTAAATATTGTTCTTTCTCCGCGGCTGTCTCTTCTCTTGCTCTTGCCACGGCTGCTTGTGCCTGTTCTTGTTGTAATCGCATTTGCTCTTCCTTCTTACGCTGAAGCGTCTTCATCTCCTTAACACGTTCCTTTTCTGCGTCAGCAATCTAATAAAAAGAGCTCGTCGTATTGTGAATAGGTAAGATCTTGTAAGTGTTACTGTGATATGTTTTGACAACTAGAAGCTGTTATAATCAGATCTCTCGTACCACGCGCTTTCTTTGTGCCTTACAAGAAAATTTTGCGTGTTATTGTACTCGTTCCTTAAATATAAATTCCCGCAAAATGAAACAGCGCAAAAATTTACCCTCTTCAGTCCCCAGTAGAGAACTTTGCTTTTTGATAGCTACTTTAGTAAGGCGATATATATCGGACGTAAATGAGGGTCTGGATGGGGGAAGCAAATGTCAGTTGTCAGTTGAAATCTCGTCCATTTGTCAGTTGTCAGTTAAATTTTGAGGCATTCGTCAGTTGTCAGTTAAGTGGCTGTTAATAATGAATTGAACACCTGAAAACATTCCTGGTTGGCCCATTTTTAGAAAAAATACATATAATTAATTGCAGAACCCTTATGTTCTTAAATTTCTTTGATTTCTCATGTTTCATCATCATACATAACAAGCATCTCAATTTCTCACAAGGAACTGCATGAGTTTTGTCACATGTTGAGCTGCCAACTCATCGTCGGCCTCTCTCCCTAAATCCACTTCAGTGCAATCTGCAGATTGGTCAGCTTAAACTGCTGGCAGTAGGGACCGCCCCTGCCTTGTCCTTTCTGGTTTTACCTCGGACAATTCTTTGTCTTACAGGACGATATTTCTCAACGAATTCTTTTGATCTCTGCAGACGGAAGAGGTTGTATGAACTCTATGCTAGCAAAATCCATGCTGGTCTGCGGGACTGGATGATATGACTTTTCGTGGGTGAAACGCTTTGCCCTCAGTTTGTTACTCTCTTCAAAGACTCCCTGGAGATGGCCCCAAAACTTGAGACTCAGCAAGGTAATACTAAAAGTCTCGTGCTTAAAACTGCATGAAGATTCTCGCTGTGGTTTCTTTCATGCTATGCCTTTGGTTCACTTCAGAAACGGTCCTCTTGATGTGTTCATGTAGACGTGAAACGTTGTTTACAGCATCTTGAAGAGACATTTGTGTCCGTTTTCTCTGTGTTTTAAGCGTAGATGCCAATGTAAAACTGTGATAGAGGAGTCCCAGTACTCTCAAGAATGACACAGTGCCACTTATTTCCAGAAACTATAGTTTGATAGTGCCTGCAGCAACATCCGATACAACAAGAACGTGTCTTATCCAATGAACAAACCCCGCGAACCTCCGTTATAGATTTATGACCTTTTGGCCTGATACGCGTGACCTTCAATTGAAGATCACGTTACAGATATCTAATAATAATAATAATAATAATAATTGAAACTTATATAGCGCATTTTTCATGCCGAACATGATCAAATGCGCTTTACAATTTAATAAATGATTAAAAATAAATGAAATTTACAAGCAATTATGATTAAAAATAAATTAATGTATAAATAATAATAATAATAATAATAATAATAATAATAACATTTACAAGGTAAACGATAAATATTTGACGAATTAAAATGTATAAGATTTACAAGTTAAAAGCTTGTTTAAAAAGATACGTTTTGAGGTGACACTTAAAACTTGAAAGAGAGTCAAGGCTGGATATTTTAGAGGGCAGATTGTTCCAAAGCTTCGGGGCTGCATAACAAAAAGCTCTTCCTCCAAGTGTTGACAGTATCTTGCCACTAGGAATCTCAAGCATAATTCTTTGGCTAGATCTGAGTAAATATCTAGTTGATGATTTTCGACTGATCAATTTACAGATATAATCAGGTGCCATGCCGTGAATAGCTTTAAAGGTAAAGAGCAGAATTTTAAACTCAATGCGGTACTTAATTGGAAGCCAGTGAAGCTGATATAAGACTGGTGTGATATGACTGAACTTCGGTTCCTTAAAAATTAGTCTTGCAGCTGCATTCTGAACTCTTTGTAACTTTTCAATTTGTACTTGTGGAAGTCCATAGAGTAAGCTGTTGCAGTAATCTAATCGGCTTGACACAAACGCATGAATTAAGGTCTCGGTGGATTTACGCGATAAATGTTTTCTTATTCGCATAATGTTATGAAGATAATAGAATGATGTATTACAAATTTTGTTCACTTGGGAGTTCATCGACAGCTTGTCATCAATAAAAACACCGAGATTTTTCACAACTGACGATCTCATTACATCAGAGTTGCCCACGGTAATCGAAGAAATATTAACTTTAGTTAACTGTTGTCGGGTTCCTATGATAAGAAATTCCGTTTTTTCATCGTTGAGAAGGAGTTTGTCGTGTTCCATCCACAAGCGTATGTCCTTTATACAATTTTGCATGGCAAATGTAGCGTCTTGTTGGCTAGACAACACGTCAGGCTTGAAGGAAAGATATAATTGTGAATCATCCGCATAGCAATGAGAGTCTGGAAGATGTCGTTCAATTATATGGAATAGTTTTGAAGAGTAGATGATATATAATAGGGGACCTAGACAGGATCCTTGTGGAACACCCCAATCAACAGAGCAACTGTCAGAGAGGGCGCCGGGAATAGAAACACGTTGTCTTCTGGCCATCAAGTACGAGGTGAACCAATCTAATGGTGCTCCAGAAATTCCAAATGAAGTTTGAAGTCTACGCAGAAGTAAACCGTGATCAACTGTATCGAAGGCTGCGCTCAAGTCTAATAAGACAAGTAGAACAGCATGCTGAGAATTCATTTTCATCAGAATATCGTTAGTAACTTTCAAGAGTGCCGTTTCTGTACTGTGGTTCTTTCTGTACGCAGATTGTAGCGGCGGGTAAAGATCGTGTTTTTTCATGTGATTGTCAATTTGAATAAACACAGCTCTTTCAGTTACTTTTGAAATGAAGGAAAGATTACTTACAGGCCGGTAATTCTTGAAAACAGTGTCGAGACCAGCCTTCTTAAGAGTTGGCAAAACTAAGGCTTCTCTCCATGCCGAGGGAAAATAGCCGCTATCAAGTGAAATGTTTATCATTTTAGTTATCACTGGTAGAAGGACATCAATACATTTGACTACCAGAGGTGTGGGTATCGGGTCAAGAGCAGACGATTTCTTAGCCAGATTCATAATAATGCTGTGAGCTTCTTCCTCGGTGATTGCTTGGAAACTGCTAAATGACGGAGATTGTGGATCCATAATGGGAGCACAATCTTGACAATCTTCATTAGTGCACTCTTTCAATTTGGATCTTATATTACTGATCTTTTCGACGAAGAAGTTAGCCATCTCATTTGCAAGCAACGTTTTACTAAAATGAGGAGGAAGTGGAATATCACAGTTTTGATTTAATAATTGTTTTGAGACCCTGAAGAGCTTTCCTTGATCCGAACTGTTTTCTTGTATGAGGTTCTGATAAAAATCAAAGCGCGCCTTTTTAGTCAAATTTGTAGCGAAGTTTCTTGCAGATTTATATATGCAGTTAGGTCGTGTGTGGAGTTTGATAAACGCCATTTCTTTTCTGCTTTTCTTCGCATCCTTTTCGCGGCTAAAATCTGATCGTTATACCACGGGATGCGTCGCCTTTGGGGAATGATTTTGCGCTGAAACGGAGCATGTTTGTCAAGAACAGATGTTAAAGTTCTATTGTAACAATCTACAAGCTCATCCAACTCCCCTGGGGTGTCTTGACAGACTTTGGAAGCTGCTAGATCACTGCAGAAAGAGTCCAAGTCAATATATTTAATTTTCCTGTAAAATCTTTCCTTCAATATGATTTTCGGTTTAGTTGCTCTTAGCGTAGTTAATACGGATAAATGATCTGAGAAAAGATGATCCGTGACCGGCGAGCCGCAGATGATGGAATCTGATTGACGCGTGATAATTAAGTCAATTGTGTGCCCAAGTTCATATGTTGGATGAGTAACATGCTGACAAAGACCCATTGAATCTAACAGGTCTAATAGTCTTGTTGCATCGAGATTAGTTGAGTCATCAACGTGAACGTTGAAATCGCCAGTAATAAGTAATGGTTCAATTGAGAGAATTAAAGTTTCCAGGTAGTCTGCAAAGTCAGCAAAAAAGGTGCTTGTGGTGACAGGGTGCGAAGGCGAATAAGGTGGGCGGTAAAGGATGACAAGTCGAACTTTAAACGTGCCAGATGAAACAATGAGTTCTAAATATTTAAATGAACGAAGTTCCGTCGCTGCAATTTTTTGAACATTCAAATTTCCTCTGAATAAAAGTGCAGTTCCTCCCCCGCGACGATTATTTCGCGAATGATCGATAAGCTTGAAGCCAGTATGTGTAATTTCTGCCCTGTGAGCATCGTCATTTTCGCTGAGTCATGTTTCTGTGAGAGCGAATAAATCTGCTTTGCAGCTAGTGACATAGTCAACAAACTCGGCAGATTTGTTTTTGATTGATCGAACGTTCATAGTACAAAGGTGAAGCGAAAGCTGGCTCAGAGTGGATATCTCAGAACATGTCGAGGTTGCAGATATATTTATACAGTTAAGAGGGTTGTGGCCAAGTTGACGTTGATAATAAAGATGGTTCATATGGGCATACCTTCCATTGTTGATACACACTGGAATAGTCGTTGAACGCGAAGCGTTGACAATCCTGGGTGTGTCGGTTCGGTTCGACGTAGCATTAAGATACTGATGATCCAGGGATGTCAAGGATGGTCCTGGATTAGTTTCAATATTGAATTCAGCGTCAGTGTTTGAATAATAGCGAAATTTCGCGTTCAGGTACTTTCGCTTACATCGGTAAGGATTGTAAACCTTCGTAAAGTCGAAACCAAGATGGCAGACACTTCTGTTGACATTTGAAGTCATCGAACAGACCATGATATATTGTGGTGTTCTGCCGTACATTGTTTCATTTGATGTTGGGGTTGCTGACTTACCACTTCGCAGAAAAGACAGACTACTTTGACCAGCAAATGATGTGAAAAACAGAACCAACAGCAACTTAAACACGGAGCTCGAATTTACACGCCCATCCGCCATGATGTCACGGGTCAAACGTCTCAAATTTTACATGGTTAATTTTTAACAGACTTATTAGAAACTCAGCATGATGGTTCCGATCTAAAAACGATCCTAAAGGAATGCTTTATTTATTTTTCTGACTACAATCAGCATGCAATTCCTCTCTTTTCCGATGCCGGGGTCTTACCTCTACAATTTTCTTATTATGAACTTACAGCTAACTTGATGTTTGACATTAGACACAGAAATGCACCTAGGAATATTCGAGACCTGTTTCAAGACATTTCTAATATTCACTCTTATAATACCCGATCCTCTGCTTCGAACAACTTTTACACACAAAGCTCTAGACTCTCTGTTCAACTAAACTCGTTTTCTAGAATTGGAACAACAATTTGGAACGAGATGCCTCTTACATTAAGAAATCTTTCAAAATATGACTTTAAAAGAAAAATTAAAAGAGCACTTTTCGATATTCTGACCTCGGAAGACTCTTATCTCGATATACGAAACATCATACAAAAGGTCAAGTTTTCTTAAAATTTTGTTGCGTTTTCAGAATAATAAGTATCGTCCTAATTGTATTGCAGATTTAGATCTATTAAGTATTTTTGTAAAAATAAGATATCTAATAACGCTTTCTCTTCATATGGTACTAATTAACTCACAAACTTAATTTTATAATTTATACACTTGCACATTTATCTTCCTGATTCCTGTAAACTTGCCTACCTACTCTTTTTAGTTAAGACATGACCCACCTAGACTAGCATCAGCTACCTGTGGGCATGTCGAATTTGTAAAAAAAAAATACTAATTAGAAAAATAAAGAACTGAGAGAACTGAATACTAAAGGAATAAAGGTTAACGCAATATGTTTTAGCGAAAAGCCTTTTGTCAGTTGTCAGTAAAACCGACTTTAAATGTCAGTTGTGAGTTAAATTTTCGGCTATTTGTCAGTTGTCAGTTGTTGTTTTTTTTGGCCATTTGTCAGTTGTCAGTCAGCCCCATCCAGACCCTCGTAAATATGAACTTAATTCAACTATTATCGTTGATTTCGAATAGAAAAGAGCGACGAGTTCCCGGCAGCAGAAGCAAAAACAAAATTTGTCCCCACAAAAACACAAAAAATCGCCAAACCGCAAAATATAACTTCCGCAAAATTTTCATGACACAGGGTATCATGCACGAAATAATTCACTCACCATGCGTTCAATATTTTCATTCCTTTCTTCCAAAAGTGCGTTTGCGCCCTGAAAAACAAACAAAATGAAATAAGTAAAATATCTCATACATGTACACGTATAATTGCATAAAACAAGAGTAGCTACAGCAAATGCTGACCATGCAATGTTTGTCAAAACAAAATACACTTGCTCCTCGTTCAATTTTAGGATTTACGGAGATACCTTCAAGAGATACAAAAATCGTTTGAATTAGTTGTCGTTGTTATTGTTTCTCATAAACGCCAACACATAAACCCCATGCAACTGGGGGACTAATCCCTTCAGCTGCAGCGTAAAAGGTGATTTGTCTTTTTACGGTCTAGCTATCGTAATAAACGCAATACCTTCAGTTGCCACTGTTCTTTACTGAATCCACTATTATGTAAAAAACATATATAAACTGGTTACCTATCATATTTAGACTATTAAATAGAGTCATCAATACAGCAGACAAAATTTTCCTCTTGTTGACTCATAACTTGGGGTGTTTCTACCAAAGAATCCAAGTTCGTGATAGTATTTGGCCGTTTTAGAACAAAGATATGGGCCACATAGATATAGATCGCGACGTTTCGACCGCTATACTGCTATGGCGATTACTATACGTCGACCTCGCTATGGCTATTGTTAAAGGATTTCGATCCTTGTCGTTCAGACTAGAAATAGTTTCATCGGCGGTCCGCTTTGGTACCGATCGGCTGTTTGCATGACATTTGTATGGATTTTGAACTATTTCTCAAGGAACATAACTTGATCTTTGTTCGACCCAAAAGAGGCTAACTAAGTCAAATGATCGATCTCCACGCGATCTTTCCTGTGATGGTGTCAATTTATCGATTGGTTAAACTTTGAAACTCGCCCTAGTTCCCTGCGCAACCTCGAAATGGCCAATAAGAAATGCATGTAATCGGTGACAAGTTATTTTGGGCGCGATCCATTTGGTCAAAAATTCCGGAATTTTCGTTTCAGAGGTAAATGGAACGGTAATTTCCGGAAAGTTCATCTCGAAAATTTTCTCGAAAATTTTCTCGAGGTTGTCCATTTTCCCGAAATATCGGAATTACCGGAAATTTTCTGTTCCATTTGGCATTTCATTTCTGTGAGACGCTCGGCTCCCCCAGTTTCCTTTGCTGTCAGATGTGGTACAGTGAGGACGAAACTTGTGTAGCTCTGTGGAAATTTGGCCAAAATGGCAAAAGGTGGTCAGCCTGACCAAATGAAATCACTGAAAAAAAGCAATGAAAATCTGAAGCAGCTATTAGAGTCTGCACGAAAGGATATCAAGAGATTAGAAGATAGAGTTGAGGTCCAAGAACATGCATCGAAGGAACAAAATGGCGGATCTTCCCGCGACGTGCAATTAGAGACCGAAAGAAGCTTAAACTGGCTCCACGAGAGCGAAAGCGACATTCAAAGTGAACTTAAATCAATCCGTAAACGGCTTGATGATATTGAAGAAGGTCTCGGTGAACTGGAAGGAATTGTTGAAGAGTTCCAGGAATATAGTTACTCTTTCAATATAAAGATTCTAGGAGTTCCTGAGCTTAGCGATCGAGAGAAGGCCGAAGATACAAGCAACCTTTGCGTTAACCTATTCAATAAGATGGGCGCTGAAGTCTCAATACGCGATATTGATATAGCCCATAGAGTGTCTTTCCGAGACAATTCTCGTACGGGCCGAAGCCAATTGTTTGCAAGTTTATTCGCAGACTGGCAAGGAATGAAGTGATGTCGAAAAGGAAAGAGGGAAGTTCTGTTGATCCGTCCACTATTGGTCTTCGCGAGGGATCTGATATGTCTAATGTCCTTCTTTTGGATCACCTTACACCTCGTTTGCAGCAGCTATACTCGAAAGCAAAGGAATTCAAATTGAAATATGGTTATCAGTTTTGCTGGGCGAGAAATGGATGTATCTTCCTTCGTTATTCTGCCGATGAAGGTTCTAAGCTGTTGAAAATTCGCACTGCAGGAGACCTTGCTAGATTCGCCCAAGACGAACAAGGGCAGTTAAGCTAAGTACATTTAACTACCTAAAGTATATGTCTTACTATGCTTTATTTTAAGCTTTCTTCGATATTAATGTTCGATGTTTACAATAACATTGCCCCTTATAATATTTCCCATCTCTTTAAATCTACTAAGACAATCCACTCTTACAATACTCGCTCCTCCTCTTCTGGAAATTATTACATTAACTACTCTAGACTAAATCAGAAAAATGATTCGTTTTCTACTATGGGAGCCAAAATTTGGAATAGTATACCTGAAAATTTACGAAATTCTTCAAAATCACTCTTTAAGGAAAAAGTTCATTCAACTCTGTTGAAAATATTTGAAGTTCAGGATAGTTATGCTGACCTAAACACAATAATTTCCGACTTTAAAAACTATTAGCCTCCGCTTATCTAAATAGCTGCCTCGATTTTCTTATTACAATTACTCTCGTGACTGACCCTCTTTATTTTAAATATGGTACTTTTTCTTTTTTTGTTTTTCACCTCAACTATTGTATTTATTCTTAAGCCGTCCTCACACCACCTGCCTCGATTAGCCTTGCTATTTGCAGGTGGTGTGATACTTGTATATTTAATGAATGAAATAAAGATGTTGTTGTTGACTATCTTGAAGGCAAGATGGCGGAATCTGCGTTTGCCAATGGGACGAGACCGGTTTACTGAAGTGGAAAAAACCGTTCCATTTGACACCTGAGTATTTCGGAAATTCAAACCGAAATTTTTGGATTTTTGAAAATGGATCGCGCCCTTTAATTTAGCGACGCCACAATGTAGGAACAGTAAAGTGTTATAGTCCTATTGCAGAAAACATTGTGCTGTCTCGTAATGATAATGAATTTTCTCCCACTAAGCATAGTTAGTAGAGGAGACTCTACTAACTATGCACTAAGGCAATCCCTCTATGATATCCTGCTCTGCGAGAAATTACAAAAACGTGGCCAACGACCCTTGTTCAGTTTTCAGGTTTCTTCTCTTGAATAAATTCCGTAACTCGCACATTCTGTCAAGCACTAGCGTTCTATCACGAATTCCGTTCTCTTATCGATTTCGCTACTCGCTATCTATTCTGTTGTAGAAAATGAGTAGCGGTTGTCAACATAATGACAGTCGCTTCTTCGCGTTTATAAAGTGTCTGCGAGGAGGATTTAGATAATTTATTCATTTAGTTCTGAACGACAAATAGATTTATGGGTTTGCCTCGGTGTAAAAACCTGGCTAGGTTATATACCATGGGACCACAATAGGAAAAGGCGATAAACACCGGCAGGTTATTTACTGTAGTAGGAAAAACACTATACCCGGATTTTTTGAGTCTCCTCAGCTTGAGCCTCTCTTACTGCTCTTTCAGATTCGATTTCTTCAAAATATCGTTTCCTCATCTTCAGCTGAGCGAGGTGTTCTCTCATCTCTTCGCTGTGTTGCTAGAAAACGAAAACAAAAGGAGACCAGAGGAAGTCAAAATTGTAGATCAGTGAAATAAGAAAACAGTTGATTTTATAAATTGCACACATTCAGTTTACATTCTTAACATAGCTTTCCATATATGTAATCTCAAGGTTTAGCTTCAAATATATTAATCACCCCAGTACTGAAGAAACAAATATCACAATGATGCACATACTAGTTCGTAGATGTAGGCCAAGTTGGAGCGCAAACTCTTCGATCCAGCTGCTTCCTTTCTAAAGTTACTGTCGAGTGCTTCATACGCTGACAGCAGCCGCTTCTCCAAACCCAAGAAGTCAGTGCTATCAGGATTTCTGAGGTCTGAAAGTACAGACTCTAAATGTAGCTTTCGCAAACTTTTCATCAGATTAGTGCATTCCTGTTCTGTTTGACTGTTGTTATCTCTCAGCCATACACTCTCCACTTGGTCTGCGTAGTTCTGGCGAAATTAAGAGTATGTTTTAGTGAATAAATGTTCAAAACTAAGAGGGTTTACTTTTAATTGACTGAAAAGTACAATCAGACGTCGAAGTTAGGATTGGGAGTTGTACAGCACGACTTACTTTCGGCGTCGTGCACCCGAGCGAACAACTCCACCCCTCACGTGGACTTTTTCCCTTTGTGTTTTAGAACTTGAGTCTACTATGTACGAGTCGTCTCTTTACCCGATCCCAAATTTATAACAGTTAAACGAAAGGTTTACCGACAACTCCTCTAAGTAAATCCACCGAGCTGTTACTTCAATATCCTCTGTAAAACTTTCAAAGAAAGTCAAAGCAGCAAGCAACTGTTCTTCGTGATAGAGGCGAATTTTTTTGTCATCACAAGGGAGGCGAATGTCTCTCATCAAGTCTTTCATTCCTCCTCTGAAAAGTAATAAAAGCTTCATATGATAAGGATTTACACCGGTTACAGTTTGATTTATTAACTGTCTGCAAGAGAACCCCAAGTCCTTTCGGATTGGAGAGAACGACGAAAATAACAGCGACGACGAAGAAGAGAAATAAGGCGAGGACGAAAGAGTTGAAGAACAGAGAGTACAATTAATGAGATCTAGTGCCAGATATACGAAGTTAAGATGTAACTAACGTATTGCTGCTTAACAACTCAGCCCCTTAGAGAGAGTAGGATGCGAGGGGTCCGTACGCGCACCCCCCTCCCCCCTTCCTTTTTACGAAAGTCCGTTTATCATATATCGGCAATTAAAAATAAAGTAAGTTATTACAAAAAGGTAAACGCAAAGTAACTGTAGCACTTGCCTCCTGACTCGCTTATTGTGTAATTTGAAATGAAACCAAATTTATTGAACCACTATGTCCGCTATGTGATCCCCTGCTTTGTAGATAATAGGGAGCTTTAGCAACGACAACGGCAACGGCAGCGAGAATGTCACAAAACAATCGGCTTATATAATTAATGAGCAAAGACAATGGCTCTGCACGTGCGTTTTACATTTTGGTACATTTCTTTCCCGTCTTCTGCAAAACAACGTGAAATGACCAAATTTTAGGTTTTCTCGAGAACGGGAGCGTGTGACTGTAAAGTTTTCTTTCTTTTTCCTTACTTTAACAGCGTTCATAACAATTTAGTCCCTGAATAGTTCGCCAGTATTTTCCAAGTTAAACAAATTGGAATAATAGCGAAAGCGTTACAAAAACGAGAAGTTCTAT
>JAEMWC010000431.1:180000-190000 GCA_016490735.1 Pachyseris speciosa
TGTTGGGCTTTTGTTCAAGGAAAGCTTGGATGTAAACAATCACATTCATAACAACTTTGAGTCATTTGAGTATATGGATGCTCGCTTTCGCAGTTTTCAAAGTATTAGAATTATTGTGGTCTATCGAGCCCCTAACCGTTCATCATTTGGCTTATTCTTTGAAGAATTCTCAAATCTTATTGAGCGGACAACTGATTCGCCTGGAAGTCTTCTAATCGTTGGGGACTTCAATTTTCCTATCGATGATGATGAGAATCTGCAAGCCAGAAGGTTTATGGAAGTTTTGGAATCTTACAACCTTAAGCAATGGATCACTGAAGCTACTCGCGTTAACGGTCATACCCTTGATCTTGTGATTACTAAATCTGATGACGCATTGGTCGGTGGTGTATCAATACTGGATCCAGCGATCTCGGATCATTCCGCTGTTAAAGTCAATTTGCTAATTCAGAAACCACAGTTCAAGAAGAAAGTTGTAAAGTACCACAAACTTCATTCTATTGACTTTGACGCCTTCTGCCATGATATTACTAATTCCTCGCTTTTAAAGGAGCCTTCGGGTGATCTAATTGCATTAGTTGATCAATATGAAAGTGTGTTACACTCGCTATTAGATTTCCATGCACCTACAAAGCAACGTGTGATTGCTCTTCGGCCATCAGCACCTTGGTACACGCCTGAAATAGCCCAGAATAAACGAACTAGGAGAAAACTTGAAAGGAAGTGGCGTTCTTCACGATTTCCGGAGGATCGAGTTCGCTATGTTCACCAATGTTGTCAACAACCTAGTTGAGTCAGCGAAATCTTCATTCTACACATCTGTTATCTCCGAGAACTCATGCAACCAAAGAAAACTGTTTGAAACCGTTAACAGGTTACTTCAGAAGAATGAAATGCAGCGATATCCCTCGCGGTTTTCTGACTCTGTCAGCTTAGCAAATGCGTTCAATAATTTTTTCATCACCAAGATCGACAAGATACAAACCGGCCTTATAGAAAGAGCTGAAAAGGAAAACTTAAATTTGCCTAGCAACATCGATGAACACTTGTTTCCCGATGAAATCCACAACTTTCAAGAGGTTACTATGGATCAAGTCAAAATAATGGCCAAGAAAACGTGTTCCAAATCGTGTGAACTGGACCCGTTACCTGCTACTGTTCTGAGTAATTGCCTACCGGTCATTCTGCCTACTTTAACTTTGATCTTCAACATGTCTCTGATTGATGGTACAATGCCAAATGCTTTAAAAGTTGCTGTACTAACACCCCTACTCAAGAAAAAGGATGCTAACCATGAAGATTTTCAAAATTTCCGCCCAATCTCAAACCTAAAATTTCTGTCCAAATTAATCGAGAAAGCTGCTGCTTGGCAACTAAATGATCACATATTGAATTACCACCTGGATGCGAAGTTCCAGTCTGCATACAAAAGATTTCGCAGCACAGAAACTGCACTTTTAAGGGTTCAAAACGACATCCTGACTGCGGTTGATAACAACAGTTCTGTTATCCTACTTTTACTTGACCTATCTGCTGCGTTTGACACGGTGGACTACGCCATTTTATTATCGAGACTGTCAAATCGTTTCGGAGTGAAAGGAACTGTGCTCGCTTGGTTGAAGTCTTATCTAACGTCACGCACACATTTCGTTAACGTCAACAATTCCAAGTCATCCCAACGCTCGCTGGAACGCGGCGTCCCACAGGGATCGGTTCTGGGGCCTCTTTTGTACTTACTTTACACATCTCCTCTTGCTGACATTGTAAAGCGTCACAATCTAAACTACCATTTTTACGCTGATGATACTAAACTTTATCTGGCATTTAAAAGCGACTGTCTTAAGGAAATGGAAGCCTGCAAAACTAATATCGAACAATGTGTTAGCGACATCGATAATTGGATGGTAAATAATAGGCTGAAACTAAATCAAGATAAGACTGAACTTCGTCTTATCAGCTCAAGATATCGTCCTAGACCTCCTTTAGAGTTCCTACAAATTGGTAATGCCACAATTGCTCCCACATCTTCAACTCGTAATCTTGGTGTTATTTTCGATCAGTGCTTTAACCTTGAAGAACATGTGAAAGCCATTTGCAAGTCTGCTCACTATCACATTAGGAATATTGCCAAAGTTAGAAAGTTCCTCACTGAGGATAGTGCTAAAACTGTGGTGCATGCTTTCATCACGTCTAAATTGGATAATTGCAACTCTCTTTTATATGGCCTCCCGCAGCATCTACTTTCTAGGTTACAATCGATTCAAAATGCAGCAGCCCTTATTGTAACGCATACCCGAAAATTCGATCACATTACCCCTGTTTTGATGAAGCTTCACTGGTTACCGGTTCGATATCGTATAATGTATAAAATTATTTTATTAGTTTTTAAGTCACTTAATGGCGCTGCACCTGAGTACATTTCAAATCTTATCCAATACAAAACACAGTCATGAACTTTAAGGTCATCATCACAGCGACTCTTGGCCACCCCGACAGCTCGATTGAAAACATAATTATGGGGACCGTGCTTTTGCCGTGGTGGCCCCTAAACTGTGGAGCACTCTCCCATTGGAATTAAGATTGAGTAACTCTGGAAACATTTTTAAGAAACGTTTGAAAACTTACCTTTTTAAAATTGCTTTTAACCTGTAAATAACATTTTTTATATTCTAGCTTATAGATAGTTTTTTTATCCTTTTAATTTTTTATTTCAATTGTACTGAATTTATTTTAACTTTTTATTGTAAAGTGCCATGAGCAAGTAGGTGATAATTGCGCTTTATAAATATTTCTTTATTTATTTATTTACCTTCGCTACTAACTTCGGGGGGAGCAGGGTTGGCGCAGTGGTGAGAGCACTTCCACCAATGTGTCCCGGGTTCGATTCCCGGACTCGATGTCATATGTGGGCTGAGTTTCTTGGTTCTCTACTCTGCTCCGAGAGGTTTTTCTCCGGGTACTCCGGTTTCCCCTCTCCTCAAAAACCAACATTTGATTTAATTTGATTTGATTTGAGATTTGTAATTAGTAGGCGAAGAGCCACTTTGTGGAAGTACTACTAATAAATCGTTTATTATTATTATTATTATTATTATTATTATTATTATTATTATTATTATCATTATTATTATTATTATTATTATTACTGGGCCAAAATCATCCGAATCGCTTTGTGTCGTGCTATCAGTGTGACGGTACACGCGTGGGGTCGTCTATTCATGACGTCATCGACGTTAATGTATTGCATCGCACTACAACCAGTGGAGGGAATGATGACCCCAGCGAAGGCAGTAGAAGCCACAAGGTCAATGTCACCAACAACAGTCCTGAGTAGGACAATGAAAACTACACTCCGGAATATCTTAGCATATTAAGTTACTATATGACTCCTGGGTTCAATCTATTTATGGTATTCATAAACAGGAGGTGATGTCAAGCTTTTCCTGTTTACCCTAAATCGCTGCTCTCAACATTTTCTTAAATTTTAATTCACAATTCATTGATGTTTTTTACCTGAGACAATTTAGGTCTAACACCCAATTTCGTTTGTAATCCTTTGACTTGGACACTGCTTGAAACAATCGTTAACCAAGTTTAACACATTACATCAACTGCAGATCTTCTGCGTACTTACTCATAAACAGCTTTAGCGTTTTCAAGAGTCTCGGTACATCTGGTTCTTGTGACAACGTCCCAAGCGCTCTGCACAATAGGCACCGCTCCAGGGGAGTTAACCGCACCGACGTATTCTTTGAGCAATGTTGCTAATGCTAAATACAATAAAATAATAACAGAATAAACGTTGAAAGAAATCCTCGAAGTAACAATGTCGCATCAGGAAATGTAACGAGCCTCTAAATACGAAAAAAGGGTCCCATCGTGGTCATTATTATAAGTATTCTGGCTTTGGATTAGGGTTACTGAATTCTGTCATGAAGGAAAGACAGCAAAGTTCTGAATTTGTCCGAGTGAAAGACTAAGACTTCACTTAAGTCTCTGTATGGCTGTTGTGTGGAATAGATGGGACGATTAACCCTTTACACACTAAGTGGCCATATATGGCCGCAAAAATACACTACTGACACTTGCTATGATATCCTTCTTGTTTAGCTTTAATCACAAACAAATGACAACAAGTGGATTGCACCAACAGGTGTGTCTTCTCATAGCCACAGCTAAAAGATTGACTAAAAATACTGATTTGTGCTGTATAGCACTGTTCGTTTGGCAGCTTAGCCCAGAATACTAATTTTTCGGCCGAAGAATGACACTAAACACCGCACCTTTTTGACCTGAAGTTTTCAATCCAAAACTTTGTTAAAAAACCAAAATTCTACATTTACAACAAACCTCAAGCTCTCTCCTTGGTATCTGCTATGAAAATTTTCTCTCACATTTTCTGCCAGCCACGCTTCAGCCCGTTTCTGAGAGCCAATCTCGTGTGTCTTACCTTGCCTCGTTCACGCGCGAAAAGAATTCTGGGTAATTCAACCATGCCACAAGCATAGAACTCTCCTTCGGTTCATTTAATACCTTTTTTATAATTGTGGAGCCACCCAGTACTACCAGCAAAATATTAAACCGATGAGTTTTTTTTACTAGTCGAAACTATCCCAAATTGCCTTGGTAGATCCTGGAATGCAACTGAGGAAAGGCTAGAGAGACAGCTTCATTCTTGAGCGGCTATGTTTGCAACAAAGCATGCATCTCCGTCAACATGAAACCGCCTCTCACCTCTGATTTCTTTCAGAGGCTCGCCTCTACCCACATTCTAGCTTAATGATGTCAGCCTGGGGGCTTCTGCAGAGGAACATGGCTCAGAACACCACTCTAAAACTGACATCGTACCACATTCGAGCGATTCCACTCACTCGACAAACAACAGCCACTCGTGTGCATCAAGTGACACTGAAGACCGAGTCCGAGTATTTCAAGACAACAGATATTTTGATAGTAACTCCATATATGGAGAAGTTAAAAGTTCCAGACTATTTATTGCCCAAAATGTACTGAAATAAATAGCAACCACTTGCAAAGTTCCTTTTGTTTCTATATTGACTTTTCATTTTTTTATGGCTCATTAATATGCGCAAATGTCGCACCATTTCTCCCGATGTACATTTTAGGAAATTTGTTAGGCGCTATTCGTTAACTAGTAGAAAATGGCTTTATATAAATAACGATCATTTAGTATTAGTAGTGGTAGTATGCAAAGGGTTAGCACGGTAAGAAGAACACTCTCAATCGACGAAAGTACACTGATAACTAACCTTGTCCAGTTACAAGTCCTGCTCCACTGAAACTTTGTTTTGGACTAAGCTTTGCCGTCAACATCTGCTTAAAATCCTCAACGCCTTTAAGGAAGGATGAGTTTATTTCTTTCTGTCTACTTTCGTCAGATAGATGCTGCACGACTTCAGCATCAGATGACGGCGGTGACAGTGGGAAAGCATCAAAGTCAGGAAAATACTTCAGAATATTGTCCACAACTCGTCGAGATTTTTCACTTTTCCGCCCTTCAGTCTTGAAAACCTGTTGGTATTAAAAAAAAAACGAATGTCAGAAATGGCGACAGTGATTTTGAATCCACCTTAATAAGCTGTGTATGATTCCTTTAAACATGAAATAACGCACAAACTTCGGTGATAAACATGACAATAAAACGCATTGTTGGAAAACACAAATAAAACTATATCATTTAACTTGACGTTTCGTATGTTTCGACATACATTTTCAGAAGTGACCGTTAGGAATAGAAGTAACAACTAAATTTTAAATTTAAGATAAGTAACTATTAACAATAACAATGACAGAAGCTGAAAATAATTTCCATATTAAAAGATTGAAGCTAATAAAGATGAGGCTTTCCGCTGCTTACATTGTCATTTAGGGTAAGTTTCAATTCTATAATTAGTAAACTCTCCTATGTATATCTCTCTATGTATATCTGACTGACCTTTGCTAATATCTCCGTTGACATGCGCTCACGTTCTCGAGAAAACCTAAAATTTGGTCATTTCACGTTGTCGTTTTGCCGAAGACGGCAAAGGAATGTACCAAAATGTAAAACGCACGTGCACAGCGATTGTTTTTTTAACTTCGATTTTTTTAGCATTACTAAAAAGAGTATTTACGATATCCTTTAAACATGTTTTTTTTAAAGTGCCCTAACTCCAAAACATTTTTTCGGTTAAGAAAATCTTTGTGCCTTTTCAAACCAAATCTTGACTTGTTTATAGGCGGCAAAAGTTACGAGATCTAGCCATCAGCTGTCCCACGACCGAGCTATTAAGGGGCATGGATCTATTCCTGATTTGACGTCAGCGAAAAAATATTTTGGGGTTAAGTGCACTTTAAGCCGGGGGATGTTTTAACAAACTTAGTCTGTTCATTGCAGCAAAAGTCTGTTCATTGAAGCAAATGCTGTTATTATAAAGTTGTTACTGCTTTCAAGTAACATGGTCTTTTCCAAAAACACTTTCTTATATACGTTAAGTCAGGGAATATGATTGTTCTATCTTGTTTTAATTGAATTAATCTATTAGAATCTTAGTTAGGAGACCTTCACATAGGTTTATCCTCGTTGTCCTCCTTTTCAAACATTTGCATTTTTATAAAGTATTATTAAAAGACCGTGAAGTGGCCGCAGTCAATTCCGTCTTGATTCAGCTCAGTCAACGAGAGCCTATAATTGAACATCTTGCACTTTTAATTTTTATCTTTTAAGCCTGGTTCACTCTAGCGACATAAGGACATAACGACATCATCATAACGACATAAAATGGACTTTATCTGGACGTAAAAAGGACGTTATGTTTCCAGTGTGAACACGCAGACATAATTAAATAATGACATGATCTTTTTCCTTATGTCGTTAGTGTGAACCAGGCTTTAACGTAGGAAGTATTGCATATGGCCACGAGAGCGGAAGCTTAATGGTGGACATAACCTTCTCAAGGAAGTATTTCTTCAGATTTTCCACGTCCTTGGGTAGAGTCAAGACCACATCCCTCAGCAGCCATACGAACGAAGGGAACACTTTTCTTGCAGTCTCGTCGTCTAAGGTTTGCCCTGCGATAACTTGAATCCGTCGGCAAATATTGATAATGTGACTACAGTATCTTAAGAAACGTATCACATAACACGGAACAATTCGAATTGTAGCTGCGGCCCATCCCATCCCATCCCCTCCGAACTGATCAAGACTGACCTGAAATCTCCTACAACCAAATGAAGTGAGTATATTTAGGTTGTTGTCACCGCATCTTGTTTGTTATAAATTAAGGCTGGGTTATTGAACAAGAGGTTACTGAAACTTACATTTCTTGCTGTTCATTTCCAATCAGTTGAATTTTTGTTGTAGGAGTTACAAATTGTGAGATAAAAAGGATACTCAAGTGCTTCCAGATCTGTTCTGGTGGGAACTCCAACAGAATTATAGATCAGCACTGAACTCAGTAAAACACTGAGTACGAATATTGCATGATCATTAACGCCTTCAGCTCCCACAGCATCGATTCCCTCCGAATCCAGTAACACCACAGTGAATTCTCGGCCATAACTATCCAAGTATTTTTCCGGAACAACCCACATCCAGATGCCCATGGTTTCGGGGTCGAAGGAATGCCCTAAGGGAAACACGTCACCCTGGTCAAAGACCCTGCTCAGAATGTAAGATTTCCCTCTTCTGCACGGCCCCGCAATTGATACCACACAAACGGGGCCATGAACAGATCTGAGCTTGTGAAGTGACTCGTCTACCAACTGAAGCCCAGTGCGAGGTTGAGTGCAGTCTCGCTGGAATTTTCCAGATGACTCATCCCAAGTGCAGTTGTTTGGTATGCAGACTGGAATGGCCGCCATCAGTATTTTGAATGCCTAAGAAACGGGTTTACATAAAACATTTGTTAACAAATGTCCGAAGGCTATAGCAAGGATTAATCAAACACCCTGTAAATAGGTCTAAATACGTACTAAAGTGAAAAGTCTTCGTATGGCCAATACCAGCCACCACTGGTAAACCTTCTCCATACTTTCAAATTTCGTAAACTTTGCCCCGTTCACTAGGTATATAAAAGAACTAGACTCAATCAATATACTTCAATGAGTTTAACTGTTTAATTCTTCACGCGTATTCACTCAGTCACAGCGGGTGTGTAAAGAGCTACTCTGAAACCTTGAATCGAAATCCTAATTCTTATACTGCATTCACTACATTGTGATTGGTCGTTGCTAAACAATAGTGGAAAGGTTATTAACTCATTTTCTACGGGCGATTTGGTTGCCTTTTTTGCAATTTCCGAAGGGTAGGAGCTCAATTTGACCTATCTACTCCATATAAGGGGTTACCACGGAGATTTCGCTGGTCCACAATACCGAAGGCTCTATCTTTGTTGTTACGCTCGTCACGCTAGCCGTCGTTTATTTCTAAACGGTCACTACAGCTACAATTCGTTGCGTATTTGGTTTATAAGTGTGTTTTTCGAGCCATTTTCCACCTCAGAAGCCCCCTGCCTGGCATTATAATGCTGGATTGACGGGTAGAGGCAATCCTTTGAACGAAAACAGAGGTGAGAAGCAATTTCACACGAAGTAGACCGCCGAAAGTATGCGAGCGAGTGATGGCCATTCACGGAGTGAAGTTGTGTCTTTAGCCGTTTTGGGAGTGGATTCCGGGACCTGGCATGACAATTTTGGCGAGTTTTGACTTGTAAATGATGCAATCAGTGCAACATTTTGTCAGCAGGACCAGGTGGCTCGACACTTATAAAAAAAATATCTAAAATGGAAATTAGTGGACTTCCATGTCGTCGTTAGACAAGAAATACCCAGAATTCCATTGGGTCACAGACGCGAAAATTACAGACAGTGAGAGTAACTGAAATCAAATAGTGTTATCCACGTCGCGCTAAAGTGAGCAGGAAAATGTGGAACAGATTGCAAGAATTGGAGCCAAAGTTTGCTGCAAATGTAGACATTTAGGTTCAAGTGGAATTTTTGTATTAAAAACTTGAAGTCAAAGTTGCGTATTTTTTATGCGGTTTAAGGGCGTTTTGGGATTTTGGAACACAATAAATGCTCATATTCAATGAAAATTGGGACTTTTGGTCAGTTTACTGGGTGCTAAAGTCTAAAGAAATGATCACCTGGTAATGAAAATGGTTGATTTTAACCATTGTCCCAGATTTGGGAAAGTAGTAGTTTTTCGATAAACTAAATGATAAACTTTATAACAAAAAATTAACTAATATGTTTCTTTGCGGATGTTAAGACCCCGGTTCAGGATCAATTGTTCTGCCTTTTGAAATTAAAAAAGCTTCCCTGGCCTTACGGATTGAGTCTCTGTTATAAAATATTTCTCAACGGGGATTAATTGTTTACATTTAACCACAGACCACATGAGTTTGGAAACAAGGAGTTTATTGTCATAAGCTACGAAGGCGATACAATAACACTCCAACACCGTAAGGGTGGGAGGGAATAAGGGTTACAAAATTGAGCTTGACCGCGATATGAACGAGCTAATGACTGACCAACGCGTGAAAGCTGTGAGACTTATATTACCGCGGTTACGTCATTGCAACAATTACCCATCCTCACAGAGGTGACGATGGACACAATTGTTTACATTTAACCACAGTCCACATGAGTTTGGAAACAAGGAGTTTATTGTCATCATCTACGAAGGCGATACAGAACTGGATTGACAATAACACTCCATAAAACCACGAGAAAAAAAAAGGAAGATAAAATTAAGGTGTAATTAGGAACTAAAAAAAGCGAAGAGAACAATACTGAGAACTAAAGTTAAGGCCTACTAGATGAAAGCTGTTGAATTTGTGTGGCCATCGAAGAGATGGCTCGCCGTTTTTGATTAGGAGACATCTCTCAGTAAACTAAGTAGGCGTCACTGTGCCAATCACCTTGAAACTTAATAAGTTCGGCTGGGACTTTACTGGCGAAGGCGAAAGTAGCACCGCCACGACGGAAACTGTGCGTT
>JAEMWC010000431.1:200000-277500 GCA_016490735.1 Pachyseris speciosa
TAATTGTGTCTTAATACATTTTAGTAATATTGCAAAGCGCCTAGAACAGCTATTGATATAGACGCTACAGAAACAAAGTTTATTATTATTATTATTATTATTATTATTATTATTATTATTTTGAGGATTTTTATCACACCATTAGTTGTATTTGTGGTCACGTATTCCTTATTATTATTATTATTATTATTATTATTATTATTATTATTATTATTATTATTATTATTATTGACACGAAATCGTTGCTTGGCAGGCGGATACAACTCCTAAACTGCCTTGGTAGTTATATCTGTTTTATCGTTACTTTCCATGTCCACCGAGGAAGCTTCTTCAAGTAAAGACTCTGAGCGGCAAAACATCATCCAGTTACACAGCCACGCAGCACTATTAAACGTATTTAATACAGCCTTGCACAGAACCCTCACAGTGTTACACTCCATAAATGAAGTTTTTAAATAAAGCCACCCAAACATATACCGATTCTCGGAACATTTGGCTAATCAAACTGTTATTTTAGACAATGAATCAAAGAATTTATGACTTCCTTGTTACTTCCGGCTTGATACGGTTCTAGTCGACTTGCAAAATTGTTTCGATCGTGAACCTAAATTTCATTTTCTTTTGATCTACGGATTCCATAAAACGAAACAAATAAAAATAAACCAACCAATTAATCGATATATCGTCAACAGTAAGCTTGATCTACGGATGATCTACGGATTCCATAACTGAAACGAAACAAATAAAACTGAACCAACCATTGTTGAAAATATTAGTCAATTTATCGATGTCAACACAGTAAGCTTGATCGAATTTCACTGCAAACGTTTATAGTACAAAATGCAACTGATTTATCCTTAATTATTTCCTCGAGCAGTTTGGTATTAAGTCTTATAAGTCGTTGGAATTTACCAATCACTTCTTGTGACCTTCGTGTGAAAAGTATAATCTTTATAGACAGCTCCGAGAGGAGAAATACAGTAAGAGTTCGCATTCGAAAGGGTTACGTTTGGGGATGCTATAGCCAAATAAAAAGCGACAATGTGACAGCAGGCAGTGTGGCATGCAGTGAACTCTCCAATCGCGAATTATCACTGAGTATGTTCGGTTTCGGAATGGTCGGTAGACATGACTTACCTTTGTCTTAAAACTCGCAATGCTGCATACAGATCAGAAGCCGACAGAATGTAGTTCTTTCTGCGTGCACAACACTGGAAGCCGACAGATGTAGTTCCTTCTGCCTGCACAACACTGGAAGCCGACAGAATGTAGTTCTTGCTACGCACACAGCACTGGAAGCCGACAGAACGTTGTTCGCATCGCTAAGGGCCCTTCAATTTTTTGAAAGCAAAATTCCCGGAAAATTCCAAAGCATTAATAACTTGTGACGACAATTTAACGTCACGCAAGAAGGGTTTACCTAAAACAAGGAATCCGGAATTCAAAATCCGGAATCCGGAATGCGGAATGTGAAATCCAGAATACGAAATATGAAATCCGGAATACGGAATGTAAAGAAGTTTGGTAGAAAATTTTGACAAAGGTTGAAGTCACTTGGGTAATAATATGGTCAACAAATTATATGATGACTTAGCCTGAGTTTTGCAGCCCATGAAGTTTATGCTAGGGCAGCATTTTAATACTTTGGTTTTGCTTTTAATAAACCGCCTGATTCCTTTAAAGCACACAGCTTCCAATCACACCACAACGATACTAATCAATGTTTTGTACATTTTGAACATTTTAAATTCAAATCATTTTAATTAAAAGCACCTTTTCTTATTCTTTTTGTCGATGAATAGTGTTAGGCCTGTCCACAAGTTGACGGCAACTTTTTGAACAACTTTCGATTTTCGATCAACCTTTTTTGATTTCGAGCAACTTTTTTTTCCGTTTTCAATGTTTTGTTATTGATTTCAGCTATATCTTTTTAAACGCTTCGTGACCAAAAAGCAGAGAAAAATCACTTTGCATATCTCGACTTAATTGCGCGTGGAAACGCTTACGCCTGATTGGTCATTGCCTGTTGCCCCATGCTGGAATGTTTGGGGTACATTTCAGGTTGTCGAGTGGCCGTCGATAAAACGAGGAACATGAGACATTCCGGAACATCCCGGTACCTTCCGGAACATCTCCAAAAGACGAAGAAAGATCACTTTAAATATACAGAAAAGAAGAAACTAACACGAAATAAATATAATCCGAGAGATTAATTGGAGAAAAAAAGAAGACAAAAAATATTTATTCCAAAAAAAAAAGACGTTTATAAATGCCCCACCTGGAAATGATAGCTATGGGGGCTGGGTGAGGATTGTTTTAGCGCTTTCGTTTGCTTACAACATTTTCACCCCCATACAGTTGTACCGTTTTCTGTCATTGCTCTTTTTTTCGAAAAAACCTAAATCAGTATGCTGCCCAATATACCTTGAAACTTTTATATAGGAACCTTGAGCACGCAAAATCCGCTGCTCTCCACTTCTGATTGGTTAAGGATATCTACAACAACTGAGGACTCGGTCAGGCCTACTTTTACAGTAGGCGATAAACGTGGTTAATCTGCTCCAAGAAAGATTTTCTTCCCAATAGCAATGCTTCTCATGCCATTTTTGCAGCGAGGGCTGCACTGCATGGGCCTGTTTGTTTCTTAAGGTTAAACTAGTGTAAAATCTCGCGGATCAGCTCTTTAAGTTGCATTTAATGATCCTGCATACGGTCTTTCTTAATAGTTATCCTTATATCCCTCCACATCGACTCACCTGGAAACTGAACAAACCATGTCCCAGACTAAGACTTCACTCCTGTCACCTACCTCCTCCTGTAAGACATCTATCGTCTTCATGGTCAGTGCTTATAGCTTAAGATCTTCGATTGCGCCTGTCCTTTCTATTCCGAGAGAGTCGGGAACTTTTCAGCACTCGGCAGCAACTACTTTTAATAAGCTCCCTGTAGCTATTAGAAACATAACTGAGTATAACTCCTTTTATCGTGGTGTGAAGAGACATCTTTCGTGTGGGGAACTTTAAGCAGTGACACAATTATAAATTGTACATATACTATTCTTAATTTTTTTATTTTTATTTATTAATTATTATTATTATTATTATTTATTATTTTTGGGCAATTTTTTGTTATCATTTATCACTGTAAATATTAACTACTTAGCGTTTTTAACAGAGTTTTTTCCAAGGGTTGTTTTAATTGTAATTAACTTTAGTTACATATTAACGGATGAAGAGCCACCTAGTGGAAATACTGTTAATAAAGTCATTATTATTATTATTATTATTATTATTATTATTATTCGGTTCTTTTAACCCTCTTATTAATTATTAATTCCAGTTTCTAGATTCCGGATTCCGGATTCCGGCTATGGTAGGTGATTCCCGCCAAAATTCAAGTCTTAATTTGCTGTTTGAATTCTAAATTTTATGTAAGAATGGATTTTATTATGTCGACTTAATTTTCTGAACAGGTTTCTAATTTCCTGTTCTCTTCAAATTTTGTGACAAAATCAATTGAATCGCATAACAAATTTGTTATGCTATCAGCGAATTTTATGCTACACCAAATTTTATGATTGAGTAAATTTGTGTTGAAAACGAATTTGGTCATGCAAGACATTTTGGAAACAGCGGCCAATGTGCGGTTTGCTAAATTTCCTGCTTCATCAAATTTTGTGCTGCATCAAATTTTATGCTGCATCAAATGTAATGCTTCATCAAATTTAATGATGCCGTCGCTTGGTCGGTTGGGGACTGGTGACTAGACAAGAAACTTGTAAACATGGCGGCGAGGACCGGCGAGCGAAGCGAAGAATGTAGAAGTCCTTGCTAAGGCAAGCTATTAACATTTCGTCTGGATTGAACAGCCCTAATAAGACTACTGCGACATCCACTGTCACCTCAAGCTCATCAACAACTTCCAATCGTGTTAGTTTACGTCATGATGACAGCAGTGCCTTGTTGACAAATTAAGAGCGAATGTCGCTAAGGCTTGAGCAAAATTGGAAATGGTCAAACAAAACCTTCCCTGATACTTTGTGTGTAGTTAGTCCTTGGGATGAAACTACTCACCGTGGTATTTGTTTGATTTCTAACCAAAACCTGAGCGGAGCATCAGGGAGGCCGTTTAGGCCTCAAAAAGCATTTTTGGGAACCTTTTGCACCTTGAAAATTGGAGTTTTTGTTAGGGAAATATTTCAAAGAGCAACTTTACAGACAAAAATCTTCTTATATCATAGCAAACTTTCATCATTCCTCTCAAGAAATATGTTATCAATTTTTCAGCTTGCCCCCCCCCCCCTGGTGACCCCTGTGCCTTATCATTTTGAAGGGGGGGAAATGGTTTTTTAAAAAAGCTGAAAATAAGACATCTTTAAACAAACTTTTTCTCTTCCTGGTATTTGGATTTTCATCAAAATTAAGATTGGATGTGAATATTTCACTCTTTGTGAATCGTTTGATGCTAAAAACTCCGCGGGAACTCCATAATTTTCCGAAGGCTAATCAATTTACAATGTATACCTCAGGCAAAATTACGATTTTTCGTACTTTTTATTCACGATTATCTTTCTTTTAAATAATATTATTCAGGCGATTTCACGCAAGACCGTTCGATTGTTTACTATAGATTGTATTTATCAAGGTTTGACAGTCAGATATCAAGCAGATTTGCCGTTATTATTTTTCAAAAATCGCATCTTCAAGCAAGCGGTTAATTTATGCAAATTACTATCTTTGGGTAAGTGGGCAAGAAAAATGTATAGCTAAACCGTCCAGCATGGTTAACCGCTCTGAAGGAATCTATAATAGGTAACTTAAATTATACATACCACTAGCAAAGCTAATCAGTTCGAGAAACATTTCAGAGTCAACGGGAAATCACTCAAAAGTCCGTGGTTCCTCAGTGAACGTCTCATATAGAGAGAATGCATGTCGGCGCGTTCAAACCACAGTTCTCATGTTCGCCTTGCTATAAAATTGCTGGTAAGTTAATTGTCATGTAGTACGAAAACTGCGAAGTTCTACGATTTCATGCCCACCAAGGGTTCATTATGGTGTTTATGTTTGTGCGCGTTTCCGCTGACCGGTTCTTATTGCTCGCAACTCGAGGCGTGCCTGAAAAGATTTTACCCCAAATTTAACTTCAGTGACAGTACCTCGAAGATCTTTAATGCTCATTTTTAAAAGGTTTTCCTCCGTTTTGGAATTAAGCTGGTACTTAACAGTCTTAACAGACATGGAGCAATGCAGGTACCGCAAATAATCTTATAAATTAAACGCCTGGGGCGTCCATTACGTTTAGGGTCCTGAGGAGGGAGGCAGATATGAGGCGTTTATTAGAAAGAGGCGTTTATTTCCCTTAACTCACTGTCAAAATTTGTGGAAAACGAAAACATGCCGTTCCTTGATGACCAAAATAAAGTTGCTGAAACATTGAGACAGAAATTAAGAAGATTAAAGGGCGCTATAGCTACTTTTGAATTTGCGATTGAACAAGATGCACTTGTACTGCTGACCAAGGAAGCAAGAAACTTAACAAATTGCATGTTTTTACTCTATGGAGTGTTTCCTTGGTTTCTGAGGCGATTTTTGGGAGCATCAATTAGAAACGGGGCGTTTATTAGAGGGGAGCGCCTAATACAAACTTTACACCTCAGGGGGAACGTTTATTAGAAACGAGGCCTTTACCTTTATTTGAAAGTGGGCATTGACGTATGACTAGTTTTGCGGTTTGCGAGGCTTTCTTTCTACTAAAGTAAGGGGCCACTTTCCGGCAAGCTAGAAACTAAGATACCTGAAACACACGCATTTTTTTTTTCATTTCTGGACTTCCTCGTGGTCTTTGAAACTGTATCAGGATTTGCTTTGAACCCAGTCTGCTCATCGTCTTGAAAATTTTCATTCAAAAATTCTTTCGGTCTTTCACTTAAAGGAGATAATAGGGCCATTTATACGGGAGAAAATAAGACGCGTCTTATGTAAGACGCGACTTAAATAAGACGCGAACTGATCGTATAAATGGTACAAAATAAGCGTTCGCGTCTTATTTAAGTCGCGTCTTACATAAGACGCGTCTTATCTTAGAACAGGGTTTCCAGCTGTTCTTATTTTGTCCGCGTCTTAATTAAGACGTGAACTTCCTCGTATAAATGGTTTCGCGTCCTAAATAAGACGTGAACTGCAACTGCGCTTGCATAAAAACAACAGAAACATGAGCTTGTCTTATGATTAGATAGCGTAATTGGATGCAAAGCTTTGCAAAAGATGGCCGGGAGAGCCAAAAGTGAATTCAGCACCTTCCTTCTTTAACCTGCCATCAGTCGCACCAATATCCGTATATCGCTTTCTTCCGACTCTTCTCGGATTTCTGTTGATTTCTTTGTATGCTACGACGTGGTCTTCATAAGAAAAAAAATGTCTGAGAAATAGCAGGACAGCACGCTTTTTTTTCTTGCTACAGCGTTCCATCTTGGCGGGTAAGCGAGGCTGTATCAAAAATAAGACGCGAACCATTTATATGAGATCTTAGCGTCTTATGTAGGACGCGAAGGTATAAACGGTACAGTTCGCGTCCTATTTAAGTCGCGTCTTAGATAAGACGCGTCTTATTTCCTCCCGTATAAATGGCCCTAATGATTTGCAAGATTTTAGCGCCCACCGATGGTCGTCAAAAACGGAACGCACATCATTCGGATCTATATCCTCATCCCGTTGCTACACTATACCCACGAGTCAGCTACGAAAAAGTGAGTAACACACATCTAATGTATCACTGCATTCAATTCCGAAAGAGCTCATACCCCCTCCGGGCATACCCCGGGTACTTTACCCGAAATGTGTCCCGTACGGTGGGGCATTTGACTATCGGCAGTCGCCAACTAAAGGGTTTCGCGCGTCTTTCGAGCAAATTTATAACCCTTATAAATTTAAGTTAATGGGACAACCAAGACATATCACACTGTGTGACATACTACCTGGGCAAAGCTCTGATATCACGCTCAAAGGTCACTTGTTGCTCACGTGGAAACAACATCTGTCACATTTGGCCAATCATATGCTGCTTTTATGCACGTGGGTTGCCATAGTGATTCACCCGATTCATCCCTGCCATGTGCTTCAGCTTAGTTTGTTCACTTTAGCCTCTGCAAAAAAACATTTCTATTTTCTACTCAAGTTTACCTTGAAATACTGGTGTTCCTTCACAAGCTACGCTCCTTAATCGGTTTAGGAGTGAAGTTCCTTACCTGCCGCCACATTATGCCGCCTACACGGACTGGTCGGACCCGCACCGGCGATGAAAATGGCCAAACAAATATGTCGTTCGTTACCGCCATCTTTCGACATCTGACCACTGCACAATTACAAGAACTTTGTCGACGCAACGGCCTTCCTGCAAATGGTCGTCGCACGGCTCTAGAAAACAGACTAAAAAACGTTGGCATTGCACGGGTAGACGAATCCAACGATCAAACGGCAGACCGACATTTACCCTATACAAGCCTTCCTTTTCAGCAGCGCGTGCATCCTGCCGCATTCACAGAGGAACAAATCACCGACATCAAACGACTGGTTCAAGACTCCTTTACAGCCGCGGCCAGAGATATTGCTAGAGAGGCCGCTCTCGCAGCCATTGGAGCTACTAAGTCACATATACAGACACCGTCTTCACCTGCTGCAACCCCGACATCCCAAGCCGTGATCCAAAGTATCCCGGGGAGTACTGCCTTATTAGGCTCCAAGAACAGCATCAACAAGCTGGACAGAGTCCTCAACCAAACGATGGGCTGCTTTCGCAGGCGCCATGCCATCAGGGAGCACCTTTTCAGGAGATTCCGGTGAACTACGTTAAAGAGATCCAATCTGGTGAGTTCTTTGACCTTTCGAAGCTTCTTCCCAAAAACCTGTCGTTGCCGAAGAGGACAACCTCGTGTCGTCACTTGACAATTCTGTCATCAAGGTGTCAAAGAAAATGAAAGCATCCACGTCCATAACGGACATTGGACAGTGGATTACCGCATTTACACTGTACTTAAGTGTTTTTATTGAGAAATTCCCCTTGCGGTCACAAGAATTACTGCAATACTTAAGCCTCGTTAGGTACGCCGCCCGGGTAAACAAGGGACTGGGATGGGTCATATATGACTACAAGTTTAGGCAGAAGGCAAGCAAAAACAAATGCTCCACACGTGACAGCCAATTATGGCTTACTATTTTTACAGTACCCCAGCAGTATTGAGAGAGGAATATCCTCTTTTCACTAATGGACCCTCAAGCAGTAGTGCCAATTCAGGGGGATCATATGGGGGCACCTGCATTAACTACAACAGGTTTGCATCATGCAGTAGAGATGTGTGCAAGTACAAGCACATCTACAACCGGTGCAGCGGGGCTCACCCTGGGTGCGAATGCCCCTCCCTTTCCAAACACCGAGAGCAATGGGGTGTTAGGGAGAAAGACAAAGACCAAGGGAACTCCAAGTCCAGTTCCTCCCGTAGACACAAGTGAGGAACATATGTCACCCCTCCCCACACCTATCAATGTAAGTGAACTCGATAAAGCACTTAGGGAGCACCCCAATCGCATCTTTGTGTCCAAATTGTGTAGTTATCTGAAAACTGGGGCAGATATTGGGTATAATTGCTCCTGCATTGCTAGATTTTCACCTAATTTACCCACAGCCTGAAATTGTTACTGAAAATTTGGCTAAAGAAGTCGCCTTAGGGAGGGTAGCTGGACCCTTTTCCACTCCACCGTTTCCCAATTTGCAAGTATCCCCTATAGGGCTAGTGCCTAAGAAGCACTCCACTAATTTCCGAACAATATTTCACCTCTCCTTTCCCAAGTCTGGAGTTACAAGCATCAATTACTCAATCTCAAAAGAGGACCATAGCTTGCAGTATGTTACCATTGACAATGCTATCTGCGGAATTCTCCGTCATGGCAGAGGCTGTTTTCTTGCCAAAACCGACATTGAGTCGGCCTTTCGACTTTTTCCTCTAAAACCCTCAGACTATTAGCTCTTTGGCATGTTTTGGGATGGCAAATATTATTATGACAAAGTTCTTCCATTTGGGTGAAGAAGTGCCCCCTTTCTCTTTAATATGTTGTCAGATGTTGTCGAGTGGATCCTTCTGAATAAGTGCTATATCTCTTTTGTCTGCCATATTCTCGATGATTTCCTAATTGTTGAACCTGCCCCACCCGCTCCCCCGTTCAACCAGGCCTGTCAGGTGAGCTTGTCCAGCATGCTTCTCACATTGCGAAATCGTGGTATCCCTGTTGCAACTAACAAAATCCAAGGCCCAGACAAAGTCTTGGAGTTCATGGGCATTATCCTTGATTCAGACAAGATGGAGGCCTGGCTACCCCCCGACAAAGTTGAGCGGATCCAGACATCTCTTGCTTCCTTTGAATGAAGGAAATCCTGCACCCTTAAGGCGTTGCAGTCACTGATAGGCACCTTAAATTTTGCATGTAAAGTCGTACCTCCAGGAAGACCCTTCTTGCAACGTATGGTCAAGCTTACTTGTAATGTCACCCAACCCCACCACCACATTCAATAAGTTCAGGGTTTTTCAAGGATCTTCTAACTTGGAAAAAAATCACTTCTTACTGGAACGGGGCTGCCTTTTTCTTATCAACTTCATGGGTAGACTCTGTTTCTTTAGAACTCTACACTGATGCCTCGGGTGCCTTGGGCTTTGGAGGGATCTTTGGGCGGAAATTGTTTCAGGGTTGCTGGCAAAGACATCAACAGATAGGTCAGCCAGGCATAAGCATTGCTTGGCAAGAACTCTTTGGCATCGTTGTTGCCTGTCACTTGTGGGGGATGCTTTTGCCAACAAATGCATCATCTTTTACTGTGATAATGAGTCCGTAGCTCACATTGTCAACCCAAAACGGTCTCGTATCCCAAGGGTAATGGATCTGGTGCGGCATTTAACACTTCTCACTCTAGAACACAATTTTTATCTCAAGATCATGCACATAGAGGGGAAAAAGAATGAGATTGCGGACTCCATTTCTCGCTTTCAGATGAAGAGATTTCGGTCTTTAGCACCACATGCCGAGCAAGCCCCTGTCCAGTACCATCCATACTCCTGGAGATCTGAATGTTGACATCAGCTATTACTTTAGCCTATCCATTGCAGTATCAACAAAGCAGACTTATACCTCGGCGGAAAAGAGATTTCTAGCATTCTGTCTTCTCTATCGACCTTCTATTGGTAAGTTCTTGCCAGTGGATGAAAGCACTCTTGTTCAATATGCTGCCTACTTGGCACGGTCAATTAAGTACTCCTCTATCAAGAGTTACCTTGCTGCTGTCCGCCATTTGCACATCCGGAATGGCTATGATTTAGATCTTAAAAAGTATCCCCGCCTACAGCTGATCTGCAAAGGCATCAAACGGTCACAGGGCTGCTCTACAAGAGTCCGTCTACCTATTACAATCCATCACCTCAATCTATTTTTCTGCCTTCTTGCCATCCCACATACTTCTAACTATGATTGCCTTATGATCTGGGCGGCCATGACCCTGGCTTTCTTTGGTTTCATGCGTCTTGGTGAATTGACTTGTAACTCAAAGTATTTTTTCGAAATACATCTCTCCTCAAGCGATGTACGCTTCCTTCCAACTTTGAGCCACCCAGATTACATGTCTATTCAGGTGAAGATTTCCAAGTGCGACCCATTTCGGTTTGGCCATACCATCCTAATTGGGAGAACGAATCAGCCTATCTGCCCTGTGAAAGCAATGAAGATGTACCTGAGGGCAAGAACCAACACCCCTGGGCCCCTCTTTCAGTATCAGTCTGGCACCCCACTAACCAAAGATGCTTTAGCTTCTGCAACTAGAACTCTCCTAGCCATGTCTGGCCTCAACCCTATGCAATATGCTGGCCACAGCTATAGAATAGGGGCCGCTACCACTGCTGCCTCTGTGGGCCTCCCCCCCTGGTTAATTAAGACTTTAGGGCGCCGGTCTTCAGATTGCTATCAAAGATACATTAGATGCCCCCATTCACTTTTGTCACAAGTCTCCAGTAAGCTTCTTGAGGACATGTTTAATTAGGTTCTATACTGTACATTATTTTGCCACTGTTCTTAGGATGAGTTCTAGTCTCATACCAAACTGACTTCTGACCGATTCAACCTTTTGCTCTCTTGATCTGGATGCTAATTCTCCTTACTGACTGCCATCAAACCCCTACTGCTTTCATTACGGTGTTTCCAGATAACCCCTAGTCTATGGTTTCCTCCTCCCCTATTTGCTTTACGATTTGCTTTTCATTTGTAAGGAGAAATAGCATATCAATCACTCTTAGGAGTGATGGTGTTAACAGGTTTAGTATCAGCCTTGGTTTGTGGTTCGTCTTGGGGAATATACTGTGTGTATTTTTGGGGATGAAGTGCTCCCATACAGGTCACACTTTGCCCCATAGACTCACTTATTTCTTCTATTCTGGGGTACGGAACCCCAGTGAAGCTTTACAAAACTGTTACCATAGCAACGAGGTGAAAATCTGTTAGGAAAAGGACCTCTTTCATTGGGGATATTGACCCCTTTGGAGAGGGTTGGGGGATTTTGACTCCCTGGCTTGAGAGGATTATGACCTCTCCTTCAGCTCCCTAACTCGGATAGGATAAGGACCTCTCTAGCGGGGATTACGACCCCTGAGAGGGTTGGGGGATTGTGACCCCCTGGTTGGAGAGGATTGTGTCCTCTTTGCCATGTAGTGTTAGTTTATAGTCTTGACCTGTGCAGACAATTTTTCTGGAGCACTTTTTCCCCAACTCCCTTTATCCCACAAACTTGCTACTGTGGATTTCTTTGCTGTTCTTGGGTTGGGAGCATTAACGTGCAAATATTCATTCATTCATCACGGGAGCCGATTCGCTCCCTTCACTTCAAGATTCCGTATAGGTTTTCAGTTGTTTACTAAATATACAGTTGATATACCTTTATTCAAAGTTTGAAGTGCCGACAGAAGAGATCGAAAAAGAGTTTTGGCGCACAATTTTTCCGATTTGGTTTGCAAAGGTAAAGGGTTTTAGATTAAAATATTTATTTTGAGCGGGGAGCATACCAAAATGCTTCATGCAACGAGTGATTTGCTATAGATTTATACTTGATTGGCCCTTTTTAAGGCCCTGACGTTGGAGCATTTGACCGTCTAAACTGGAAATCCAGAGGGGCATTTGGTAAAATGTTTTCAAAAAAGTCAAATGCCCAGGGGCTCGCCCGAGAGGGAGGGATGGGCACTTTTGGAATGGACTGATGTATAACCTGTTTGACACAAAGTAGAAACGGTGTATGATATGTTATTTTAAGTGCCCACGCAAAGCTGGTACTTATTTTCTTAACTAAAAAAATTATAGTCCAACGGATTTCTGTAAAGGTTCCACTTCCAATTTCCCTTTAAAGATCCGTGGGGCAAGTGGCTGGCATGGCCATTTAGTTTCGTAGAAAGAAAGCGTTGCAGACAGCAAAAGTTGGCATACCTCAACACCTGCATTGCTCGGCTTGTGTTAAAGTGGTACTATGATCAAATTTTTGCCCCTTGATATTTTAGGTGTATCACATAGAAGTCCATGAAAGAATAAAAATGCCGTTTACCGTTTCCAAATATCTGCATTAGTTCCGGAGATATTTAAGTTTGAAAAATGTGTAAAATATGCAAATGAGATTACTGATGACGTCATACACTCAACCCAATATTATATCAAGTATATAAATAGAGCTATCTCTGTTAATTTGCAGCACAGACCATTGAAACTTGGTAGGCTAATAGTTCTACAGGAAACATACCTACCGCTATAAAAAAAATTCTGTTCCCATGGCAACTCACTCTTTTCCAGGCCCCACCCACTTGATTTCAATATGTTAGTGATTTTCAGGTCAAAAAACATTAAATGAGGCCACGAACTCGAGCTAAGATATTTATATGCTTGCTGGATCATGCATGTGACGCACCATTAGTAAATATCAAAATGCAACGCTAAAGTTGGCCAGAAAAGCCTTTCATATTGGGGAGGTCTGGAGCCCAGTATGTTGCCACGGTAACAAAACTGTAAAGCTCATATTGTGGAGCACATTTAGTAGAATCTTACTGCAAAGAATCAAACCTTTCTGATACAAATTGGCTGAGATATCTTTTTTCATCATATTTGATCAAAATTTCGTCGAGTGTATGACGTCATCACTTGGCTAATTTGCATATTTTAAAAACTTGAATATCTCTGGAACGAAAAGAGATATTTGAAAACAGTAAACAGCATTTTTCTTCTCATACATACTACTTGTTTATGTTTTAAAATGGCTTAGATAGGAAAGATGCCATTTTCGTCATAGTACCACTTTAAGACTCTGTTCCAGATTAATTCCAAAACAGAGGAAATTTTTTTAAAAATGAGCATTAAAGATCTTCGAGGTACTGTAACTGATTCAGAACTTAAATTTGGGGTAGATAGCGGGAAGAAATCTTTTCAGGCACGCCTCGAGTTGCGAGCAATAAGAACCGGTCAGCGGAAACGCGCACAAACATAAACACCATACTGAACCCTTGGTGAAATCGTGGAACTTCGCAGCTTTCGAACAACGTGACAATTAACTTGCCAGCAATTTTATAGCAAGGCATTTCAAAGTTAAACATCCCGAAGTTTAAAAGTGCTTTAAACATCATTCTCTACATCGTTGACGAAGCAGTCGGTACGAACTGAATGCCAGATCATTACTTGAAATACCAAGATGCAAGATGTCCGTCAGCTAGCTCTAAAAAGAAATGATGATGTTAGGAGCTTTTTGCCGAACCAATTGCAGGTGCAGCAAATTGGATAGGGTGTCGCTGTAAAAGGAACCATTTGAGCTGTCATCGAACATGATAACTGTGGTTTGAACGCGCCGACATGCATTCTCTCTATATGAGACGTTCACTGAGGAACCACGGACTTTTGAGTGATTTCCCGTTGACTCTGAAATGTTTCTCGAACTGATTAGCTTTGCTAGTGGTATGTATAATTTAAGTTACCTATTATAGATTCCTTCAGAGCGGTTAACCATGCTGGACGGTTTAGCTATACATTTTTCTTGCCCACTTACCCAAAGATAGTAATTTGCATAAATTAACCGCTTGCTTGAAGATGCGATTTTTGAAAAATAATAACGGCAAATCTGCTTGATATCTGACTGTCAAACCTTGATAAATACAATCTATAGTAAACAATCGAACGGTCTTGCGTGAAATCGCCTGAATAATATTATTTAAAAGAAAGATAATCGTGAATAAAAAGTACGAAAAATCGTAATTTTGCCTGAGGTATACATTGTAAATTGATTAGCCTTCGGAAAATTATGGAGTGCCCGCGGAGTTTTTAGCATCAAACGATTCACAAAGAGTGAAATATTCACATCCAATCTTAATTTTGATGAAAATCCAAATACCAGGAAGAGAAAAAGTTTGTTTAAAGATGTCTTATTTTCAGCTTTTTAAAAAACCATTTCCCCCCCTTCAAAATGATAAGGCACAGGGGTCACCAGGGGGGGGGGCAAGCTGAAAAATTGATAACATATTTCTTGAGAGGAATGATGAAAGTTTGCTATGATATAAGAAGATTTTTGTCTGTAAAGTTGCTCTTTGAAATATTTCCCTAACAAAAACTCCAATTTTCAAGGTGCAAAAGGTTCCCAAAAATGCTTTTTGAGGCCTAAACGGCCTCCCTGATGCTCCGCTCAGGTTTTGGTTAGAAATCAAACAAATACCACGGTGAGTAGTTTCATCCCAAGGACTAACTACACACAAAGTATCAGGGAAGGTTTTGTTTGACCATTTCCAATTTTGCTCAAGCCTTAGCGACATTCGCTCTTAATTTGTCAACAAGGCACTGCTGTCATCATGACGTAAACTAACACGATTGGAAGTTGTTGATGAGCTTGAGGTGACAGTGGATGTCGCAGTAGTCTTATTAGGGCTGTTCAATCCAGACGAAATGTTAATAGCTTGCCTTAGCAAGGACTTCTACATTCTTCGCTTCGCTCGCCGGTCCTCGCCGCCATGTTTACAAGTTTCTTGTCTAGTCACCAGTCCCCAACCGACCAAGCGACGGCATCATTAAATTTGATGAAGCATTACATTTGATGCAGCATAAAATTTGATGCAGCACAAAATTTGATGAAGCAGGAAATTTAGCAAACCGCACATTGGCCGCTGTTTCCAAAATGTCTTGCATGACCAAATTCGTTTTCAACACAAATTTACTCAATCATAAAATTTGGTGTAGCATAAAATTCGCTGATAGCATAACAAATTTGTTATGCGATTCAATTGATTTTGTCACAAAATTTGAAGAGAACAGGAAATTAGAAACCTGTTCAGAAAATTAAGTCGACATAATAAAATCCATTCTTGCATAAAATTTAGAATTCAAACAGCAAATTGAGACTTGAATTTTGGCGGGAATCACCCACCATACTAGTGTGGTCACGCTTAAGTAATGACGATGCAGAAAAATATTTTTGTTATTGTACATAAATCGCCATTGACGTTTTATTATTGTCAATGTTGTCAGATATGCCTTTTCTCACTTAATACCCTGATAGGAGCGGTGTTTATTCTTTCCAAACAGATAAAGCCGCTAAGCGGGGACAACAAGCACCTTCGCGGCTTACTAGCACGGTATTTGTTTGTTTGTTTGTTTTCTTCAATTTTTGATTTTGACCAGGTAGCTAAAATCTATCGACACCTCTAGAAAAAGCACCTAAAAGTTAGTACACTGGCCAAGTTTGAGAGTCGCATCTTGCAAAACAGCGAAAATATGGTTCTGCAAAATCGGGAAATCGGGAATCGTTTGTAAAACGGGTGGCAAGTTTGTGCCCACAGCATACAAAACGTCTGTAAAATTTTCCGACTTTGTGATGTGAAAAATACGACTCCCAAACTGAGCTCTTTTACTAATTTTAAGGTGCCGGCGTTCCAGCAGTGTCGACAGATGTTTGCTACATGGGCAATAACAAAAGTTGAAAAAACCGTGGTAAGGTCTATTTCCTTAGGTGAAAGTATCGGGAACCAGATTACAGACATTGAGCTAAAGCGGAACGACTACTGGTCGGATTATGGGACAAGAAAGGAGCCGTCCTGGACAGGATGTGAAATTGTTAGTGACGAGGTAGAGAGGGCTGAGAGGTAGGCAAGGCATGCGACGCATCTAAGGAAAACGCAAACCGATGGGAATAGACTAAACACTTACGCTATACCAGGAGCCCATTCACTAGGAGCGTAGAACTGCCCTACATTCCTGTCACGCCGTTTTTACGGACCAATTTATTTTTTAGATTGAAATTCCGGCGAAAATAAGACTCCCCGCAGGTGCCCTGATGACATCACAAGTATCTGCACAGTGATGGGGTCTTAACTCTACCCGTCGCCGCGTAATGGAGCTACTTTCCAGACTACTTTAGTTTTTAGCGAGAGCGCCTTTGATGATGATGATGATGATGATGATGATGATGATGATGATGATGATGATCTTTAATTAAGATTTCAAAAACACATTTACAAACGTGACTGATCCGAAAATAGCACTGGCTAATCTAGGCGGATCAGTCATTTATATATAAGGAATTAAAAAACAAAAATAAATAAATAAAAAGTCATTAAACTATCATGTAACAATAATACTATAAGACATGCATTAGATTACTACATTACGCTAACTGATTTACTACATTACGCTAACTGGCAGAGACAATTTTCATGTAGTTACAAGTTAAAGAAAAGAAAGAAAGCAGACTGGAAAGTATAGAAGGGAGAATTGTGGTATACGTCTGTAAGCGAAGTATATAGCTATATGGCACAATAATTACTGGTGTTGAGTTTCAATATTAGAGAATGGGCGTCAACATAATAGTCCTCAATCCCAAGTACAGTTAAAAGCAACTTATGAATTTTTCTTTTAAATGCTCTTTTCGTGAGCTTACGCCAGACGGGGTGTAGACAATTCCATAACCTTGTACCAAACGCAGAGAAAGACTTGAGTTTCATGTGCAATCTAGATTTTTGTACATAAAAATTATCTGCGGAAGAGAAACGCGTATTATATGCATGAACTTCAGATGATTGAATAAAAAGTTCACGAATGTTCCTAGGTGTAGAACTAGTAGAAACATCATGCATTATGGTGGAAACCGTTTCAAAGTAGATCATATTAACAGGTAGGATGTTCGAAGCGCCTTTTTTGACAGACTAAATTTTGCGGGTCTTTTTCCTCGGGTTTTGTTAAAGAAAAGGAAACTTATCACGAAGATTATATAGTTCAACCTTTAAATTCTTCTTCGACCCTCATACTCATCTTGAAATAACAAACGGCTTGGGAATATAGGCTCGATCTCCGCCACTCACTGGTGTCCGGATCCCGAAACAGCGGCTGGTAATCAAGCCTACTTGGGAGTTGACCAGCTTATCGAAAACCGATACTAGTCATGTTACAGTAAAAGCTGCTTTATCAAGTGGTTTTTATGTTTAAACAGTTTCACTTCTCAATCAAATTAACCGATGATCCTCGCAGTTGTGAACGCAGTTTATGCAATTGCGAAAAGAGGCTTGAAAAAATAATTAGGACTTCAACGGGGTTTGAACCCGTGACCACGCAATACTGGTGCGATGCTATAACCAACTGAACTATGAAGCCACTGACGTTGAGAGCAGGTCAATTGTGGGTTCATATGTTCCCTTAAAAGAGAAGAGTGTGAATGATGTATATGAAATAAATCATATATGAACTGAGGAAATCAAATCAAATGAAGAATGATCCTCGCAGTTATGACTGTCACTTCTCTCGGGTTGTTATATGATTTGAATTCTGAACTTTTCCAAAACAAGAGATGATGTAGAAATGAGAAAGATGTCGCAGAGATGCAATGTTTTATCAAGTCCTTTTGAAGTTTAAACTGTTTCACTTTTCTTGGTTGTTATATTATTCAGTCTCAAAATTTCCAAACCAAGAGATGACATTGAAAGGAGAAAAATGTCGCAGGGCATGAACAGGGTTTCCATCTGCGGTTTTTTGCTCTTTTTACTACCCCTTCGATGTTCATATCTCGATGGAGAATATCTAAAGCCACTCGTAACAGTTCGGTGCCTCTGCTGGAGTTATCTCGAGTTTGGATTCAAGCAATTCGGAGACAAAAAGTCGGTTTTACCTTGCTGTACATTGCCGACTCTAACAAATTTACGTTGCTTCGCTCAACCTGCGAACAATGTCCACGGAATTGCGGTTGATTACCCATTGTCTTGCTGGTGTTGGAATGACACCATTGCACCTTCTCATCATAGCTATGACTGTTTGGTGTATATGCCGGCTAATTATCCTATATTCTTCAGACGGCCAAGGATCAGACGTTACAGATGTCCTTGTGCATACTATTCCAACACATCGGCATCATTCTATCCATTGCTCATTGGTGATTTGGTATTTAAATTGAATCCTGGACCCAAAGGAATCCCGGTGATTGTTTCTACACGCAGTAATTATAACCGTGAAATTCAACTGTCATCTTTGTCGCGGAATATTAGCAATTTAATCAGCGTTTGTCGTTCATCTGCCTTGGCTCCGATTGTTGCGCACCAACATTTGCCTCTGTGCTTGCTAAACGCTTGTTCAGTTAAAAATAAGACCGCTGACCTTTTTGATTATATATGCGATTGCAAGGCTGACCTTGTTGCGATCACTGAGACTTGGCTGATTACCGATGACGCTGCTGTGCGAACTGAATTGTGACCGGTCGGATACAAAATTTCTGATTGCCCACGTACTGGTCGTCGTGGTGGCGGAGTGGGCTTGATATACCGTGAATCGCTATCTGTCAGAAGGATAGATACTAGCGAGAAAGAATCCTTTGAATACTCTGAATGAACCATCGCATCGCCTTCGCTTAATCTTCGTCTTGTCCTTCTATATCGTCCACCGTATTCAGCTGGTCACAGAGTCTCAACTAATGATTTCTTCACGGAGTTCTCTACCTACCTTGAAACCATACTTCTCTCCAAAGAGCATCTAGTGATTGCTGGCGACTTTAATATCCATGTCGATGTCCCCCACGATCCTGACTCAGTCAAACTACTAGATCTTTTACAATCTGTCGGCCTCCAGCAACACATCACCGAGCCTACGCAAATTCAGGGTCACACACTCGATCTTGTTATCACCCGTTCGAGCGATGACATCTTAAATAAGGCCCCTGTAATTGATCGCTTTATCTCTGACCACGCATCTGTTTATTGTACATTTCTACCAGACAAACCAAGCCTGACTACTAAGAACGTTGCCTATAGAAAGCTGAAATCGGTTGACCTAGAATCCCTTAAGCGGGACTTATCTGTCCCCTTGTTGTGCAGTGATCCACCTAATCTGCATGTGCATTCTCACTCAGAAGATCCATGTGACTTGGATGCTCTTGTTCGCAGATATAACACTACACTCTCCAAAGTTATTGATTGTCACGCCCCACTTAAGACTAAGACTGTGAAAGTTAGACCTACAGTGCCTTGGTATAATGATGAGATAAAGGCCGCTAAACGCTTGATGTTGTGATGTTTTTATTTGGCACTGTTTACATAGAATTTACATTGCATTAGTAGAAGTACGTTATAAAACAAAATCAGAATAAAGATAAGAAATTAACGAAATTAAGATGTGCGCAGTGACCAAAGTAGCAGATGCTTCCGGGTTGGTCACTGCCACGTTAAACTAACTGGCATAGACAATAAGCTAATGAAAATAATTTTACCCAGAGTAAAGGTGCTAAAGTAAACAAGTATAGGTGGATACATGAATCAAATGAAACAATAGAACAAAGAAACTAAAGTAAACTAAATCAATGTATTCTAGGAAACAGATCGCGAATTTAGCAGATATAGCTTGTATTGTTTGAAAAAGGGGTAATAATATAGTAAGACGTAAGGCTGAGAGAACCTGGAGGAGAAGGAGATCTCTGTCTGACTTGAATATTTTCAAGTCTTACAGAAACCGCGTGACGTACCTCATGAACCAGGCCAGGCAGACGTTTTACACTAACTTTATTGATGAGAATAGCACAGACCATAAACGGTTATTTAGAGCTACCAAGCAACTCCTTGCTAAGAAAGTGGAGTTGTCGTTTCCTAATTATCAGGACAAATCAAAACTAGCTGATGATATCGGCGGTTTTTTCGTTCGAAATATAAATAGAATTCGTTCTGATATTGATGCCGTAGACATCGATCTAAGTGTGCGCAATACGCTACCTCCTGATCAAGAAGTAGATGCTGCGCATGCTTTTCATTCCTTTCAACCTCTCTCGGAAAACGCCGTCTCTGCGCTCATCCGTAAGTCTGCTAAGAAGTCCTGCCCGTTGGACCCGATGCCGACTTCTCTCGTTGTTGGCTGCCTTGATGTGCTGTTGCCTGTTATTTCACGAATTGTAAACCTTTCGCTATCATGCGGCCATTTCTCTGATGAATGGAAAGAAGCTCTGGTTACTCCAGTCCTTAAGAAACCTGGCTTAGACCCGACGCAGTTGAATAACCTCCGCCCTCTCAGTAACTTGCACTTTATATCAAAACTGACAGAGCGTGCTGTTTTCGACCAAATTCACAGTCATATGAGTCGATTCGCTCTTTATCCAACCTTACAGTCCGCTTACCGTAAGGGTCACAGCACAGAAACAGCGCTACTGAAGGTACAGAATGACATTCTTATGAATATGAATTGCAAGCATGTGACTCTTCTAGTTCTTCTGGATCTGAGCGCAGCGTTCGACACAGTCGACCACGACATCTTGCTTGCTCGTCTTAAGTCAAGTATCGGCATTAATGGCACTGCTCTGAACTGGTTTACTTCTTATCTTAACAACAGGTCGCAGCGAGTCTCGCTAAACGGCTGTAACAGTGATAGGGAAAGTCTTTGAGCAGTTACTGAGCAAACAGCTGGCATCATTTATAGATCCAGTGTTAGGCAACAAATTGACTGCATATCGAAAGGATCAGAGCTGTGAGACCTCCCTCATTGGATTGGTGGAAAGATGGAAAAAGGCTGTTGACAACAGGAACGTTGTTGGAGTCTTGTCCACTGATATGTCAAAGGCATTTGATTCGCTGTACCCTCCCCTAATAATAAACAAACTGAGAGCATACGGTTTCTCTAACAACTCACAAGCCCTTATGCGATCATATTTCACAAATAGGAAAAACAGAGTTAGGATCAGTCAAGAAGCAACAAGCGGTTGGTACGCGACGACGAGAGGTTGTCCCCAGGGATCAAGCTTCGGGCCTCTTCTTTGGAATGTTTTCCAAAACGATCTACACCTCTCCACTGACGAAAACAGGTTATTTATGTATGCTGATGACCACCAACTGTTCTCAGTGGCAAAGACAACTAACGAGGCGGAAAACATTTTAACTGAGGAAGGAAACAACATCTCTAAGTGGTATAACGACAATCTTTTACAGGGAAATTTTTCAAAGTATCAGGTGATGAGTCTGGGTCAGAAGAATTGTCACAAGGATCTACACATCATTATTAATGACATCGTAATTGATCAGAAATCTGAGATAACACTCTTAGGAGTTACTTTAGACGATCAACTATCATTTTCGAATCATGTGAGCAATGTTTGTAGAAAAGCCTCCTGTCAAACGGGTGTTCTTCTGAGATTACGTAACCTTATTCCGACATCAGCTAAATTACATATTGTCAAATTTGCTATACTACCTCATCTCACATACTGTCAGACTGTCTGGCATTTTTGTCGTTCTTCTGATGCCAGAAAACTAGAACGAATTCAAGAACGAGCATTACGTGCTGTTTATTGTGACAATAAATCGACGTATGAGGAACTCTTGCAAAGAGCGAGACTACCAACAATTTATACGCGAAGACTCCAGGCTATTGCAACCATAATGTATAAAGTCAAATATGGTCTGGCCCCCCTTACATTGCTGACTTATTTGTTGCTACTAATTCCCAGTATCACCTTAGAAACTCTGATTTCGTCATACCGAGATTTCGGACTGTTGCTTATGGCAAACACAGCCTGACTTATCTAGGCCCTGTCATTTGGTCCAAACTTGACAAATCTATCAGATCGTCTGAATCATTAGACACTTTTAAAAAACGCGTTAAAAAGGTTAATTTTACAAGCCTGCTGGATTATACTTGCAAAGACTGTTTTTTATGTAACAACTAACAACTGATCTTCAGATAATGCATGACTCATTACCTATTCAATATACACATGTAAATACATTTCATAATTGATTTTAATGCATGACTCACAGTTTATTCAATATATATATATGTAAATATATTTCTATTTTATTTACTTGATAACTAATTTTTAGCTAGGAGTCCCCAATTAGTATACATTGTATGCTAGCGATTTCGACACATTAATAAAGTTCTTACTTACTTACTTACTTACTTACTTGTATATCTGACAGTTTTTAGGGCCATTGTTGTTTACTATTTACTCCAGTAAACTCTTTGAAGTCATCAAATACCATCTACCTCAGGCACATGCCTATGCTGATGACACCCAGCTTTACCTGTCATTTAGTCCTGACTCTGCTACTAATCAGACTGATGCGGTCAGTGTTGCCAAGGAGCGCTGTATATTGGACATTCGTACGTGGATGCTTACGGATAAGCTTAAACTTAATGATGATAAATGCATAAAGGGGATTAGTTTCTAAAGAAACTGTGGTGCTGCGTCGGTGGGGAAGTGAAACACGAAAATTTGGTTTATCAACGGAGTTGATAATGTAAATTGACCACCGTACAGGGATTCGATTAGCTGACGTTTCGAGCGTTAGCCCTTCGTCGGAGCGAATCGAGGAATTGTGTGTTGTGTGTGGTTTATATACAGAAAATGGAGCTACGCTATTGGTGGTAACATGGTAACGTGAAAACAGGAATAAATTAATTGAATGAAAAGCGCTCGTTGATACCGTGGGGATTAAGAGTGCCAATTTGAAAGATCAGTTTTTGCTCGAGATTTTTACGGCTTTCCGTGGTACCTTGATGTAGGGAAAGGCCGGAGATCGACATGTGTTGTTTGGAATGGTTAGGGAGATTAAAATGCCGAGCGACAGGTTTGGATACGTCTTTGTCATCTTTCTCAACATCACGAAGATGTTCTCGGAATCGGTCACCTAGTCGTCTTCCTGTTTCGCCGATGTATAACTTTTTGCATAATGTGCAGGTTATGCAATAGATAACATTTGCGGAGGTACACGTGAAACGATCAGTGATTTTAACAGATCGCTTAGGGCCCGATATTTTGTCAGTGTTTTGAATGAAAGGACAAGTTTTACATCGCGAGCACGCGCATTTAAAAGTGCCAGGTTGTTCAGTTGTTTTGAATGCGCTTTTAACTAGAAAGTTACCTACATTTTTGTCGCGTTTGAATGAAATCAGCGGTGGTTCCGAAAAGATTCTAGCAGTTTCTGGACCATTTTGCAGTATCTTAAAGTTATTAAGAATGATGGCTTTAACTGGGTTATTATGCGGGTGAAATGTGAGGTGAATGGAATTCTGTCATTCTTTTCCTTTTGTGACGTCTGTAGTGCTGACTGTTGATCAATCTGCTGAGCGCGGTGATGGCCCGATTGAACCACAGAATCAGGATAGCCGCGTTTCTCGAAAAAATGGCACATTTCCTCTGATTTGTTGGAAAAATCAGAGTCATCACTACATAGACGTCGAAGTCTAAGAAATTGAGAATAGGGAATGGCGTTTTTCACATGAGATGGATGTGAAGATGAATACAACAAATAACTGTGAGAATCAGTGGGTTTGTAGTGCACACTGGTACATAAACCGTTGCCGCTGATAAAAACTTTGATATCAAGAAAGGCTAGGGAAGTTTCCGAAATTTCCCAGGTATATTTTAGAGCCGGATGAAAGGAATTAACGGCGGTTATGTCGAGTACCAATTCTTCAGTCAGTACAACGGTCCTAAACCTGAACTCTACGGTCGCTACATTGACGACTGTATCGGCGCAATTTCGTCTAGCAAGGGGGAAATCAATCAATTTATAACCGCCGTTAATTCCTTTCATCCGGCTCTAAAATATACCTGGGAAATTTCGGAAACTTCCCTAGCCTTTCTTGATATCAAAGTTTTTATCAGCGGCAACGGTTTATGTACCAGTGTGCACTACAAACCCACCGATTCTCACAGTTATTTGTTGTATTCATCTTCACATCCATCTCATGTGAAAAACGCCATTCCCTATTCTCAATTTCTTAGACTTCGACGTCTATGTAGTGATGACTCTGATTTTTCCAACAAATCAGAGGAAATGTGCCATTTTTTCGAGAAACGCGGCTATCCTGATTCTGTGGTTCAATCGGGCCATCACCGCGCTCAGCAGATTGATCAACAGTCAGCACTACAGACGTCACAAAAGGAAAAGAATGACAGAATTCCATTCACCCTCACATTTCACCCGCATAATAACCCAGTTAAAGCCATCATTCTTAATAACTTTAAGATACTGCAAAATGATCCAGAAACTGCTAGAATCTTTTCGGAACCACCGCTGATTTCATTCAAACGCGACAAAAATGTAGGTAACTTTCTAGTTAAAAGCGCATTCAAAACAACTGAACAACCTGGCACTTTTAAATGCGCGCGCTCGCGATGCAAAACTTGTCCTTTCATTCAAAACACTGACAAAATATCGGGCCCTAAGCGATCTGTTAAAATCACTGATCGTTTCACGTGTACCTCCGCAAATGTTATCTATTGCATAACCTGCACATTATGCAAAAAGTTATACATCGGCGAAACAGGAAGACGACTAGGTGACCGATTCCGAGAACATCTTCGTGATGTTGAGAAAGATGACAAAGACGTATCCAAACCTGTCGCTCGGCATTTTAATCTCCCTAACCATTCCAAACAACACATGTCGATCTCCGGCCTTTCCCTACATCAAGGTACCACGGAAAGCCGTAAAAATCTCGAGCAAAAACTGATCTTTCAAATTGGCACTCTTAATCCCCACGGTATCAACGAGCGCTTTTCATTCAATTAATTTATTCCTGTTTTCACGTTACCATGTTACCACCAATAGCGTAGCTCCATTTTCTGTATATAAACCACACACAACACACAATTCCTCGATTCGCTCCGACGAAGGGCTAACGCTCGAAACGTCAGCTAATCGAATCCCTGTACGGTGGTCAATTTACATTATCAACTCCGTTGATAAACCAAATTTTAATGATGATAAAACTGAGTTTATGTTGATTGGTACCAAACAGCAACTAAAGTAAATATTGATAGCCTCACCGTAGGAAGCATTGACGTTGCTCCTGTCACTGTGGCAAGAAATTTAGGGACATGGTTCGATTCTAATCTGAATCTCCAGGAGCAGATCCACAAACTTTGCAGATCTGGGTTTTTTCATTTATATAATATTCGGCGTATCCGAAAGTATCTGTCACAGGAATCTGCACGCACTTTGGTCCACGCTCTTGTTATAGGTCGTATTGATTACTGCAACAGCCTTCTATTTGGTCTACCCTCTGTTCATCTACTTAAATTGCAACGCTTGCAGAATGCAGCTGCTCGGCTTATATCTAATGTTCCTCGGTACAGCCACATAACACCAGTTCTGTGTTCGTTACATCGGCTCCCTGTCAAATTTCGTATCGATTTTAAAATACTTCGTCTTACTTTTAAAGCTATCTATGGTCACGCACCTGGTTACTTGACTGATCTGATTGCTATTAAAGAACAGCCGCGCTATCATCTCCGTTCAGCTAGCGGTTTTTTCTTAAAGTATCCCAGTTTAAAACTGAAAACGACTTTAGGGGATCGTGCTTTTTCATCTGCGGCCCCTAATTTATGGAACAATCTGCCCCTTCATATCCGCCTTGAGGACAATTTTGAACGTTTTAAATCTTTACTTAAAACGCATCTTTTTAGACTAGCTTTTGATATGTAATGTTTTCAACCTACTATGTAATATATTTAATGTTTTATTTAATTTTTAGCGTTGTCTACTTTTAGCCTTAATTATTATGCTCATTTTAGCTTTTATTTTTATTTACTTTTAATATTTAAGTATCAGTTGTTACGCGCTCTTGATCATATTTGCATGGAAGGGGCGCGTTATAAATTTTTAATTATTATTTTTTTTAAATTATTATTAACACGCGACAATTACTCGCCCGTTTGCCTGTCCGTTTGTCCTATATTCGTGCATCCATGGGAAGCCAACAAATTCAGACTTGCAAAAGTAGCTTAAGCTGGTCTAAATATCAGGTAATTTTAAGAGTAATGGGCTGCACTCTCATAATCACTACTTACGGCATACATGAAACAATAAGTTGCTCAAGTTGTCCTCCAAGTAACCTAATTCATACACATTTTTATTTCCAGGCCGACATTCGAGTTCACGAGTTACTCAGTTATCTGATGCATCTAAGGCCCCGTTTATATGGAGAAAAGTTGTCCCGGGTAAGAGGGTCACCCTCCCACCCGAGTCAAATTTAGCGAGCGTTTATACGAGAAAAAGTTGACCCCTTTGCCCGAGCCAGCAGCACTCGCGCATGCTCTGATTGTCTCACCTTGACCGAGTTGACCCGGCTAGGCGAGCCAAAGTGTTTATATGGAGAAAAGTTGGCTCGGCTAGGAGGGTGACCCTACCATCGAAAGAGGGTGACCCGGCTAGGCTGGTCACCCTTCTAGCCGAGCCAACTTTTTGTTTCTCATGTGAACGGTTCGCCAAGCCATTGTAAGGAAATCTAGGAAAAGTTGGCTCACCCAGGGTAGCTCGGGTAGGTGGGTGACCCTTCTATCCGGGACAACTTTTCTCCATATAAACGGGGCCTAAGACGCGTGATATGGAAACATCACATTGTCTCCTGACCATCTGGCAGGCTGAGCAGTGGAGGATGCAGCTGACCAAAGACAGTTTCACCCATGATGAAGTGCTCCCCTGAATGGTTGGCATCGTTGTTATGCGCCTGGCCTTTACGAAGTTCTGGATATCTTTTCTTTGTTCTATGTAGTCTTTGCAACAGAGCTCCACATATTGTTCTTGGCCCCTGGAACGATAATTTGCGTTAAGACTAAATATTCTACTAATCACAGATGTAAAAGCAATACCTTATACAGAAAAACCAGGTACAACTACTGTTAGTTGACTAATCAACACATACGCGCAAAAGAAAGGCAGTTAACTTTTAGGCAATTTTGTATCTGAGAGAAACAAGAATACAGAAAATAAAAGGCAGTCTATGACTGCATGTGGCTACTGCTTTACTGTTTTAGAACACTGTGGAGTAAAAAAATCAATGTTGTGTAAAATGAAGAGGTGTACTTAAATGAACAGCTCCAGTCAATGCCAAAATTGGGACAAAAGGAGGACTTGGTTAGAACTGAGTTTGTTGGCCAATATGAATTGGGGTTAGGGTATGATCGGATAGATTAGAAGTAATAAACTGGTCAATTGACAGGGCGGGGTTCAGGGCAGGGAATTAACACAAATAGAATGGGTATTAAATGTCCATCAAATGTATGGGGGAACGACAATTTAACTTCTCGCCCAAATATCGGTTGAGTGATTCTTCTTCTGGAAAATCTCAACAGACCATAAAAATACCTGAAAGAATTTCTGCAAACAAACGTGGCACGTACAACTGCACGCACACTAACGAATACCTGTTCGCACGGCAAAACGCATGGCTAATGAACGGATGACAAATGGATAACCAAGCCTTTTGAAACGGTTGATGAACGGCTGAAGAAAAACAATCAGGAACGGCTGAATGAAACTTTTTTTAAAAGCTCAAGGTGAACAGCTGAACGCCTCCAAAAAATTCTTAACGGCTGTATGAACGGCAGAACGGCTGCTGAAAAATTTAGAACGGCAAGAGTCCGAACGGTAGAAAGGCAAAACAAAAGCTGTGAACGGCTACAGGTAATCAATCGGGATCAACATGTTAGTGATACATAAAAATAATATTAACGAACGGAAAATGACTGGAATCCCGAAGAACACAAACAAGCAACCATGATCTGTCAGTTAGGTCACGTAACGCGCATTTTGTCAGCCGAAGTTTGCTCGAAGTTGTTACGCTTGAAGTGCAACAGCTCAGAACGAAGGCGAAATAAGTGAGCTATATTTTTCAGAGGCTATCGAAGATCCAAAAAAAATGCCACCTTGAAAATGGTCCGCGGCGCATTTCACAGGAGATGATTGTCAATCATCGTTCTCGCTTTTGTTACCTTAGCATTCGGATGCGTCAAACCTTAGTGTAGCGAATGAAAGCAAAAACTTTTACACAGAAACCATGAAGAGCCTATGAGCATACGACTGAATATAACGGCTTTCTTGATCTTTCTCACATGCCGTCTCAACGCTTGGGAATACGCCATTCTTATCAGATAAAACACTAAATCGCGGTTGCGTTTCGCATCACACCGTACCATTTATGCACGCCTTTCGATACTCAACCAAAGGTGATCGAAAGCTTACTGAATATTAGAGAAATAAATCATTTAGTTCGAACGGAAGAGTTTTTTGAAACCAATGACTTTATCCGAAAGCGTTTGAATGGCAGAAAATTTGTTTGGACAGCATAAAATTGTCAGCGCGACACTTCGGATATCAAACCCTGGCGTGTTTTGAAAATAATGAGGAGTATTGCGTGTCTGGTAATTTACAGACTTACACATTTACGGACTTGTTACTTCGTAAAATTGTCAGCGCAACAGTTCAAAAGGTCGAAATATGTTTCGCTAGTAGACAACTCTAACCATTCAAATGGGTTAGAGTTATCTCTAAACGGATGACCCTATCCGTTCGAACGGCTGAATGTTTATTTTTGTAAACAGATAACCCTGACCGTGCGAGGAGAGTCCGCCATTTTGAAAATCGTGAAAAGTATTTGGTTTCCTGTGGACATTTACGGACTTACGTATTTACGGACTTACTCAATTAAAACACCACGGCAAAGTGGCTACGCCTTCCCAGAAGGGAGGCAGTAGCCACAAAAAGTGTTAGATCAAGGTCTCAAAAGATGACAAGAATGCGACAAACAAAAAGCAAACAAGATTAAGAGGCACACCTCGGCAGGTTTACATCTAGTATCTTTGTAAGATGCATAGATTAATTCAATGCACAGGACTAGCATCCCAGCAGCCACACCAACAGCAAGCGTAATAAATACTCCAGCCATGTCACTGAGCTGCAACTGATCACCGCCTTCCGTAGCCGCTTCCTGGGCTGCCTGTGTCTCCGCACTGCACACGCTTCGGCTTCTAAACCATTTTTCAGTCATGCGTCGTAAGAAACCTTCTTGTTGTAGTTCAAGCATGGCCACGCTAAAGTTATGAGTGTATGGTGAGTTGCGAGGGAGAGCAAATCCATAATTTATGTTGCCAAATGGTCTACGAGATAAAAATGACATATTCACATTGCTGAAAGTCTTGAACTCCTGATTCCCTTACCTATTTTGCAGGGCAGGTGTTCCGAGACTTTTTGCTCAGACAACGAGTCATCAGAAGGTCTTCATCACTTTGAACAGTGAAATACTCTAGTCTTCTTGAGATAATTTCACTATTTTTTTATAGCCAAACACAACACGGTAGCCTACCCAGCCAACGCAAACGAGCGCCGATAATTCTTATCAGGGGAACAACATTTATTGTTAGACTGGATCATCTGAGGTGGTAATGGTTAGTTTTAAAACAACTTTTTCTTGTTGGAAGAAAGGGTGGATCTCAATAGTTACTCAAAAAGTATTCGACATGATTTCAGTATGAAACGATTGCTATTTACCAATGGATTTACCTCACGAAAAATTTAGTTTATTGCTTGGGAACAAACTAACCTTTCAATAAGTCTTAGTGTGTTGCACGGCTCACGCTGGACCTCATATTCTAGTACAGCGGAATCCCAAAGAAAAGCGTAATTTTCTGTTTTTCGTACTTTTTCAATAGCATAGGTAGCATTCGGTTCCAATGGTCTATGACTATCGATAAACTTCCATAGCTTTTCATAGACTGGTAGTGAGGCAGATCTAAAAGAGGAAAATTATCTTACGCTATAGTTATTCATCACCATCAAAGGCAACTATGTAATAAGAAGTAAAGTTTTGACGACGATGATGATGATGATGATGGTGGTGATAGTAATGGTTATGGTGATGACGATGACGATGACGATGACGATGACGATGACGACGATGATGATGATGATGATGATGATGATATTCATAATGATAGTGATCACAAAAATAATTATATCAGAATTGCTGAGAGCATTCTAACTGGTAGCGTTAATCCCGGAAAACCAAAAACTATGGCAACCAATGAGTTTTGATCACAGTTGACCAAGGAATGATTTTAATTGGGTTTCGAGCAACTAGGCCCTGGAAGTTCATAGCTAGGTTTGACTCTTGTTGGGAACTCGGAATTTCTTTTACTGAGTAAGACAATTCTTACTATATACGTGTTACAGAAATGGTATCATAACACTTTTCTAACAATAAAACTCCGGAAAGATATACTGGCTTAGAAGAAGTCAACTACACATCGCTGGTTTACCCGCTGCTTATTGTTTACCTATGTGTTATATTTTTAAAGAAATATTAATATATGACAAAGCAGTAATCTCTTACTTCAGCATGTCAGCAAGCTGGCCAGGTGCAGTTCCAAACTTTATCTTGTCCTGATTTGCCAGATCTTCGATTGTTTTGATTGGAGGATCGTATTTGTTGATTGTCAAAAACGCAGCCAAGTTTGCTGTGTATGTGGCACCGAATATGGCGATAGCAAACCACCTAGTGAAAACGTAGAGCCATGTTTAACCAAAGCTCAAATACCAATGTAAGCGAAAAAAAATAGAGCCATGTAAAACTTAACTCAGATACCAAGGTAGGCGAAAAAATAGAGCCATGTAAAACCAAATTCAGATACCAATGTAGGCGAAAACATAGATCTGTGTAGAACCAAAACTCAAATACCAATGTGCGCGAGAAAATAGAGTCATTTCGAACTAAAACTTAAATGCCAATTTAAGCTTGTTGACCAAAATCTCTATCGTGAGGTTGTCGAGATCTCGGTCGAATTGCCTGGACAAACCTCTCTAGTTTTTTCTCTTTTCGCTGAACGTTTCTCTCTCTTTTTACGAGGTTCCAACAAGTGAACTTGTTGCTAAACGAGTGTTTTACAACAGTGTATAAGGATGCCTTAATTACGTGCTCAAAATGTAACGTCGTGGACGTTTTATTCGAATAAATGCGGCACGTCTTCATACTACTTAACCTACCAAGCCAATATTGTTGCTCTCCCAGAATGCGAAATAGGATGCAGTCCATCTGGCCCCTGTTCAAGATAAGCAGCAGCCGCTGCCCAGAGAGAGTTAAAAAATGACAATGTATCTTGTGCATGCGCTTCCTCACTTGTTACCTCAGCTGATTGTGCAACCCTTTCATAGACGCCATAAGGCCTTAAACGGTCGTACACCCATACGACAACACCAACAATCAATGAACAACTGATGATAGCGATCCAAAGGGTTTTCTCAAAAGGATCCAGGAATCCCCAAGTATTGACCTTCTTTTCCATATCTGTTTTCTTCATAACGATTTTGAAGCCAAGGCTATAGTAAGGTTGCGTAAAATCTACAGCTTTTTCTCTTTCAGGGCTGATTGTTAACGTAGAAACAGCCAACGTTGCTTTCTATATAAAAAAATTAAAGAACAACACTTTCGTTTCAAGTAGTTCAAAATGCTAACACATTTTAATAATGACAGCAGTTATAACAGCAGTTATAATCGTTACAATTCAAACAAGTTCAAGTTCTAGTCTATTTAAAAATTGGTATCAAAGAAATGCTCAGTCATTGGTGAACAAAACTGAAGTTATGAAACAATTTTTTGACATAACAGGTTACCATAGCAACTCCTTAACCTGTTAAAAACACCACTAATTTTAGCTCCAAACGACAATAACTCAAAAACGAGCTCAGTGACCCCCATTTCTATTTTATGTTCGGGAGATAAAGTTAAAAAAGTTAAAAAGTTAAAAAAAAATTGTAGAAGCGGATCCAGAGCCACCTTAACTTTTCGAAAACTTAGGGTGGCTCTGAATCCGATCCTCAAATTTTTTTAACTTTGCGAAACGTTGGCTCTCCACACGCTTTTTACTTTTTAACAATAAAAAATGGGGTCACCAAGCTGGTACTACTAGCCGTTTTTACGTTTTCGGAGTGATTTTCCACCTATAAACGATGAATAGCAATTTGTGACTATTTATTTGAAATTGCCAAGGAAAAGTGGTGCTGTCCTAAGGCACTGGAGGCTCAACGGAGGCTGACGTAGCTATTTTTTATCTGTGAAGAAACAACAACGACCCAAGTTCGGTTTGCTTGCGATTTTTGCTAAGTTTACAGCCACTTTTCATCTTTAGCGGCTGCCTGATGAGCATCATTAAGCGTGACGGTAGCTAAGAGTCCACTTTCTCAAAGAATCGAGCAAGGTGGTGTACTTTGTTGTCGAATTTGGCTTGTTACTCGACGAACTGGGAATTTGGCCGGTCGGACACTTAGTACCTTTGGGACTCGACTACTGATGAATTTCTCGACCTACCGCCGCATATTTTGGAATTTGTGAGCGCTGAAGATGACCACAAGCAGGAAATTTGGGCGGTAGGTCGGAGTGGCTGTAGACTTAGTTTATTTGTGAAAGAATTGGGGGAAGGAACGGGCGCTGTCAAAAATTCTCGTTAGTTCCCAGCATGCAATGCGCTCGAGATGTTGAAAATGTCGGGAAGGCCCGAATGCACTGGAACAAAAGGCTGTATCTACGCTCGGGAGAAGAATATGAACAAAAAAAATCATTTCTAACCTAGAACAAGGATTGAATTTCGTTATGATGGTTGAAGTTTGGTTTTTCGACGACGATTTCCTTAAAAAAAACATGAAGGCAAAAAAGGGGCATTTTTGTCGTTTCTCTTTGACGTTAAAACGGTTAGTTTCGTTCTTGTCCAAACTCAAAAGGCCATATTTGGTAAAAATCGCTACGTGACTTAGGATCGCTCTGCCTTGTTCTATTTCGTCGGTGTAATGAAGCGTTATTCCGTCAATGCCGATAGTGGTAAGATAAGGTCAGTACGCGCCTTATCAGTCATAACACAACACATCTAAGATAACGCTTGCGTTCTCCTTTGTCAAAAGCAATAAACAAACGTAATTATACCTTTTTTGAAAGTTCTCCAATCATCCCACTCCACGATCCATCGTGTTGCCTCTCTCCAAATTCTTCCCTTAGCTGTAGTTGGTATTCAAATTGAAGTTTTGCTCGCAGCGCATTTAACAGGTCAATACAAAAGCCTTCATAAACGACGCCATCAGCTGATTCGGTAGAATTTTCCTTTCTCATTACAAACGGGGGACTCTGTAATTCACACAAAATTTAATGAAACAAGTCAGTCTTTTTATACAAATTAATGCGGAGTTACACAAGACGATGTTAAATAAGTTTGTTACACGTCATTCATGGAAAACAGGTCTTAGTAGTTTCTTAGTTCTTAGCCTATCTCAGAATTAGATGGATATTAATAGTCATGTTAATAGTAAATGTTTAAATTTTAGTGTAATTTAGCATTAAATAGATATGGGTCAGATATTAATGGACATGTTAATAGTAATATTGAAATTTTATCTTTTTATATTGAACCTGTCCTGATTGATCTTTACCGTGTTTAAACACAGAATTAATTAATTGACTGATTGATTGATTGATTGATTGATTGATTGATTGATTGAAGGTAAGAGGTTGATCTTCATAATTATATGTCGAGCATTTTTTAAGACGTTTTACTTTAAAATAGAATTGCTCTGCAAACTTCCAGTTCTTCAAAGAAGAGGACTTTTGTGTAGATGGTCATCTAAGGGATAATTTGTGTATGAGTCACTCGTTAGGGAGCTAACAAGAAATCCAACTGGTTCATTTAGCTTCCTAGCTTGCTCATTGTTTTTTTTTTTTATTAAATTTAGATTAATCATACAGTAAATTTACTACATTGTAATAAAAACAAAATGTGTACACTGACAAAAGCATAATAAAGATTATTATTATTATTCTCGTCACTGACTCACTTGCCTGTCATTGGGAAGTTGTATTTATTGGCTACTGTAAAATCTCAATTCAAGCAAGCTATGTGTTTGCGTGTTAGGATTATGTCAATATATTTAAAGTGACTGAAGTGTAACGTATTAACTCTCCAGTTATCGGTGAATTCGTGAATAGCAGCACTCTTATTTTTGTGTTTCCACGTTTGGATAATATTTTATTTCTTCGTGTCCTTAACTCCGTTTTTTGCCAGTACTGTTAATGTTATTCCAATGGATTAGATAAGGAAGCCACTTGACTAAAAGAAGTGAAAGGTTTTTGTGTTTAATCATACGCACCAGTGCTATAAGTACTTTGATTGTCATATGCTTGAGCTCAACACTCGCCAGCTTGGGTGTATTTAGTGTGCCATCAAGCCACACGACTGGTCTTTTTTTAGACATCTTCAAACGATTATTCTGATATTCTCCAACCTGTATGTTGTTAATGATCAGTTAGTACTAGTACTTGTTATTGCATGAGCTGTAAATGATAATTGCTGTAATCGAATTGCCTTATCGTGTATTTTATTGAGTTTTCTTTGTGCTTCACGAATGAACGTATATACGCGTTTTTAGTGAGCATGCGATTGCAAACGTTGTGTCAATTTAATCGCAGGCTTGAAAAACCCATTAGGTACATATTTATTAGCTTCAGGTATGCAGGGGTCCGTTTCTCGAAAGTCCCGGTAACTTAACGGGCTCGAAACCATAGTTTGAAATCTAAATCTCAAGTGTCTTCTGACCTCTGATGAAGTCCATTTTGTTTCTTTAGCTGACTGTAACTTTATTGTATAATTCTCAAAACTTTTCAAACTCCCATCTGGAATGGAAAACAAAACAGCTTAAAGGGCCTGGTTAAGGTAATTACCGGGAGCTTCGAGAAAGGGACCCAGAGCCGGAAAGGAAACTGCATTCTTTAATATCATTGGACATCGATCTAACCCTAACCCTATAATCTCCTTATCCATTACAGTAAGCAATAAGGAAGAGAAAGGGATCCGAAGATGCGACTGGTTTGAAATTTGAAAATTCTAGTCGTACTCGACGTTGGATTCAAATCAAACGGTCCAGTGAAACTGGCTTGATGACTTGATATTACTATCATTTACAGGTCGACGGGACCAAAGATACGGTGTTCTTATTTTATTTTATTTTTTATTGTATTCTCCAGAGGCGCTGGAAGGCATTGTATTTGCTTCATAATTTCCAAACTTTTTGGTGAACTGAGGAGCAACTTGTCTCGTCATAGCACAGGTCATTACTCGTATGCGATCTCTGTTGGCGATTGCGTTACGATTTTAGCCCTTTAAGAGAATGCTTCTGGGGTGTTGCTTCAGTACTAAAGAGTATTTTCATGCATTGTCTTAAACGCCTGAAATCGTTACGCAATTGCCAACAGCATCATGACACGAAGATCGTATGCAACGTCTGGGCTACCTGTGGTCTTAGGTCTGGTGATTTTCCAGACAGTGGATCTTGAGATATGCTGTACATCTCACTGAGATTAAACATGATTAAACGTTTGAGGTATCTATTTGAAAATCGTTTATAGAACGAAAGACGAAGACGTTAGTAAAAGTCCAATGACAAACAACATGCATACATAGCATTGAAAACTATTGGGTCCTGCTGTTGTTAAAGAGAATTTGTCTCCGTGTTTACAGGAATTTGTCTGTTGCATTTCTGTGACAGTGTCAGTCATGGGTCTTTATTTTTTCCAGCGTCAGCCGAAGGGAAGAAGTTGGAAAGTTGCCCTATACTCAACTATTGCATTCGTGAGTCATTTGATCTCTTATTAGAGTTATAACAGACCATATCACACCATCTCTCGTTGTATCAAATACTTATTTTCCATCGTGTCGCTCGTATCGAACCTCGTATCAGTGTCTATTATCACCTTGACCCATCCTTCATCCTTCTGGTAATTTACCACGTCATATACCACCTCACGTGGCTCTCCTGTTTGACGGAAGCTGATATTGCTCATGATTCCCTCTGTCTTTATCTAAAGAAGAACAGCGATGCTGCCGTGAGGTATAATTATAATACAATAACCAATGAGTGGTACAGAACTGCTGTGTGTAGCAATCTTCCATAATCACCTCTGGATTCTTAAAGCGTAAGATTCACAAATAAGAACAAAAGCTATAATAATGACACAGACAACAATTTATAATAATAACAATAATAATAATAATACGATGATCGTAATTATAACTATAATGATAACTGTAATGGTAACGACAGTGATAGTGATAGTAATAGTATAACTGTAACTTAACTTATGTTAAAATTCATTGTTCTTTGAAAAGGCACGTCACTGTACCGTACCGCAGTTTACACTGCACGATGAAATACCAAAACGCTTACGAAATTGAAATTTCTCCTTCATTTTCAACTAGAGGGTCAGCCAGCATTTCAATAGTTTGCTTAAGTGCAAATAAAGATAACAAAAACTGCAAACTCAGACCAAAAACATTCCACAGAGTAGCATACACTCTGGGTAATCCCCATATTTAACATTTAGTGTTCAATCATGTGCAAATAAAGATAAAAAACAAAACTGCAAACTCAGACCAAAAACATTCTGCAGAGTTACTACCAATTTTGTATACACTCTGGGTAATCCCTATATTTAACATTTAGTGTTCAATCATGTGGTGCAGCCTGAAATTGCCCGAATCAGACTCAGCACAGAATATTTTCAGAACGTACAGTCTTATCCCGCGTTATGTAATTAACAACGGGGGCTCCAAACAGTGTTACCCGAAGCAAAAAGCAAGTTACATTTTGCATTTTTTCCAAAAGCATATCTCCGTCAAGCCCAGGTTCAATGTTCTTCTTGAGTGATGGGCATAGTCCATTTGTAATAGGATGCGTTGTGTCCGTTATATTCTCCGTGAGTAATTGTCCCATAGCCTTAGTAGCAGTTAGCACAGCGTCATAAATTCTTCCAGCTCGGGCCTTAAATTGAAATAGAATCATCAAAGCATTATTAGTCAACTTACTAAGTGGCCTATCGGATACCGGGCGAGCCTGCTTTTGGGGCGGCGGCTTAGTCATCTGGTCGATCTGCCACACGATTTAGCAGAACGGAAATGCTTTTCGACGGTAAAAAGTGATTAAAACAGCTAAAAATTCCCAGCAAAAATATGAAAAGTTAGTTAAAGTAGCATTCTCCACCAACGGGTTTAGCGTTTAGTAAACAATGAAACTGTAACAAACACACAATTTATATAACATACGGTGCAAACCTCGCATTTCGATCTGATTGCTGTAACGGAGTTTGGGATTAAAGCCTATAAACGAACTCATGAGCCGAAGAAAATAATAATAAAAAAGAATAAAGCATAAAACAAATAGATTCCATTTGGCAGTGCGCAGTCCAAACATGGTAAAAACATCAGTCACGCTACTCAGTGGCCAGCGGCTCATAGTGCACTGCTTTTTCTTACCATATCCCGGGGTTATCAGAGGGTAAACACGCACGGTCAAATGGCTGGAAAGGACTTCACGACCTCGACCACAGTTACTTTAAACCATTTGATAACCAAGCCTTAAAGAAATATATGACCACTATGCAATAACTTATCGGTAGCTGAGTCTGTCTCTCACCGGGATTTAGACACTAATGCTAATTGTCACAAGCTAACTCCACACTAAATTTTAACGGATCAACCAGTTCATCAGTAATTTAACAATTTTCTTTACATTCCTTTTTCTTATTCCAATTTCATAACTCACTTACTGAAGCTTGTTAGCTTCCCAAGAGGCATGGTTAGGTCGTTTAGACTTACGTTGAGTGGTTGTGTTTCTCCAGTTTTCTGCCACTCTGCCGATACTCTGTCATACAGTTGACCATGTCCCTTCACAGGCATGCGCACACCAATAAGCCCTTCTTTGTAATCCATGCCCACATTTTCCTAAAATTTTCAATTATTTTGTTTTAGTTTTGTTACAGTACCTTTAAAAGTCAGGTTTACCCTCGCAAACGATTTCTTGAAATTCTTTCTCGTTCTCGGGAGGGTGACACTGCTTTTGCACTAATGTATGCATCAATCCTCTTCACATAGATATGTAACACGTGCGGCCAGTCAACGAGGATGAAGAAGAAGTTAACAACACGTGGAAGAAGGCCTAATATGAGAATCGAATAAGGTATCTACCCTTCGTTGAATGACGACGACTCATGGGGCGTTAGATTACCTACACGAGATCAGTACAGGTAAAATCAACCTTTAGTTTGCCGAGACGTTTGTGTAGAAACAATCCGTACTGCAAAGAGAGTAAAGCCGGTGAAGAGTACGTGCATGGTGAAGAATACGTTAGTAATAGAAGATGGATTTGACAAATACCACCTCCGCGAAGTATCCCCTCCTCGCTTCGCTTGGAGGAAATACTTCGCTCCGGTTGTATTTGTCAAATCCATCTTCTACTACTCTTCGTGGTTTATTGAGGTGTCCAAGCACGATTGCCAACGCTGTGAAGGCAGCCCCAGGCGTATCCCACAACAGAAGCAACACATTTCCCAACATTATCCAAAGACACCACCCCGCGAGGCACCCCTATTTGAAGGAAGGGAGCGGGTGGAACACAAAATAATGGCGGCCGAAGATGTGCGGGAGTATATGGCGGGCGCGCAAACGCGGGCCGCCCAATTAGAGAGAGAGGGGTATGGGGCAAGAGCGATACTGGCGGCACAAGCGGGTTATTTTCAACCAGCAGCAAACAATTTTGTTGCCGGCGCGAACGCGGGGCGGCGGATTGATTCCCTTCTCTCTACGTCGTTGTTGACAAATGATTTTGTTGTCGGCGCAGAGCAAACGCAAATAAGTGTGGAAGAACAAAAGGAGCAAATTTTATTAAAAGTAGATTGCCTTTAAAGTAAAAGGAGACGTATAAACGAAGAAATTAATGAGCTGTATAAACAGTTAAATGTACTTATTTTTGGTGAAATAAAGACAATTAGAGAACACATCTTCAGGGTAAGATGGAGGATATTGACCAGCTGGAAGAGATGGTCTTGGAGATATGGGCGGAAGGTGTATCGCCAGAAATGGCGGGCGCTATTGTGCTGACATTGGCTGGAGAAGAGGCTGTTCTTGAAGAAGTGGAAAAGCCCACCTTCCAACCAGAAGTGGAGCTGAGGCTACAGCACCAGCAGCCTGACAACAGTATTAGAGAAATGGGTGGTGTGGGTAAGCCATGACCACGGTCGATGTGCTCCGCTACAATGTCAGAATGGCATTGATTGAAGAGATAAATAGTTGGTTGGGGAGAAAGAAAAACAAAGATTCTCCCTACAAACTTACAGTCTATTGTGCCAAGATATGTTGCCCTGGCAATACGTCAAGAAAACAGCAGATCCCTTTTTCATCGACGAATGTGCTCTCTGTGGTTGGATGGTCAGTTATAACTTTTCACAAAAAGAAAAAGCGTTTCTCGATAAATAGCTGACTGACGAAGGGTTCTATGACACGGTCCATTGAACAAATGGGTGTCAAGACAAATGAGCGCCGAACGCTTCTTCGTTTGCCGAAAGTTGGTTCAAAGAATCAACAGGTGGCTCAGAACTTTCGACAAACTCAATCTCCCCGCGGAGTACGAGTAAGTCCTTTTTGCCCGCTATCTTTTGCAAAAGGAAGAATCCCCCTGGGCGTTCGTCAAGAACACAAAATATTAAAAAACTTTTTTTGGATTTCATTCTCAAAACTCTTGTTATTCTCAAACCCCCTGAAAGAAAGTTTCTGGCTCGTTGGTTGTACCGTGAAAACTTTTGAGGGGCGTTGTCAGCCCATTGAACAATGGCGCCCACAATACAGATGGATCTCCTGGCAAGAATTCAACTCCCTCCCGAGCTGCAGGAAACAATCCTTCACGAAACGATCAAAGCCCAAATTTGGGAGAAGGAACAAAAGTGGGGTAAAGTTCACAATGAGTTAATCCTTGATTACTTCGTAGATGTGCCTTTCTGCGAAATTGAAGAGCACCCTACTATGGTTACAGTATGCCGCAAATGCAGAACTTGCCAGCGCAACGGTTATTGTGTGGCATGTCTGTTGAAAAACAGTGCGCACAAATTATATGAATGGCATGCGATCGGGTTAATTAAACAAAATTGGACAACAACAATATAACCATATGCGCCCCTTCAGACGAAGGCGCCCATAAGAAACATGGACCTCATGGACCTCATGGCACTCCCACAAGAGCTGAAGGAAATGATCCTTCGCGAAACAATCAAAGCTAAAATTAAGGCCAAAAAAGAGGACGGTTGGGATGACGTACATGATGATATTCGTCATATGTCCCATTCTGTCGTTTTTTGCCCAACAGTAAACCGTCTTGTTGAGACAACAATTTGTGGAAATTAAAGCGTCTGCCAACGAAACGGCAGTTGTTTTATATGCGGGCTTTTTAAAGAAAGAACCACGTGGGAGGACCCTGTTCACTTATGCCCGCAATGTTCTGACAAGGTCGTTAACCTTCCCTTGCGTGAGTGGGGCCCCATTTTAGACAGATGGCCAAAGTATATGAATAAATATGAAGAGGAATCTGAAGATGAAGATTAACCAACTCCCGCCAGAGCTGAGGGAGACAATCCTTCACGAAACAATTAAAGCCCAAATTCGGGACAAAAAAATGGCGGGCTGGGACGAAGTTCACAACCATCTTTGTTGTTTTTTCAATGGTGTCCCTGTCTGCCCCATTGAAAACTGTTATACCATGATTACAGAATGTGGGAAATGCCACACTTGCCGGCGCAATGGTTATTGTGTGGCCTGTATGTTGAAAAACAGGGAGAAAAACAGGGAGCACCAGTTGTGTTCATCGGGCGAGATCGGGTCTTTTGAAGAAAGGTGGAGGACAGATATATACCCATGGTTGCCGCACTTCTGCTCGCGCTGTGTTGGTGGGTGGTGCCCCTTGCAAGTAAAATTCAAGGATGGCCCCGAACCATTGAGGAAGAGGTCTGCGCCGAATTTCAGCGAGTCGTAGACGAACTCAAGCGCAATCCCCGTTCAGCCTATTAGAGAAAGGGGGCTCGTGGTATAATGGCAGCAAGAGACTCCGTGGATCCTCAGCTGCGCAAGGCACTCAAAGAGGTGGACGATTTCGGTTCCGATATTTATCGTTTCATTGATGTGGTCTTCCGGGAAGAAGAAGATGTTTTGCGTTGGGCAAGGAGTGATCTGAAAGAATTGACTAATTTCAGATACTTCTTGGACAAAGACGCGGCCGAAGAAGAACAAAAATGGTTTTGCAAAATCTTGAGGAGAATTCCTAAAAAATACCAACTGCTTCTTTGCAAAGCAGTGTATTTGGCAAAGGCCTCGCGGGATTATCGGTGCCACTGAACCCTTAAACCAAGCTTTTGCTCGGTGTTAATCGCGTTGCGGGCCAACGTGTGGCCCCACTGTCTCTGTTTCCACGGAATCGCGTCAAGCGATTTGACCATTTTCCGGTCAGCAACATGCTTGCACTTTTTTTCGTTCTCTCCGTACTTCTGCGCACGAAAACCAGAACTGATATAATCAACATCGCGTTGCATTGCCACAGCATCAGTGGGCCCGCTTATTGGTTGGCATAGTTCCAAGATCTCACCCGTTTCGGGGTCGAAACTCAACTGATGGTGCAAAGGGTTGTAAGGCCCAGTGTAGTTGTGTCCAGGCAAGGTCCAACCACCTTTTGGCGCGGGCAGCTTGCCAATCATGTTGTGAATATCCACCCCGCTTCCCTAGTAGTTGCGCAGGGTTTTCTTGAGAACATCAGCGAAACCTCTGTGTTGGGGAAGGGCCTTTCCGAAAGCTGTCAAAAACTTTCTGTCAGTTGCAAACTTGGGGACCAACACACCATTTGAAACAAACCGATGGATTCCTTTCCCATAACCCTTCCATTTTATCCATGAGCCATAACTGCGGGTACCGCCCTGTCTTTTGTAATCCGCGTATTGGCGTTTGTATTCAGCAACCATTGCTCGCCCCTCTTTCGCTGAAACTTCAGGACCCTTAAAAAGTTTGGGGTCAGAAACAACATCCCACAACTTTTTGAAATCAACAAAGGGGAAAAGAACAAAAAACCCTCGTCCATCCAGGTCTGGCCTGTCTGTTTTGAAGCGGATATTTGGTCGTACTTTTGTGAAAAGTTGCTCCAACAACTCGCTGCCCACCTTTTGCAACACGGGTGTTGCCTTGCGGAGCCCGTAGTTGATCGCCCTTTTTTGAAGCTGTGGGTTTCGCAGCGCCTCAGAAGCATAATAGCGGCCGGCCTCCACCCCTTCTTTGCGAGATACGGAACCGATGGTGAAGAAATAAATCCAACGCCGTTCCAGCAATATCCGTGCCAATTCCTTTGCCCTCTGCGCGAGAGGGCCCCGCTAGTTTCCCGACTTCGGAAGGAAGCAGGTTTTTGTTATTCCACAAACAGCACACTTGGCTTTCCCCATTTTTCGCTCCGTTTTTGGTCATGACAACCTTTTCAGTCCCAGGTACGTTGGGGGTTCTTACCAGTCAACCATCAGGATATATTCAGAAAATAATTCTTTACGAACTCTTCATTGTCGTGAACATCATCGGAAAACATTTCAAGGATGTCTTGGTAACTTGTGCCTTTGTTGCGTTCATTCAAGAACAGCAAACAATAGTACCCGCACCTCACACTTCCAATCCATTGGGTTTGGTTGTCATTCCGAAGAAAGGTTTTGTGGCCCAACTTACGCATTTCCTGCTCCCACTCGTCTGGGGACGGAAGCCCAAAGGAATCGAAATATTCCATGTCCTTCCCCTTCCAACAGCAAACCCAATGTGTGCCCAAACTTCCGAAATCGTCCAGGTTGATTATGCAGGGTGAATGGTGCAGGAGTTTGGCCTCGTTGCGGGCGAAGATGCCTTTGAGGGGGATGCCAAGATATTCACACCAATTCAGCAGATCAACGTTGGAAAGTGGCATATCCTTGAATTTCATCTTTTTTTCCCCGTCCCATCATCATCGGGTATTCCCAGTCTTCCCATCGTCCGTAAACAGGGGGAGGGTGCATTTGCATCCCTCTTCCTGCAAGTGGGGCTGGAAGACGAGGGGCGGAACGTCTCGATCGCGGATGAGTTTGCATCCCCTTCCCTAACATTTTCTGCACGAGGCTTATCGCTAAAGGAACCACAATTGAAGTCAATATTCCAAGGAAGCCTCCTTCTTGTGCGCTGCTGCCGCCTCAGACCACACCCCGCCCGACAAGATAGTTTTCAAGGGCCTGTTTCTGAGCGGGAGACATCCTTTCCACAAGTTTGTAAAGCTGTATCTCCTTCGGTCCAACATTGCTGCCAAAAATCGTTTTCAAAAGTTTCTCTGCGCCGTAGCTGAGACCAGCCATTCCCAAAGCCTTTCCCACAGGGGGAGCAAGAGCCCGGCCCAGGCTGAACGCTGTGGACAGAAGGTTGCCCCCAATCATTTTTTTCGTTTTGATGATGATGATGATGATGATAACTTTATTTAAGTCTCAAATCTCTATAGCCGAACACAAGTGCCCTACTAATTGGGGAGACTAAAATATAAGGTAAAATCCATTCAACTAAAATCTAGTAAAAAATAAGATTAGATTTAAGAACAAATTCGTTAATTAATGCTAATACAATAATATTACCCACTAGTTGATTAATAGCTACATAGTTGAACAGCAAGAACAACATGTATATCCGTCTTCCAGCAGAGAACTTACATCAAATTTTCGTATCATACTTTTAAAGTTGTTCAAAGTTTTTGCTGATCTGATATTTGTAGGCAGTTTTCCCCATAATTTAGGTCCAAGGTAACGCAGAGAATGTTTACCAAATGTTACTGTATTCCATCTAGGAATGCTAAAATCAGTTTGTCTTAAAAAGTAAGAAGTGTCATGAGTATTAAAAATATTGCCAATATAAGCTGGACATAATTTATGTTTGACTTTGTACATAAGGGTGCATACATCTTGCAGGCGTCTGTTCTTTAGTGTTGGTAGTTCGGCCCTCTTGAGGAGTTCTGAGTAGGTTGTGTGATGATCTTTGTACACAGCCCTTAAGCCTCTCTCTTGGAGTCTTTCTATCTTGCGTGAATCGCTGGCTTTACAGAAGTGCCAAACTAATTGACAATAGGTTAAGTAGGGTAGAATCGCTGTTTTGAACAACACTAGTTTAGCATTTATAGGGATTAGGTTTCTTAGTCGCATAAGCACTCCTATCCTTTGACTGGCCCTCTTACAGATTGAGCTAATATGATCAGTGAAGTTGAGTTTCGAGTCTAAGATAACACCTAAGAGTTCAAGTTTTCCTACTGTTTTTATTTCCTCATTGTTCACACAAATTGTGAATGTGACATCATTTTCGTCTTCACTATAACCAATGCTCATAGCCTGATACTTCTTGAGGTTCCCAGCAAGAAGATTTGCGTCGTACCAGTTGGTGGCGGTGCGCGCGGTTTCTCTGAGCTCTGAGGTAACACTAGCTTGATTATTTCCGATGTGAAACATTTGATGGTCATCTGCGTACATCGACAAGCCAGACTTTACAAAAAAGGACAAGTCATTTTGAAATACATTCCACAGCAGTGGACCCAGGGCAGAGCCCTGGGGGCAACCACGACTGACCGTCCTGGACGAGCTTGCGTGACTGCCAATTTTGACTCGATATACCTGGTCGCATAAGTAGCTATTTAAGAGCTGTATCATGCCTTCCTGGAAACCATATGCTTTCAACTTACTGAGTAGCAGTGGGGGGTGGAGGGAATCGAATGCCTTGGACATGTCGGTCGATAAAATGGCTACAGCGACTCTGTTGTCTCTTGCTAGTTTCCATTCTTCCACTAAGTTTATTAGTGTCGTTTCACAGCTGTGAGCTTTCCGATAGGCAGAGGACTGTTCATAAATATTGCCTTCAAAGGCTGTTTTGTGCTGATTTGTGTCTTGCTGAATGCGATATCCGCGCCGCGTCCGCCACTGGCGGCCTTTTTCAGGTGGTTTATTTGCGTGAAGGTCAACGGAAGGTCGTCGTCCTGTCCAAACGGTTCCGGCTTGGCACGAAGAGTCACGGCCACATTTTCCTAGGCTACGCCTTTGGTCCTCCGTCAAAGCGACTTTGAACGAGTGATACACAGTTGGCATCTTATATCAAAGAAGAAAATTTCCCTTACACACCAACGACCAACTCATTCCCAATCTGTTTGATGATGACTTCTTCCTCATTCAAGACAGCGGCGTATATGCGGTAATCGGCTTTGGCGGCTTGGTTCATTCTATACTCAAAAATCAACTTCTTTTCATCCCCAGTCAAGCTTTCTTTTGTCGGACGAAGATCGAAATGGACAATGGGGTAAAGTGTCGAATAGTTGGCTTCATTCAACTGGGTCCCCGTGTTGACATCGTTTCTCCTGTAGCTGTAATCGATCAGGTCGCGCCGTATCCGTATTTGGTCTTCCCCATCGTAATTCAGCTCGGGATAAAAGGTCGTGCCTTACTGCAGGCGGCAAGTTGATAGTTTTGCTCCTCCATTAATATCGGCAGTGTGGAAAACGTATGGGTTCGTTGTGGCGGCATTCAGGTTTGCCACCTTTTGAAAGAAAATGAACACATGCTTCACGTTTTTGATCCCAGGGCTTATTGTCCAAAGCCCATTGGCATCCCTTCGGTCGGAGCCGAATAACAATGTTTCCTTCAGGTAGCGCCATTGGGTGGGTTTCAGAAAATTTTCGTTAACCATCTTTTTCCCCTCTGGTACGAACATCAACTTCGGAACCAACAGCTCGAACAACTTGACGACAATCCGGTGGTTGGCGGCTGCGGCACCACCGAAAATCATCTCGCCATCTTGCTGGAGTGTTACATCGAACTCCAGCTGCAATGGAGGGAGGAGTTTGTCCGACAACTCCGCGAAAAATGAATAGTTTTTGAGGGGGATGATGGTTTTGACTGTTTTTGGGGGGTCGCCTTGCGAAAGAAGCGCGCGCGCACGGATGCCGAGGTTGGTGGCATTCTCGTCCGTAACAGTTGTGTTTTCGTTGTCAAGATACCAAAACTTATCTTTCGACACACTTCGGACGTAGTCGTCGGAGAATTCGAGCAGGTTCTTTATGAAGACGATTTTGTAGACGCCATTAGCCTCGTAAAGGGGTTTTCTTGCGGGATGTGATTTTCAAAGCCTGAATGAGGGAGAAGGAGCCGTTGACTGGCGTTGAAGCCACATCGGCGGCCACAAAATTTCCGTTGGCTTTCACCTGCAGCTCGTACTCCACACGGAAATACGCGTTGTACCAGTCAAACTTGACGTCGCGGTCTTTGTTCTCGAGGATCAACCCACTTTTGATTTGTTCCTGCCCATTCCCCGGCAACCGAAGATCTTGGCTGGGCCGGTATCGAAGGTAATCCACCTTTTCGAGCAGGCGAGGTGTTCTGAGCATCGCTCTATTCAAAACCGAAAAAAATTTCACAGCTGGTTGGCCAAAATTTGGCTGAGTTTTACCATCGAGTCTGAAGTTGGCTTCTTGCGTCGTACCATCGAGTCTGAGGTTGGGGCGCGAACCTTCTTGCGGATTTGCAGCAGTTGGCGATTTTTTTGCCGCCCTTCTCAGTTTCCGCTGCGACCGTCTTTTCGGCCGCCTTTGAGGCAGCCTTTTTCAGTGCCGGCGCGGCCACCTTCTTGAGTTGTTAGCCAATAGCCATGAGGGTGTCGCGAACCACACCCGACCCTTTGTGTCTGAAGCGGTACCGACTAACATGAGGGTCATAAAATCTCGTCACGCGATTCATATATTCCTCATGGAGAAATTCACGAGACTTCTCGGATCATTAAATCCACAGCCATATCCGCGTCGTTGAGGTCAAGAATGTTGTTCTGCCCGTCGGTTACTTTGATTTTTATCGAGTTGATCAGAGATGTGTTGACAGGATGAAACTTTATGCGGAGGGGCTCTTTCGTAAAAGGGTAGCTCACTTCGAGGTTGGCCGTTGAAAAGGTGAACAAAACATCACTTGGAATGTCGTCCGCCCGTCGAGTGATCAAGTCGCAATGGAGAAACACCCAATCGACGTTTCGTGTGATGTCGGGAATGCTGTCCCCGGTGAAGGTTGTGGCGCCTTTCAGAACCTTCTTGTCGAAGCCCAGCAGTTTGCCCAAATCACCAGTCGTGAGGTCAAGATCGAACCCAGTGGCCACCCCAATCACAACCCGGGTAATGGCGTAATCGAAGTACAGGTTGAAGACGTGCTTCTTTTCTGCCGCGGTGGGGTCCACAAAGCCGCTGTGTGTTTGCAAAACGCGATTGAGGTCGGTGTAGTTGTACATCCCATTGGGATGGTCAATGTTTTATAATCTTCCCCCGCCTTTCGCCATCTCAATGTGTTGTTGTTGTATTTGTCCGCGACGTTGTACCAGGAGTATCTCATGGTGATGAGGCTGTCGAGCGCCGCTTCGTAGTTTCGGCGGGTGTCGAGCTGGATTGGTGGGTTGAAAAATATCTCGAAGTCGTGGGACTTTTGGTTGGCCCCATTTCGTTGCAGCTTCGCGAGACTTGAGTCGAGCAGCAGGTGATACATTTCACCGTATGTAATCTTGGAAAACTTTGCGGGCCTGAAATTCGTTGATGGCGCCAAGTCGGAGGAGCTTTTGCACCAGAGCAGAAACCTCTTTGCGGAGCTTCGTTGAAGAGTTGCCAGCCTGTATCGAACCGAGGCCCACATACAGTCGGTCGATCATTTTGTCGGTGGCCTTCCCAAAACCACTGCCTTCTGTTTCCCATTCGAACCCATCGTATTCAGGATCATCGTCGTCCTCTTCCTCCATTCCTTCAATCACAGTTCCAAAATGGCCCGTTCCAAATCCGAGGTGGGCCGGGGTCTTGTTTCTTTCGGCGGGGCTTGTTTCAAACCCCTTTTCCCCACTTGCAGCTGTTCTGGCGAAAAACTCTCCTGCCTTGGAGCAGGCCGCCCCCTCTTCGGCGGTCATAAATCTCTTCTTGGACCTGTCGAAGATCCGCCACTGAGAACCCATGGAATGGGGACGTTTTACTTTTTACTCTGTAGTTGGGGTCGTCCCCATACTTTGAGAGGAGCTGATTCACTGTTTGCAATTGAAAGATTCACTCATTCCTTCAAGCAGGCTGGGAACCGCCGGTTCCTCCCACGTTTGGCGCGGCGGGGGTGGTGGAGGAAGAGGAGCTTCATCTTCCCCATCAACTGGTGATTGTGGTGGTGGTAGTAGCGGTGGAGGAAAAAAGCATCCTCCTGCCCAGGCGGCGGCGTTTCAGCCTCCTGCCTGAAATCACCCCAATCAAACGGGTTGATTCGGTCGAACTCATCCATTGCGTAGTCGGGGCCGACCTCCTCTGCCGCGGGTGCTGGCAAATCTCGGTCCAACATCCTTGTGACTGGTTTCAAAAGTTTTTCAGCTTCGATCCTCCTTTGCCATTCGGTTTGTTTTGTATGCGCGCCGGATCTCAAGCTCCTGTTTCTCAACTTCGGCTTCGGCCTCTGCCTGTTGCCTCCACTTTTTCAAAGACATGATTCACACCTTGTATATAGAGTGGAAGAAAAAAAAATGAGGATCCCAAATTATGATCCCGAGATCGCTGCCACCAATGGTTTCCGGCGGGGGCATCCATCAATGCCCACAGACATTTTCAGGATGTTGATCTGTCAGCCCAGTAACTCCGGCAAGACAAACATCCCGCTCCACATGCTTTATGAGCTGTTGGAGTTCGACAAAGTATTTCTCTTTTCGAAAAACCTCCATCAGCACAAGTATCAAGGGCTCTTGCGGGACTTTGCTGAGAACATCGATCCTGAGGTGGGGTAAGAGGTCATTGAGGCTCCAGGCGACGAAATAATCCCGCTGGAAGAACTCCCACCCATCAACCAAAAAATCGTCGTGTTCGACGACTTGGTGTGCGAAAAGAACCAAAACGACATCATCAACTATTTCATCAACGGCCGGCACAGGAACTGCAGCGTCATTTATCTCACACAAACATATTACAAGGTTCCCAAAAACATCCGCGACAACTGCAGCCATTTTTGTCAGTTCCGTTTCCTCCCGACGGAAAACAAACGAATCTCCGACGAGCTGGGCGTACCCCAAGCCCTGCTGGATCGCGCCACCGACGAGAAGTATTCCTTCTTTTACTTCGACAAACCGCAAAAGCTGATGAAGAAAAATTTCGACGAAACAATATCATGGGGTGTTCGCCATGCGGCGCGGAACTTTCGGAAGACACACAGCGGCAGCGGGGGTATCAACGAAGGCTTTTCTGTAGCGAGACGGGAGCACGCCAATGACGGGCCCTCTTGACATGGGTGGACACTCGATTGAGAATCTGGGCCCGCCAGCTGGCCCGCTCGATGCTGTCAATGAAAGTTATGTCAAAGCCACTTTTGCCCAACTCGACGGAAGCGCCCCGATGATGGGCAACCTGGACATGGGGGAACATCTGGTCACCAGAATGGGTTACCCCAAAGACATCCTCGATGCCACAAACAAAAGCTATGTGGAATCGGAAATTGCGCTTTGTTTGAAACGGGATGGAACGAATCCAGCGTGGGGGATCTGAACATGAATGGGTACGCCATTGGAAAATTTAAAGACGTTTATTTCAACACGCCTGCTGACAACGCCGTCAACAAAAAATACGTGGACCAAGGGTTGCGAACCAAATTCGACGCAATCGCGCAAACAGATTTGAATATGAACGACAACGCAATCGCGAATCTTGCGCCCCGCTTTGACCAGAAAGACGCGACGAACAAGCGATATGTCGACGAGTACTTTCTCCGAAGAGATGGTTCAACTGCAATGTATGGGGATCTGTCGTTGGCCAATCACAAAATCACCCAGCTTAAACCACCAACTGCACCAGACGACGCGGCGACGAAAAAGTATGTGGACGATTCAGACAACGCCGTGTTGAAAAGAGATGGCAGCCAAGCCATGGAATGGGATCTCAACATGAACAACAACAAAATAATCAACCTCCAGAACCCAGTTTTGGTGTCTGATGCAGCAACAAAAAGCTATGTGGATCATTCACATATTTCCCAGTCTGGCTTATGAGTTCACTCTTATCAAAGACTCGGGAAGCAATAGTTATCGCTCGGAAATTAGTTTCAACCTGTTTCCCCTTCCATTGGGGTTTTACACGTTTGTGGTTGAGTATTACCCACCAGAAATCAAAAACCTAATTGTCGCGGCGCGGGCGACTGTTGTTGGAATTGAAAATCAAACAACAAGAGTTTTCGCCGACTTTTCCCCTCCTTATGTGAAGACTGTCATTAATTTTCACAAGGGTGTCGACACAGCACCCAACTACATTTTCATCTTTTTACATGGCTCAGCTCAAAATTCAACAACTGGGCACATGGTTGTATATGGTCTTGCTGGATACGTCACAAATGTGAACCCAAACGTTTTTGACAGGGTTTGGAAACTCGAACCATGAAAATGCAAACTGATTTGGATATGAATGGCCATCTTCTGTCAAAACTGAAACTCGGGGGCGCCTTGGATTTGAATTACAAAACAGTTAATTCTGGTGGGTTGGATTTGTTTCACGGGGGTGTCAATGGAATGATAATGGATACCGCACTGGACCTGAATGGGTTTTCCATGTATCGGCCAAAACTTGGGGAAAATTTGGATTTGAATGGGAACAGTGTGAAAAATGGAAATATGGTATTGTTTGACAGTTCCAACAACCAACTTGTGTTGCACACAGATCTGAACACAAATAACTACAGTATTATTGGACGAAATGGGGTGGTTGTGAAGTTGACACAAGTGGGAAGTTAAAAATGCATGGAAATTTGAATTTGAACGGGCATGGAATTGAGGAGTTCATTGATATTCATGGCGGGAAGCCAAGATTGGTGAATGACCTAAATTTGGGTGGAAAAAAATATTAAGTGGGCAAACGCCGTTTTTTGTTTACGAGCAAGATAAAATAAAATTTCTCCGGCCGTTTAGCGTTTCTGAAAGGACAACGATGGTGTTGGAGAGCGACATCGTAACGGGAACCGGAACTGGTGGACCAAGCGCCATCAACCCGCGAAATTTATCATTCTTTCAAGGTTTTGGCAGCCTTATACCATATTTTCAAAGATATTAAATGTGATCTTGACTTTTTTCAGCGGCGTGCTGCCAGACTAAATCGAATTGGAAATACTTTGTGTTGTGGGTAGTTTTACTAGCCCAAAAAGTAAATTTTACCGCTTTGCAGCTGGAAGTATAGCACAGACAATAAATGTAAATTATGTGATAGAGGACGATTGCAGACATATTGCGTTTTATTTGCAGCACTTGAACCAAAACACCAGGGTAAAGCTGAAAGCAACTTTCGAAACGTAAAAATTTCCGCGCTGTAGTATAATGTGGTTGCCAAAACACAGAAAGCCGCGATCTCCCCCACAAAACATTTTTGACTTCAACCATATCGACCCGAACCTTCCGAAGGACACCGTCGATATATTGAAGCGTCTCCATTCTTTCTACCACAAGAAACATTGGAGCTACGAAAAACTTTTCCGAACGTTTCAGCGCAGAAACTTGCTTTGCAACGTGGTTGCGGGAAAAGCTGTTTTGACTGGAGCTGTGGCGGGAGGGGTTACTCTCCAACCTGCTGTTATTACCAGTCTGACTGTGTTTGGTGCTGTTGTCAAAATTGTCGCGACGGCAAAGAAGTACGACAGAATGGCTGAAAAAGCCAGCTTCGCTCGAGTGGAGTACAAAAAAATATTGGACTCCATCCGGTTCCATCTCAGGGGAGAACCTTTCGATGCAAAGGAGTTTCTCGATAAGCTGAAAATGATCGACGACTTCGTTTCCGACCACTGCATGGAAATCCCCGAGAAACTGCAAGCGAAGTACGCCAAACGCTACGTCGCGGAGTGCTAGACGTTGTCGAAGCCCCACCACCATCCATCGAACCTTTCTTTCGCCCGGCGTCGCGTTGCTGGGTGCAACAGGAATGAGGAAAGGAAAGAGGAAAGAGGTTCGCGAGAATTTCTTTTTTGCGTGGCCAAACGCTTTCTGGAACAGCTTCGAAGTAGTCGAACAGAAAGCAAACGTAGTTTACCAATCTCGGGAAAATATACTCTCCGAAATTGTGGATGAGGTTTCCCAAAAACTTCCACCGCGAAAGGTCGTTGAGTTCTCGCCTGGTGTTGACGGCGTCGAATATTTCGTGTTTCTTGAGAACTTTGCGCAGATTGGTGTATGAAACGGGGTTGGTTGTCCAACCCACCTCCTTCCGAGTTTGGTTTGGGTGGCGAGCTCTTCGACCTTCCCACAGTTAAGACACACAAGCTCGAAAGCAACAAAATCCTTGTTCATTGTTTTGCCACAACATTTTTTCATGTCTGCAATTGTCATTTCCTCTTCATGGTCGTCAGTTGGAATGTTGGGTACTTCAGATTTTCCGCATCGCCGACATACTTGATACCCGAAACCGAGACCGTCGTTGTTCATTCCTTCACCACAACACACCATCTTCCCCACTGTTGTATATGTTCAAATGGAAAAGCGCCTTGCCAAAATTTACTATGGCCCAGAAGGTTATTGGAAGGGATTCGCCGCGGTGAAAAAGCTGGCCCAAGCCGCAAAGGTTTTGGAACCTGTGGCCAAACAATGGTTGCAAAGGAAAAAGACACCGATTGTGAGAATGTTTGTGAGTTTTGGTTGGAGGTGCGAAGGAGCCGCCAATTTACTTTTTCACCTTCTCTTTCAGGCTCGTACACCCGAATCCCCAACCAATCAGAAACAGGCTTTCCTCGGTTGAAGTGTTGTACAACTTTGTCAAGTTCATCGAGTGAAGTTTTTTGGCAATCTTTTGGGGGTTTGTCAAGCTGGAGAAAACTCTGCACCAATTGTTGTGCCTTTTGTTTGCATCTGTCGGGTCTTGCAATTTGATGAACAGCAAGACATCTCCAAAGACAAAGGTTGCCTTGATATGTGTCTAAACAAATAATCCCGTGGCGCCCATGTGCTAATACACGTAACCAGTCTGGAAGTTGTCCTGTTCCCATCAGCGGTGGACGGGTAAATATCAGTTTGACATAGACATCACCGAAATCGTCAAAGACCCACCGTGTACTTGGGGCTAAAGCTCCTCCTGTTTGGACCAATCGTTGTGCCTCCTTTTCTTCCAACCAATCTTTTGCATCAGAACGGTGATTAATCCAGCGTGAATCCTCTCGACGATTGTGATAGAACAACATCAAAGACCCATCATGAATATTTCTCAACCAAAATTAATATGAGTGTCGGATGTAAAACGAAGTACCTGCCTTTTCGTTAATTTATCCATAAACATTGTGTGGGGATCCATAGCGGGGGTATATTTATGGGGAACATTTCCCCGAGGTGCTGGAACAGGGGGCCGCTTTCTGCGGGGAGCAGGGATAGGACGATTGCCTTCCATCGCTCGCTTTCTGCGGGGCGCGGGAGTAGGTCGATTACCTTCCATCGCGCTTGCCCCATACCCCTCTCTCTCTAATTGGGTGGACCACGTTTGCGCACCCGCCATATACTCGCGCACATCTTCGGCCGCCATCCTTCTGTGTACCACTCGCTCCCTTCCTCTAATAGGGGTTCCTCGCGGGTGGTGTCTTTGGATAATGTTGGGAAATGTGTTGCTGCTGTTTTGGGATACGCCTGGGGCTGCCTTCACAGCGTTGGCAAACGGGCTGAAGTGTTGGCTTTTGTTCGTTATTGTTGGACACCTCAATAAACCACGAAGAGTAGTAGAAGATGGATTTGACAAATACAACCGGAGCGAAGTACTTCGCGGAGGTGGTATTTGTCAAATCCATCTTCTACTACTTACGTTTGCTACTATCAGGTGGACTAGGAGGTATTGAACGACCGATTCGAATGACCCACGAGGATTGGAAGTATGGACAAGGATGAAGTCCCTCAGAGATAACAATCATGGAGATGTGGTAGCGAGGCATTGGCGTAGCACTGGTGTGTGGTCTGGAAGTGGTTAGCGTTTGGGAAACTGGGGGCTATGAGCTGGTGAAGGGAAGTGAAAGATGGTCAAAGAGGTAGAGCGTATGACAACGGTAGCTGCATGAAGCTCCTCAGGACTCCCAGGTGGCTGAATTAGGGAGACATCACGCAGACGTTCAACCGGGAATGACTGATCTATAAGAGATGGAGACTGGTTTCTCATTCAGGTGAGATAGGATGTTGCTCCAAAAACAGCAAATATACTGGGAGGCAGCACGAGATTCCAAATGATGAATTGACATGGTTTATATAAACCTCTTTCGGCCTGCAGTCTGGACGATATACCTAAGAAGGTACCCTGGGGAAGGAGTGGAAAGATCGATATATTTTACGGCAGGGGAGACCGCTATACTGCTCTTTCTTATAATTGAGTAGTGGAGTGAGTACCAGTATTTGATAATAATAATAATAATAATAATAATAATAATAATAATAGTAATAATAATAATAATAATAATAATAATAATAATAATAATAATAATTGTTGCGGTCAAAACGTTGATTACGTTACTCGTTGCGTTACCCACGCTTGGTAACGGAGGCTTATGGACATTATTTCAAGCTTGCTAGGCATCATGGTCTGGCACGATCATGTGCTCGAACTGCTTTGCAACGATCTCGTCGATTCCAAGACATTTGTCTTTCTAGTTTGATATTTTGACTTCTTTACGGACATGGCATAGAATCTGTAAGTGTTGTTTCGGTTCTTTAGTTTTTCTTGTCAGTGTACTCGTTATGTAGTCGTTTGTAAACTAGTTTTTTTTTGTTTTATTTCCCAGTTGAACCGCTCAATCGCTATCGCTCAATTGCTCAACCGCTCGATCCCTACGATTAGCTTCGATTCTCGTTGCTTCACCACGATTCAAGTTACCCTTCCATTTCATTGTCTACGATACGATTTCATCCAGCTTTAAGCGTGTTCAAAGTAAAGCCTGTGATTTGATGTCTTGAGTAATAAATGCTACATTTCGTTCAAAGATTTTTATGACCTCGCTGATGTTATCTTGGATTCATTGTGGATTTGTGTATGTGCCATTCTTGTGACTTATGTTTGTTTGGATCTTGACATGGAGCCTCTTGGGGAACAATATGGACAGGACACTGTCGGATTTTCTTCTGCTCGCTGAACAAGACGCCCGAGCGAAACGATAGATCAAAGTGAAGTGAGATTTGAAAGGATTCTTCGACTGAAGAATTCAAGATCTGGTGCGAAAGGAGTTGTCACAAAGAAGCAGAGAGAGCTGATTGAACTGATGAAGGATTCGAGTAACGTGGACCAGGTAAAATCAAATGTTGTTGAACTAGAACTAGCGTTGAGGAATTTTAAGGATGCACATGATATATATCACGCCGAGCTCAGAAGTAAGAATGATATTCAGGACTCGAATGAGGACTTTGAGTTTGTCGAACGTATGGTTTCGGACATGCTCTTAACGATAGATATGTGGTTGCAAACTGCCCAGTTTAAGCTTCAAGAAAGATTAGACCTGTCAATTAGTCTTCACCCTGACGATTCTATTAGTAATGTTGGAACTGTGAGATCAAACAATTCCAAAGCCTCGAGAAAATCAAAGTCCAAGTCTGTTGCTAGTTCCAGTCTCTCACGGTCAAGATAATCTGTTAGTGCCAGGATTAGGGCATCAGCTAAGAAAGCAGCCCTATCTGTTGAAGCTGCTGCATTGGAGGTACAACAGGCCATCGAAAGAGAAGAATTAATGTTGCAGCCAAGGAAAGAAGGATTTAGAATTAAAACAGAATTAGCTAAGGCAGCAGCAGAAGAAAAAGTATACTGTGATCATGAAGAACATTCGCTGGTTGTTTCACCACCTAAATTACCCACGTCTACTACCCAATATGTTAAAGAAAGCAGCATAGAAGTCCAAGAATTCCCAACCTTGGTCTACTCTGAAGCAAAACACTCTTCGCTGAACCCACAAGCACCCAAATGGCAGGGTTGTCGACATTCCCTTTCTGCTGAACAGTGTGGAAACGAAAATCACGAGTCTGTTAAACCCCGCGAGGATTTGGGCGATCCCAACGTTGTCCAGATTATTGATGTACAGAGGTTACAACAACAGCAAAATGAGCATCTACAAGAATTGTTGAAGTAGCAACAGGAGCAAACCTTAGCTTTGACTTTGCCACAACCAGAGATACCTGTGTTTTCTGGTAATCCTGTCGAGTACAATGACTTTGTAAGAGCCTTTGACAGTTTGATCGAGACTAAAACAAGTAGTCCTAGTGCGAGATTGAACTATCTAGTTCAGTACACCTCTGGAGAGGTTAAAGAGTTGATGCGTAGTTGTTTGCCCATGGAAGCTGAGGAAGGTTACCAAACTGCACGAGCGCTGCTCAAGAAACGCTATGGTCCGAGTTACAAAATAGCTACCGCTCTCATTGACCGTGTGACGAAAGCCCCCCATATTAAGACAGATGATGGGCCTGCTCTTCAAAGATTCTCAGTCATGTTAACGAGTGTAAAGAATTCCTTAAAAGAAATCGGTTATCTGAGTAAGATCGAGAATCCTGTGACAATGAAAGAGATAACCGCCAAGCTGCCAGTTGGTCTAAGGCAAAAGTGGCGTGATCGTGCAGACGTCATCATTGAAGAAGAGAGGAGAGAAGTGACAATTGAAGATATTGCAGACTTTGTCGAAAGGAAAGCCAGAGTAGCTAATCACCCATTATTTGGAGACGTCCATACCAGTGATTCAAGAAACACGAGTGGAACGAGTAATCCCAGAAATAAACCTAGGATGCTGACAAAACCGTTGAGAGGTTCTGTTTTCGTTACACAAGGAAGTCCTGCTACGAATCAATCAGTCTGCTATCAAGTCCCGTTCCATACCTAGCAAATCAAATGTCAAATGTTTGATGTGTGGGAGTAATCATTGGCTGACGCGCTGTGAAGTGTTTAAAGGAAATTCCTTTAGTGAGCGGCTCGCCTTCGTACGTAGGAGAGGACTGTGTGACAACTGTCTGGTGCCCGGTCACATCCCAAAGAGTCCTATTGCCAGAAAGGTGACTGCAAGTTCAGTGATCGAAAACATTCTACATTCCTCCACCCAAAGAATGAAGGATCGGATAAAGTAGAAGTTCAAGTACCACAAATCGCCTCCAGTGCGAGTAACACTGAAAATGAGGGACGATCTGAACAAGCACAAAATTGTTTTGTCGAAGTTGAAGGGCTGTGTAGCGCAAGTGGGACCGGAGCGCCTGCCATAGGTCTTGCGATAGTTCCAGTGAAAGTAAGAGCCAAGGGAAATGACGAGATGATTGAGACTTATCCCTTTCTTGATCCTAGATCAAATACGTCATTTTGTACGAACAAGCTTATTGACCGCCTCGAAGTGTCTAGTCGGAGAACGACCTTGTCGTTGACTACTATGGACAGTTACAATGTGACAAGCCAGAGCCTGGTTGTGGTCTGCGATTTACAAGTAAGAAACGATGTTGAATTGCACAATGTGTACTGCAGATCAAAGCTACCAGTCTCAGCCAGTGATGTTCCACTGCGAAGTGATGTAGATAGATGGTCATATTTGGAGGGAATCAGTCTACCCGTTGTTGATGCCGAAGTTGACTTGCTAATAGGCAATGACGCACCTAAAGCTCTCGAGCCCATCGAAGTAAGACAAAGTATTGGAGGAGGTCCGTATGCAGTCCGTACAGCTCTCGGATGGACGATTAATGGTCCTCTTGGTAGAACAAGTAAACCGCGTCGCACAGCGAATTGGATACATTCTCGCGCTGATTTAGACGTTCAATTTGAACGATTCTGTGAGATGGAGTTCAATGATTCGTAGTCTAGTGTAAAGAAAGCAATGTCGCAAGAGGACAGAAGAGCTCTGAAGATGATGGACGATTCAGTCAAGCTTCGCGATGGTCACTATGAGGTTGCTCTTCCGTGGAAGGTCTTTCCACCAGTACTACCCAATAACAAGATACAAGTAGAACACCGTTTATCCATGTTGAAGAAGAGATTGGGTAAAGACCGAGAGCTTCACCGATATTATTCCGTGTTCATGGAAGATCTGTTCGAGAAAGGTTATGCTCAGAAAGTTCCTGATGAACAACTATGTCACACGAATACCGCTGCTTGGTACTTACCGCATCATCCGGTGGTTCATCCTAAGAAACCGGAAAAGGTCAGAGTAGTATTTGACTGTGCTGCCAAATTCCAGGAAACCTCCCTCAATCAACAGCTTTTGCAAGGGCCTGACTTGACCAATACACTAAGTGGAGTTCTGACTAGATTTCGGGAAGAAGAAACTGCGATCTTGGCTGATGTCGAGAAGATGTTTTACCAAGTTCGAGTGCCCATTGAAGATAGCAAGTATTTACGTTTTCTGTGGTGGCCAAGCGGAGATGTTAACAGTGCACCGGAAGAATTCCAAATGCGTGTTCATCTTTTTGGTGGTATCTCCTCACCAAGTTGTGCAAGCTATGGATTACGAAGAACTGCAGATGACAACGAGGATCATTTTGACGAGGAAGTAGTGAAAACAGTCAGAAGAAACTTTTATGTTGATGACTGCTTAAAGTCTGTGCATGGTGTAGAAGAGGCGGTGCGGATGGTTGATCAACTTCGAAAGCTACTTGCTAAAGGCGGATTCCACCTAACTAAATGGATATCAAATTCCCGTGAAGTCATCGCGTCATAGGGCCGGATCCGTCAAGGAGCTTGATCGTGACAGTTTGCCTATCGAACGTGCCCTTGGCATTCAATGGGATATCCAGTCAGATGACTTCCGCTTCAAAATTGATGTAAAGGATCGACCTGCCACTCGAAGAGGCATACTTTCTGTAGTGTCTACTGTCTACGACCCTCTAGGTTTCGTGGCACCAGTTATTCTTCCAGCGAAAGCTATTCTTCGTGATCTGTGCAGAAAGGGCTTGGATTGGGATGATGAATTTCCTCAGAAGATTTGTCTCGATGGCAATCTTGGTTACAGGAACTACCTAAACTAGAACAGTTTAGTGTTCAGCGTTGCATGAAGCCGAAAGAGTTTGGTCGAGTTGTGTCTGCTCAAGTACATAACTTCTCGGACGCATCGCAAGAAGGATATGGAGCTGTGTCTTACCTTCGCCTTGCTAATGAAAAGGGAGATGTTCATTGCGCATTTATCATGGGAAAATCTCGACAAACACCTTTAAAGGCAGTTACCATTCCAAGACTCGAGTTGTCGGCGGCTGTGGTTGCTACAAGACTGGACAGTATGATACAGCGTGAACTAGATCTGGCAATCGACAAGATGTACTTCTGGACGGACAGTACGTGTATGTTGGGTTATATTGCCAATCAAGATAAGAGATTCCAAACGTTTGTGGCCAACAGGATTTCAGCAATACACGAAGAATCACGACCGGATCAGTGGCGATATGTCAATACCGGAGCCAATCCTGCAGACGATGCATCTAGAGGATTATCTGTACAAGATCTTCTTCAGAGCAAGCGTTGGATAAATGGTCCCGCCTTTCTATGGAGTGAAGAGGAACAGTGGCCCAAGCAATCAGATCTTCTCAAGCAAGTTCAGGAGGATGATCCAGAGATAAAGAGGGAAAGGAAGACCTTAGCGGTTGCCTCAGTATGCGAAACAAACCCGTTGGATCCCCTGGTACAGTCTTGCTCGTCGTGGTATAGGCTTAAGAAGCCGACGGCATGGATACTGCGTTATCGTTTAAACCTCCTGTGTACATCCCGAAGACGAAAGAAAAATGAATCTGCAGTGCTTATCTCTAAGAAACCCACTCCGATCAGTGTAGAAGAATTGCAAGTCGCCGAAGTAGACGTTTTGAAGCACGTACAAAGGCAAAGTTTTAGAGAAGAGTTGACATGTCTGCAGATTGGGAAAACTGAAGTCAATGACTCAAAAGCAACTAAGAATCGAAAGGGCAAGGATCGTCTCGTCAAGAAATCAAGTTCCATCTACAAGTTGGATCCAGTGCTGCGTAATGGCTTGTTGTATGTCGGAGGACGTCTGAGACATGCACCAATTGAAGAAGAACGAAGACATGCTGTGATACTGCCGAAAAATCATCATGTAGTGGATCTCATTGTTAGGCACTTCCATTTGCTCGCTGGCCACTCCGGACAAGAGCACGTGCTCTCCCTAGCAAGAGAAAGGTTCTGGATTATCGAAGGAAGAGTTGCAGTGCGAAAGTCTTAAGCCGATGTTTTAATTGCAAAAGAACACATGCCCCTGTTAGCGCTCAAAGGATGGCGGATCTCCCTGTTGACAGAGTTACTCCTGATAATCCCCCCTTCAGTTTTGTGGGCGCTGACTGTTTTGGCCCGTTTAACGTCCACAGAGGTAGAAGTCTAGTCAAGCGTTACGGTGTTTTGTTCACCTGTCTGGTAACGAGGGCGATACACATAGAAGTAATTCAGACTAAGGACACTGACTCTTTATTAATTCTTTGCGCCGCTTTATTGCGAGAAGAGGCGTCCCTGAAGTCATGAGATCAGACAATGGTACGAATTTCGTTAGCGGAAACAGGGAACTTCGTGAATCTATCGCTGAATGGAATCAAGGGCAAATCCATGAATTTCTGTTGCAAAGAAACGTCAAGTGGCTGTTTAATCCGGCTGCCGGTTCCCATTTTGGCGGTGTCTGGGAACGTTATATAAGAACAGTCCGAAAGGTCCTGAGTGCAGTTATGAAAGAGCAAACTCTTGATGATGAAGGATTAACGACCCTCATGTGTGAGGTAGAATCCATAGTGAATGGACGTTGTATAACGAAGTCGTTGGACGACCCAGTAGATTTGGAAGCGCTTTCTCCAAATCATCTTCTCCTGTTGCGTTCTGGACCAAAACTTCCTCCCGGATGTTTCAGCAAGGAAGACTCGTATGTTCGTAGACGGTGGCGTCAGGTCCAATATTTAGCCCACGTATTTTGGAGCAGATGGATCAGGGAATACTTGCCACAGCTTCAGGAGAGGCAGAAATGGATCGATCCGTCCAGGAATTTTGCTGTTAACGACGTTGTTCTTGTTGTCGACGATAGAGTTCCCCGTTCATCTTGGCCTCTTGGTCGCGTCGTAGAAGTTCGAAAGAACAACCAAGATGGTCGTGTTAGAAGTGTCTTGGTCAAGACCAGCACCTCAATGCTGGATCGTCCCATAGATAAGATTGTTCTTCTAGAGTCGGTGGAAATCTCGCCGGGCCCGCGACAAGATGTTCGCGAACACTGAACAGTTAATAGTTAAAAACTTTAATAGTCCCGAAGAAATCACGTTTTGACCTAGAGCTGTTGTTTAAAATGTTCTGCAGTTGTTCACATTTTAGGGGCCGGAATGTTGCGGTCAAAACGTTGATTACGTTACTCGTTGCGTTACCCACGCTTGGTAACGGAGGCTTATGGCCATTGTTTCAAGCTTGCTAGGCATCATGGTCTGGCACGACCATGTGCTCGAACTGTTTTGCAACGATCTCGTCGATTCCAAGATATTTGTCTTTCTAGTTTGATATTTTGACTTCTTTACGGACATAGCATAAAATCTGTAAGTGTTTTTTCGGTTCTTTAGTTTTTCTTGTTTTTCTTTATACTCGTTATGTAGTCGTTTGTAAACTAGTTTTTTTGTTTTATTTCCCAGTTGAACCGCTCAACCGCTATCGCTCAATTGCTCAACCGCTCAATCCCTACGATTAGCTTCGATTCTCGTCGCTTCACTACGATTCAAGTTATCCTTCCATTTCATTGTCTACGATACGATTTCATCCAGCTTTAAGCGTGTTCAAAGTAAAGCCTGTGATTTGATGTCTTGAGTAATAAATCTTACAATAATAATAATAATAACAATAACAGTAATAAGAGGGATGGGATAGAGTGTACTGACAAGTGGTATGACCATCAACCCTTGCCAATCGCATAAAATGGAGAAGTGAGGATTGCATGGGACATGACTATCTACACAGACAAAGTGCTGAAGCATAATCGGCCAAATATTACTCTAGTGCATAAAGATACACAGAAATGGACACTTATTGACATAGCGGTGCCAGCGGACCAGAACATCACAAGGACTGAGGAGGAGAAGGTGGAAAAGAACCGGGAACTAGCATTTGAAATCAGAAGGATTCATAGGGCCTCGAAAGTCACAATAATACCTATCGTGATTGGTGCTCTTGGAAGCATATGGAAAAGTGCAAAGACCTGGTTTGGCAAGCTCGATGTACCTGACTTCCTTGGAAGTGTACATTTATCAGCCATTCTTGGAACTGCTCAACTGTTGCGGAAAGTGTTGTGTCTCTAAGCTACGGGAAGTTGCTGAGACACAATCAACACTAACCAGTAAAAAAACTGGGGAGAATCGAAAAATAATAAGATTAATTAAACAAGTTGCTAACTTTAGCTATGGCTCCATCTGTTAAGATCCAAACCCACTGCTTGATCATATCAAGTTCTTCCGCTTGTGCTAACACTTGTGGTACGTAAACAGCTGAGCAGCTCAGCAGTATCACGCGCGCATGTTTGTCCCTTAGGTTCAACAGCTTCTCTGTGGCGTTCACCTTCACGTTCTCGCCAGCAATAACAGGAAAGTGCTCTATAGCCAGTATTTCCCAGTTACTTTGAGTGGCAATTTCTTTAAAATCCAACAAAGAATTCATTTCTGGAATATGAGGATAAAGAATTAGAAAGCCTGAGCAAATTTGAAAAAAAATGTTAAATCTAAAACAATCTTAAAGTGAAGAAGACACTATTCTCCACGAGTAAGGCTTTGTGCCGGTTTCCCGGATTTTATGCCGCTCGTTTGGTTAATTTGTAAACAGAAATAACTCCAGCCCTAGTTTGTAATCTTATGCTGGTTTGGTTTGCAAACGAAAATATTTTTTTAAGATTTTACTTTTAATTTCTAAATCCCTCCACGAATTAGAATCAAGCCAATTAATATTAGATATAACACCCGATCCGTAGCCTGCGTAGCAAAAGCGCAAATGGGGTAGGTTGAGGGGTAGGGAGGCGGGAAAAAGAAGAGCGGGGGCTGGGGAGGGGCATGGGAGGGGTGCGCTCGCCACCAAAGCCCGCATTCCTATCTATTATTCGATCAGAATGTGTTCGGAAAATGTTGATTGGTCGAGACAAATCACGTGAGCTCAAGAGGAATGTAAATGCAAAAAACAAGTATGGCGTATGAATCTGACTTCGAGTCGTGTATCGAGAATACGCTCTCTTCTCTGAAGGACAAAGGGTTTTATTTCAGTTTAAAGGAAAAACAAAAGGAAGGTTTACGTCAGCTGTATCATGGAAAGGATTTGGTAGCTGTTTTACCTACTGGCTTTGGTAAAAGCCTCATATTTCAGCTCTTAGTGGCAAAGAAGAAGCGAGAAACAGAAACGGCACATGTTCTCGTAATCACGCCGCTTACCAGCATTATTCAGGACCAGATATTAGAAGTTACTTCGATGGACTTATCTGCTTGCAACCTTTCAGACGAAATGAGCAACTTGACAAACGTAGCGTCAGGGAAATTCGCAATTGTGTATGCGTCACCAGAAACCGCGACAGATACGAGATTTCGTGAGATTTTAATGACAACTTATACGTTTGTTAAGGTGATTCCTCTCAATTGAATGGCGCATCCTTACTGCGCATAATTTATGGCGTCATTTAGCGCGCGCTCGTGCGCGCGTACACTAGAAACATTGCGAATTTGGCTTGACATTGAGCTTTTTCAGCTGAAATATTCCATTTGTCGTCGTGTTGTAAAGAAACGAGCACTGTGACCCACCTTTTTTATTGGTGTAACGTACTTGTAATAGGCACACGAAAAACATATTTTCAATAGAAAAAAAGTTTAATAGTAGAAGTTGGATTATTTATATATAATTGGGGTGAAACTCTGCGTTTGGAGCCAGGAAGGAGTTTGAGATGATGACGAAGTGATCCAATTTCCTCACATTATTTGCAAGATCGGGCAATTTGAAATCCCAATACTAAAAGAATATAGCCCAGAAAAACAATTAGGCACTAGTTGTCACTACTATTCATAGGTTTTGCTACATAATAACAGCTTTCTTCAGTTGTTCATGCTTCGAACATTTCTAGCACAACTCCGTAAAAACACTTAGAACAACGAGTATGCAGGGCGAAAACAAGCACGGTGACCCCTTCTTTTTATTGCATTTTTTCAATGTCCTATGCATGACTATCAATTGTGCCAAGTCTGAAAAAAATCTTAATAGTACATCCTTTTCAGGGGAATTACCTTAAAGGCATCGCTGCAGTGGTGATTGACGAATCACACACAGTCGAAACATGGACGGGTTTAAGGTAAATAGAAACATTTGTCAAAGTTTGGTTGCATTATTTTTTTGGAGTGATTTTACTTAATTATGTAACCCATGAAATACATGTAGATCAGATGGTAGACTACACTGTACTACCTACTAGGACATTACATTCTTTTGTTTACTTGTAGCTTTTTGGAAATAATTATTAAATACTGTTTCACAGGTTAAGTAAAATCACTCTTACTATAATTATTCCTCATCCCACCATCATATAGTGTGTTAATTTTTTTTATACTGACACTGAAAAACCTTCTTTAAGGACGCTCAATAAAGTAAATGAATGTTTGTATGTACTACTAGATTTAAGAAGAAGAACACCAAGGCAAAACAACAAGAGACAGCGTTCCGTGCTGCATTTGGAGAGTTCGCTGACCTACGATCATTTTTCCGGCAAGGTAAATTGAAACTTATTTTATATAGTTTCAACCGTGTCTTACTTTGTTAGGAAGGGAATACTCTAATGGTGAATCTCACTGCAATTTAGTGGCTCATGATAGTTTGTGTTCTCTTTTTGAAAATTTTGTCCTTTTAAGGACACTTTAATTTTAAATCATTTTATTTCTGATGACAGGGACACCCTTTGCAGCTCTCACATGAACTGCAGAGAGCAGTACCATTTCAGTTATAACTGATCGATTGCTGCTACAAGAGCCACTGGTAATACAGATAAGTCCCAAAGAGAAAATGTTAGGTTTTGTGTTTTAAAGAGAAAGAAGGACAATATGCTAGACGAGTTGATGTGGCTGGTGAACTGTGCTCGAGAGAAGGGTCAGTCCACCCCAAAGACCATAATCTTCTGCACTACAATGAATGACATTGCCTGCATTGCAAACCATTTGATGCTTAAACTTCTTGAAGCTGCATATTTTCCGTTAAATTCAATGGATGCAAATGATTGCCTCATTGGTATTTACCATTCCTGCTCTTGGGAGCACAACAACAAAAATTGTCAGTTCCTTGAAAGGTGATGGAAAGATCAGAATAGTTATTGCATCCACAGCAGTAAGCATGGGTGTAAATTTCGTAAGGTAAGGTGACGTACGGTATATTATCAACTGGGGACCCGCCAGAGATTTGCTCGATCAACACCAAGAAATTGGACGTGCTGGTCGGGATGGGTTGCTTAGTCACTCCATTATTATGTATCATGGCCAGCAGCTCAGCCATTGTGAGCAGGCTATGAAAGACTTTGTTAGGGCAGATGGCTGTCTTCGAATTGCTGCATACCAACATCTTGACCCACGTATCCAACCAGCCCTATCACCCCACAATTGTTGCAGTTTTTGTTCTTTGAGTTGTAAATGTGCTGGCGCTGTTTGTGATGGTAACAAACTACCCTTTGAGGCTACATCAGTAACTGTCAAATTTAATTTGACCTAAGGAATGTCAAGACCTGTGACAACTGAAGATCAAAAGGTTTTAAAGGAGGCATTACTGGAGATTGGGAAGCATTGACCGAGAAAAAAGTTGCGTTGGTTGATAAAGTTTCAAGCCATGGGTTCTCTGAACAATTTGTTGATGACATTGTAAGAAACTGTTCTAGAATCTTTACAACTGCAGATGTTCTGTTTTACAGTCCAGTTTTTTCAGTGGTGCATGCTATACTGATACTTGAGGTTGTTCAGGAAATATTTTTAGACATTCCAAACTTTGATGAGGCAATGATCCTGTTGAAGCAAGCAAATTTGTCAACAGTCGAAGATCATTACAGCTTAAGAGATCTCTTAATGAACATGGAATTAACTGACGAGGCCTCGTCCACTCTGAGTGATGCACCCGATTTAGATGACCCTGATTATGTCGGAGACTTCGTAATTTGATTAGGTCAAAGGTTTCATTTTCTTAATTAACACCATTGATTGATGTAACCTTGAATGAACTTTCATTGATTATCACTTAGCGACGACCAATAAGAGATTAGATATTCGATTACGCGATACTTCAGCATATAAGTCTAGGGTTCTTTGTTTTTTGGCAGAGAGTAGTTTTACACACCCGTTGTAAGACGAATACGAGAGATATTGATTAAAACGCTTAGTTAAACTCAGTCGAGTCTACTGATTGAGATCGAGAGTTCGATAGGTCATAACCCCTAGTAAGCGGGGCAAGGTTTACAAATTTTATTTATGTTGAGCAGGTGACTTAAATTCCTTTTATTGGAAAGCAATGTACAACTATATACATGATATGCATGTTTGAAGTGAATATTAGATGTTTTAATGTCCAGGGCCTGGTTGTTTGAAAGCCAATTAACTTAACCTAGGATTAGCTTAAACTCTGGTTGCAGTTTTTAACTTTATGGTGAAAGTTTATGTCGCTATATTTTGTTTTTCAGGATTGATTTCCCTAGCTTATCTAAAATTTTGAATATCAGCACTGAACAACATTTAGGGATAGACAAAAAACCTCCTTGGTTAACTTTTAATCTTGAATTAGCATTAATCAGCTCTCTAGCAACTAGGCACTGATACAGTGTATGTGTTGTGGTTCAATTTTTTCCTTGGTTCAATTTTTACAATACAATACAATACAATACAATACAATACAATACAATATTCTTTATTTAACGAAGGTGACGTAATTAACCCAATGAGTTATCTAGCTTACGGCCTTCAAAGAACATCATCAGATGAGAGATAGACCATCACACCGGGAACTACGTCCCCTACTCTTTTCGAGCAGTGTGTGGGTTCTTTTACGTCCCACAGAATCAATTATGAAGAGTTGTGAGACGGGGCCTACGGTTTATCGTCCTTATCCGAGAAGACTAGAAAGTCTAACCATTTGCAGATGTAATTACAAAGGCAGCACTATCTCCTCAATTATTTAAAGACCCTGAGTGTTGGTCCGACCGGGGTTTGAACCACCGACCTCCCGCACGCTAGTCCGGTGCTCTACCACTGAGCTAACCGGTCGGCGGTCCGGTTATTTTCCTTTGTTTTGTACTCATTATCATACATCACCATACACAAGAACAAAAGAAAAGAAAAATTGAACCAAGGGTATAATTGAACCACAACAGATGTACTTGGCCCCTCGTCCCATTGTCATAGCCAATCATTCTGGCTGTGTATTGTCATGCCATCATGCTCATGTGTACAATGCAAAATATTTTAATAACCTGATCAATGATTGGTCATCGTTTTTAACTTGTCTACGGTACTCTGGGTAATGTCCCTTTTAACCTGTTACATTCACTTGTGGTGTGGAAGCTGACTGGAAGGACAAGCTGTGCTTAGTACATTTTAGCGGAGCTCCAGCGGCCCGCAGGGCCGCAAAGCGGAGCACCATACCTATAGAAACCCGTCAACTGCTTTTCTCATGGTAAAAATGGCTAGCGGTATTGCTCGTGGGCGCGTAAGACGACGACGGAGTTGCCCAATAATTAATAATATCCTAATAATAATCATAATTGTGTCAATAACAAAATGCTCGAATGTGATTGGTTCTTAACAGCCTTTATTTGTGTCTTAATTGGCTGCTTCAGGTCCAAACTGTCCGATTTGAGCTGTCCGATTACAAACACCTGTAATCGGACAGGCCAAATCGGACAGTTACCTTATTTGGGTATGTTGAGCAGTAGCTGCCATGTCGTGTCAGTTGTCAATCTTCGCGCTTTGTAAATAGCAACAATTTCCATTGGTTATTTTGTACAATAATTTTACAGTTTAGAAAGTTGACCTCTAGAGTTTCTCGCATTTTGTTATTGACACAATTAATTGGTAATCGGACTTCGCGTCGTACAATTCAGGGGTAATCGTGCTCGTAATTTCAAATCAGCCTCGCGCTACGCGCTCGGCCAATTTGAAATCACTCGCCCGATTACTCCCTGAATTGTACTTCACTCAGTCCTATTACCATTACCATAACTAATAATCCAACATGGCGGCCATACTCCACCTGGCCCAGCTGACCAGCTAGTTTACAGCGTACGTCTTTGATACTGGACATCAATCTTATAGCCAATTGACAGCTGTCAAAACAAGGTATCAGCTGACTAGTGTCACGTGACCATTTCGCGGGCTCAAGTTAAGATCTCGAGGTCAGCTGGTTTTTGAAGTTGACCGCTGACCAGTTACTTGCTTTTGATTTGATCGCAGGCTCAAGCCAGGTGTGGGACACCCAAACCAAAACGAGGCTTAACTTTTCGCGCGCGTTCTGCGGCTCGTAATTTTACATTCAGTTGGTTTCTTCGTTTTGAGCAAAACAACTTCATCTTCTTCGATCGAAGTTTGTCTTCTAAAAAGCATAAAAATCAAGAACTTGTCAAAAGATACTCCGGAAGATACTCCGAATTTTCAAGTAATGAAAGGAAGTGCGAAAAGCTTCAAACTTGGATCGATTGTGCGGTTCAAAAGACAGTACCATTCAACGCTTCAACGGCTTTCACTTTACCGCGGCATCTTGCCTCTCACCAAGAAAGGTCACTCAACAATTCACCTGTATTAATGGGAGGAACGTGTAGCTCAAACGTTGTGGAAGAAGCTCTTTCTTTGGACAAACCGTTTGCTATTTTTGCGGATGCTTGTTTTTACTTTACTGAAGCTTACGTATTTTCAAGTGGTAGAAACCTCTACAACACAGGACAGTGAGGTACATTAAATAAATAGGAGCTTAACATTTGGTTTAATCGTTGTTGCTTTTGTTTAGGAATGAAACTTGTATTTTTCTCTCGAATGGATATAAATAACAATCATCTGTACTCGTTTTGGACGCAAAGAAGTAGTTGAACTGTTTTTTTGTTCTGTTACATGTACGTTGTTTTCTTTGTAAGCGAACGAGTGTTTTTACTCGGCTTGGCTGACTGTTTTTCGACCTTGGTGCCTGAACAAGGTTGAGAAACTTTTGCCCTTATCTTATTAACATGTAATCGCAAGTCCTCGTAAAATCAAGGATTAAAGGTGGAAACTCAAGCTCGAGTAAAAAAAAAAAGAAAAAGCCGATCAAATGCATGTGCATGTGCACGTCTCAAAATCTTAAGCGGCCTTCACACGACAAACAAATGTTGGCCAACTCGCATTGGCAAACTCAAGTTGGTGCGTGTGAACGACGCAACAACATGTTGGCAAACTGTTGGCGACGAATAGAACTTGCCTCTATTCTTGCCAACTTTTTTACGTGTTGGCAAACTCACATTTGAGTGTCAATGCGAATTGGCCAACATTTGTTTGTCGTGTGAAGGCCGCTTTACATAGCGTTGCAGGTTCTTTTTTACACAAAGTTTTAAAGATTATTAAAAAAACCTACCTCAATATTTTTATTTTGCTTTTTTAACATCTCCAAACTCAATTTGCAAAGGAATTTTTATTACCTTACCCATTAGAACGCTTGTTTTAGGAGGGGTGGAGGTCCAAATCCGTAAAAGGGGGGTTCATATCTGCTAGCAGTTCTGGACTAGGGTGTCCAAATCTGATCCACAAGCAGATCTGGACTGGAGGGTGCAAATCCTCGGGGGGTCCAAATCCACTGTGCCACAGGCTCAGATCACCTTTCCATACTATTTTTTACAGCATTGGGTCTGTAGCTTGAGTGAGGTCAGATGGGTGATATGACAAGCAGACTATATGTAAATGCCAGTAGAAAAAGAATGCTTTTGGAGCTCCTCTTTTAGGCTTGGCTAAATATATATATATATATATTAAGTCATTACAAAAATATACTTTTATGTAGTTATGGTAAGACATTGAAAAGTACATGTATTTCATATCTTGTTAATAACTTACACATAAACGTTTTTAAGATTTATGGATTTCCCTTACAGTAGCATGCCACACATGCATCACTACCCAGTTGGACATCTAGGTTGTGACGTAGGTTTTAAGTTACATGTCTAGCTGCACTGAACGCTAGTTTTCATCAGCTCTGTCCTTAATTCAATGCACTGTAATAGACATTAATTCAGTCTGCCCCAGATTGCATGTTGAATAAATTGCAAATTGTTCAAAGATAGACAAGCACATGCATTCTGTTCACAAGTAAATTTTGACCTGATTACACTGTTTTGAATTTTCATATTCTACACGTTCACTTGGTTGTAATGACAAATTTATTAGTATTGGTCGCAAGGCAAAGCAAAATTAAAGTGCATGTGTTTTCAGTCATGTGGCCAACCCTTAGTTTTGATCACTGATGGCCCACATTACACAATTCCATGACTATGCATTTCTTAGTTCATAAAGACACTTTTTTTCTAGATAATGAATTTGATTGATTTTGGGCACATGCCCCTGCATTTGAGATGAAAAGACCTTGTCAACTCATTTAGTCATGTCACATCATAAGCAATTCAGTTCATTAAGTAAAACACATCACCTCTAAGGCCCTGGTTATATTTAACTTTCTTGAAAAAGAGTTAAGCCCCGGCTACACGTTCAAGCATTGTTATAAAACATTTGTTGGATGAACAATGTTAGACCGTGTAGCATGCATGTTTGATAACGTTTGTTCAACATTTTTTGTTGGAAGAATGTTTTGAGTTCGATCAAACATTTTCTCCAACATACAACAAATGTTGAAGAGTGTAGCCGCCCTTTCAACAATGTTGCATTGCAAAGACCAATCAAAGTTAAGGGCCCAGTCTCCAATCCGAAAACCTAATGGTGGAGGTGGAAATTGTTGAAGCCAGAACCCCGAAACGACGTGTTTCCAACAATGTTATATGCATATCCAACCTTGTTAGAAGCGTTCTTACAACAATGTTGGGACGTGTTCTTCTAACAATGTTACAACGTGTAGCCAGGGCTTTACATCTATAGATTAAAATGTTGTTTGGTCTAATTACAGTATGTTAGTGCTGAAAGCGTTTTTCCAACAAGACCAACACTCTTAGGGATTTTGATAGATGGATCCCCACTTATCAAAGTCTTTCATCCAGTCATGAAGATCCCTGTAGTCAACATTAAAAATCTTTGAACTAAAATTTGGAAATGATGCATGGCCCTGCCTGCCTTGTTTGTCTCCACCGACATTAAATCTGCTGTTATTTGATTGACAGCTTCTTCTTGCCCTACTGTTGAGTGGTGGCTGGACTTCCTAGACAATTTGCAGTCCTTATCAATGCTTATCAAAATTTGCTCAAAGGAGTCTAATGTGCCAGCAACACGAGCAGCATTAGTCTCATAAGATTGGGGCCAAGGGCTCGCCACATTGTCTTCAGCAATTTATTTTGCTACTCCTTCTTTAAGTCGAGAGGAATGTTGCAACCTCTCCCTCCATGACTGTTAACAAATCTGTCCCATTTAAGCCTGTGAGCTTCAAATTCTGGAAGAATGGAACATATTTTTGTTGAATAAAGGAGCGTTACATAAGCATATTTTGTGTGGCCATTAGCCTTGTATATTAAAAGGAGTACTTTGTATACATACAAAAGGCGCTGCCCGTCACCTTCCTTAACCGCATCTTCAAATGCCATGATTGTTAGACCAAAAACTGTCTTGGATTGGTGGTAATTAAATACATAATCCTCATTATCTTCATTCCTCTCTAAGGTCTCTCGTTCTGATGTTTAACAGGTACATTTAGGATGGATTTGCTTTTCAATTCTATAAATTAAAAGTAATTTAAAAGATGTAATAAGTTTATTATCATACCTTTTATCTCTTTCTACCAGGAAATAAGTAACTTCAACATTAAAACTCAAATTAGCATGTGTAGCAAGTGCAGAATTTAGGTAAGGGAGGGGGAGGACAAGAGTCAAAATATAGGGACAAGAAGAGAGGGACTAGCTCCTTCCACCCCTTTTCCTTTTTGCACTTGCTGCAAAGTCATTATACAGTCTGTACAGTTCTCCAAATGGTATATATGTATTTGTTAGTATATCGTACACACCTATTTCTTCTTGACTTTGTAGAAAAGACAAGGCCACAGTTCACTCTGCAGTAGTAGTAGCTAAACTCATCCCGTTCAAGTTTGCAAGTGCAGGTTATGAGTGGACAGCTCATGTCTACAAGAGAAATGGAACATTGTATACATGCTTCAATATAACTACACGTACCTGGTTGTGTATAAATTTTTAACCACAGACAGACAGAGGGATGGACATACATACATGCATACACGCACACACACACATACATACATACATACATACATACATACATACATACATACATACATACATACATACACACACACATTATTTAACCTGGAAAAAAATATTGTTGGCTATAGTTCAATACAACTTGAACCAGCTACATCTAGTTCACAGGTATGCCACAAAATAACATAATAAAACCACACAAAGTAAATAAGACCTCTGAAATATGAAGTCATAAGAAAAAAAGTTCCTTATTTAATGCTACACTGAGTATAAAGTATCCTCAGAACTATTTATCAAAAAGCAAAGTTTACCTTTTTCAAACATTCAAGCACACTTCTCGTACAAAAACAAAATTTCAAGGGATGTATACCATTCAATTTCGGTGTAATGCATACAGTAAACGAAAATTTGGATTCTTACAAACCAATCATACCTTACTCTTCTAGAATGAAACACAAAAATCTTGTCACATCCTTCAAAACGGCACTGACAAGGGCCTTGCACGCGCTTCTCTAGATCATCAGTTTGTTGCACCAGGTTTGAGTTATATCACTTGTCAAAATTAACTGCTCCACATGTTTCTTGCATATGTCAAGCAACCATTGCTTTCTTTCTTGTTTTCCCATGTTGTCATCAGGGAGTTGAAATGAAGGAGACTCTGGAAGAGTTTGTTAGAACATGCTAAGTGTCTTAAAATTTGAAATAAAGATGAAAAAAGAACCAATGTCTTTTTACAAACTCAGTCCTCATCATAGATTGCAAGTGATGCTTTTTTTTTATCGTAGATATTGAAAATAGAAAACCTTGGCGTGTAATCTTAATAATTTTTTAGTCAAGCAACTTGAAGGAGTCTGTTCATTTCCTCTCTTAAAGTTGTCTTTATTTTGTAGGACCAACAGTTTGGTTTTATGTTTACCTTAATAATAACTAAAACACTCTTAAGAAATTTACCCTCTCTTATGCACCCATGAAATAATGAATAACAATTTTTATTGGTAACTACAATATATACAATATGAGTGGGATATCTGTATGATTGTTTTACAATAATTTTATTGAGCCACAGGTGAGCCATTTTAAATCCCATAATTCAGTTCAGATGCAAATATTGAGTCGGACATGTGAAATGAATGTGTGATTTAATTAGTATTTTGTGTTGAAATATCCAAATTACACACTGGTCTTTAATTGGGATACATGTACAAATTGAACTGTATTGGGAATTACCAGTGTATATACGATGTGTATCAGTATGCTGTGTTTCTGTTGGCTATCATTCTCAGGAATTACTAATGAATTTTACAAGAAATAACAATATTTACCATTCATATCTGACATTCCACACATGGTCATAAATGAGGCACAGATATGTGCCTCTATTTCCCTCGAGTGAAAATCCATGTACTCGTTATAATGATTGTGAACACCTTTTGCTGCATTAATTGGTTTTACCACATCGGTTCATACTTGCTCGCGAGGTCCCAAGCTCTGCAGCTGACTCGTTCTTCACAAAGGTGGCAAATTCAGTCTTAAATACATGTATACAGACAAATATGAACAAGAACTTTAATATCAGAATGATTTTGTTACCAGTAGTTAAAAGAAAAAGTGCACTGGACTTTTGTGTGAGGTTGTGGTTTAAAACTCCAGCCGGACCAACACTTGTTCATATTGAAGTGATTAAAATTTCTCAATATAACACTTTTCAAACCATTTTTGTTGACATGTGGTAATCTCATGGGAATTGTAATCACCAGGCTTCTCTGTCTTGTCCACAGCGATTGGAGTTGGATTGTTATAAATATGACTCTGAACTGAATACAAATTTGGAAGCAGAATTTCATAATACATACAGTAATATTATGCTACCCTTATTGCAGCAATAAAACATCAACCTGCCTTGTATAAAATAACTTTGGCATGCCAATCAGCATGTTCTGGATTGACCCCTTCAAGCCGGTCACACTTGTTTGCGCCATCCTGAAACGTCCACTGGACATTTCGACTTCTTTCCTCAAATATTTAGTCCCCATGAACAGGCACACAGGCAAAAACTTCTCTTTCCTCACCGGCAAATACAGGCACATACTTCTCTTGATAATTCTTAAGTATTTGAGCCATTTCTGCTGTAACATTGGGGTTAAGAAACTCCATATCAAGTGAACACTGTGAATAATGGCATCATTTTTAATTTTAAAGGTAACTAATTTATTCAATTGTTTTTTTCTCACCTATACAAAATTCTGGAAAAAATTAAAATAGCTTGGAAAATGATGCAGTGTATATTTCAGAGCAGCAGTTTATGACTTTTATTGATTTCATTTAAAGGTCATTTCATTAGAAATTGAGGCAATAAGAATCAGTCCAACTGATAGGTAACTTTCAATTATAAACAAACAATACAAGAGATACCAACAAGTGAAAACCATTAGCTAGGACAAGAAACGTGTTGACCTTGTCTTCTACTTTTCTTTCTTCCATTTTCCACACTTCTAACTTACTGCATTTGACCATGAAGCCCAATATAAATACAAACCTGGCGCTTGAACATATTTAAGTCGTTACCATACCCACAATTCTACTCACCGTTTCTGATTTTTCCTGCATTACTTTGGAGTACTGGTGCGGGATGTGGTAAACTACATCACATCGAAATGACTTGAATGCTGAAAGGTATTTGGTAACTACACTGCTAACAGGTACTTCCCACTGCCAGACAAGATTTTTCTGGACAGACTCACTTGGAAGAAGTTGGATCAACTGAAGATCTCTGACTGAGCTCTGTGTAGACAACTGCTCAAGACGTGGCTCGGTAACTTTTCCCAGGATGGCAAATTGATGTGTCCAGTGAATAGATCGATTATTATTTTCCTTCCTCTGGACTCGCGCTGTTATTTCATGATCTATGTTATCATGATCTATGTTATCCTAATTTGAAGTGAAGTAAGGTATATAAATGTAGAGTAACTTCCAGGAAAACACTGTGTTTACTTCAAGGGTATTTGCCTTAAGGTTCCATTTTCCATAGTTAAAGTTTGATGGGGTTTGATGGGCCAACGCTTTTATAAGAGGGTCCTGAAAGGGAGTACCAATCTCATTTCCCAACTACCGTTTTGTTCCAAATCCCACTTCCCAGTGTCCCTATTCCACTGATTATGCTAACAAAACATCAATCCGATCACCATTTTGGCCGTTTTTTTATACAAATCCCAATCCCAGTCACCCAATCCCATTATCCCAGTGCAAAAACAGCCAAATCCCAATTCCCATTATATCCCTTCAGGACCCTCTCAGAAAATGGTAAATGACATTTTACTTGCACAGACTAGTCCTGGATTACTGCATGTTCACAAAATGAATTGCACGGACCTGGTATCATGAACTGGGCATAAAATGTCGAATGCTAGCATGGCTGATGATGGATTGTACTGCTATGAGGGTATTTGTTTCATTTTCACTTCGTACAGACTCATCTCATTGCATAAACAAATTTTGATTAAGCTTTAGAGCAATGACTAAATCTTTGCCAACCAAAATATATCTTTCTTTAGCTTACTTGTACACTGGTAACTTTTTTCCCTTTAACCCTTCCAGAGCTGCTTCAAGTACATCATTATTCAAGGTGTGTTCGCCCATTCTTTCCTTGCTAGCTTTCAAATGGTCTATCGCTTCTTGAAAAACTCTTGGGTGGTACCACTTGTACTGCTTCAGCGATTCCTCACCAAGATCTAGGTTGACTTCTACATCCATGTCTTTCTCTTCTCTTGGAGGCACTTGCTGTTCTCTTATTTTGCTAAGAAGTAAGATGACAGATTTATTGCTCTCTACAGTTCTTTTCCATGTTTGAACTTTGAAGTCGTGGTTTTCTGGGAACGAGTCATGGAGTGCAGACGTGTTTTCGCTCGCACCGCCATAGCAACGCTATTGCTCGCATCTGCTTTAGTTTTCCACTCTGAAGGTGGACCAAAGTCCTCAACGACGGCCATCTCATATCATGACACAACTCTACATGGATTAATGAACTCCGTTAACGGCACTGGCTCCACCAATGTTGCCGTGCAGGCTCTGCAGTTGAGCCGCCATTTGGCCGGTAGAGGTACACGTGGGAAGCGCTTTCTATCCTCTCGATTTTCATACTACGCCAATGCCGACTCCAACTTTCAATTAACAAGGATTGCTTCTTCTGGCGACGTCTCACCAAATCCTGGCCCTACGGCGAAGGTAAGAATCCAGCGAAATGTTCAGGTTGCAACTGAACCATTGCACGAAATCATCGAGCCGTTGAATGCAACCACTGCTATAACATGTGGCACATCAAATGCGGAAATGTCTCCCCAAGTCAATACAACTATTTTGACAAAGACAGGACTTCCAAATGGACCTGTGCGAGATGCCTAGCGCCTGCCATCGATATGAGCGCAAACATAATGAACGACCCTCGCAAAGGAATAGAGCTTGATTCACTAATCCCACTGAAAAATTGCCTCCACACTAAGGATGTCTCGATTGCCCACATGAACATCTGTGGCCTGGTCAGACACATTCGGGAAATAAAGATATTATTGGAATATTCGCCAGTTGACTTCCTGGCAGTAACGGAATCGCACCTAAATGCTGAAATTGATGATAGAGAAATATCAATCAATGGCTACAAAATCATACGAAAGGATAGACCGAATGGATCCCCGTGGGGAGGCTGCGCTTTATATTATAAAGAAAACTTGGAAGTCCACATTATTCACAAGTATATGTCAGATGACATCGAAGCAATCTGGGCCGAACTTCTTTAAAACTCACAACGTCTCTTAATCGGCTGTTTATATAGACCTCCTGACGACTCCTCTTTTCTCGATAAATTCGATGAAACACTTGGCAAAGTGCAAATGACACGGAAAAATCTTGTCATTGTAGGTGATCTCAACGCCGATGTGTCAAATGCCAATTCCACGACCACTTCAAACCCCATGGGAAAGAAACTT